>CM060970.1:49184075-49784075 GCA_030765045.1 Tenodera sinensis
TTTTACATGCACCGACACACGCGCAGCTGTTTCACGCTCACCGAGTCATGTCCGTTACTCTTACTCACTCTCTGCTGCTGCCTCGCCTCCTTATATGAATAAAGAATAAATAGTTTATTTGTGCTCAAAAACAATACAATTTAGGCTACTAAAACAAAAATAAAATGATAAAAGTAAAATTAAATCTAGTAATGTTTCCTACTGCTATCGCATCTACTGGAAGCCAGTAACTATTTCTTTAATCTACTAAAAATAAATAAATAAAGTACAAATAATAAACAATAAACCTTATCTAATACATTCCTACCTCTTGGAGTTTCTTATATCTATTACTTCCCCTTATATTTAATATTTTGTTTTATGTAGAACATAAATGAAGAAGTTTATTATTGCCACTAATTAATTTTACCCCTCATTACCCTTTCCCATTTCTCTATTTCCTCATAGTTCCTTTAACCATTTCCACCATATTTTTCCTAAATACTTTCCTGATCTTTCTATGTATTCGTCTGCCCTCCTTATATAGAGAGAGTGATGTCACAAACGCACCGTCGAAGACGCAGCTTAAATCTCTCTCGAAGGCATCACAAAAGCTCCTGTAGTGAGAAGTATTTTGGCCCCTCCGTCCTTTGTTGTACTCCAAGCCCTGCGTCACAATATGAAGCCGTCTGATGTATTGTGATCAGATTTCGGTTTTGGGTCAGTGGCAGCATACTGAAGGTGAGATGATGGTCTGACCGTGGGGTGGGGTAGCAGTTCAAAAGTACAGGTTATTAAGTAGCAAAAGTCAATTGCAGTCATTCGTACTTCTGCTCTATAAGTCATAGACCTAAGAAATACATACTTTCAGAGTAATATACTACAGTGGCTTTTGTAAAATCTGTCATTTTATAACGTTCATCCGAGTCTTTTTCTTTCTTTCTTTTTAAAGGTTTCTTTATAATCATATCGCATAATATATATATATAAAGTATCTAGAGCTCTTTATTGCGTGATTGGATTACTCCAAGAACTGAATGAATCACATTCAGAATCTGTACTTTAACCGCTATGGTTCTCAGGTCCTAATCTATGTATATTAGGCGCGAAAGACCATTTAAAACCGCTTTATCGGGCTTGAAGTTCTTTTACGTGCCGTAATTGATGTGGACCACCAGCTTTACTTCCCTTCCGGAAGAAGCCAGCTTCTGGAAGAAGCTAGAAAATAAAACAAAGTGCAAAAATGCTAAATCAAAGTTAAAATTTGTGCAAAATATATGTGCCAAACGCTGCTAGTAGAATAAGTTACACCGTTAATGTGGGTTTTAATGCTCTAGTATGTGTATATTAAACTGAAGCTAATACTAATCTGCTATTTTCTTAAATTGCCTTTCAAGATATAGATCAGCAATTTCCAACCTTGTTTCTTTGGAGACACTTACGTAATTAGCCGCTATTCCCCACCTCCACTTTCAGTCGGAGGGTGAATTATGCTTTAGTATGTAGACTCAGTCAGTCAGTATGCAGTGACGGACACCCGTAGGCGATTCCATGGCAGTTTCTATGCCATACCTTGAATTTTCTGGGAATATCCTCAAATGACCTCTTCATTCTGGACTACTTTTGCATAAATGGTTAACAATAAGACAGGCAAAAACTTACTAAATAAAAAATGTGGAACTCCTTAAAATACAGAATTTATGTCACTTCATTTTTCTTTTGAGTGAACCATTTCCGAGATACTCTCTATTATTTATTTCAGTTTGCCAATACTTATAGTTTTCTCAAATAGGAATGTGTTATTCGTTTTTTTATCCCCTGGCCCTGCAAAGAGAATGGAATTTCAAAGACATCGCATAACAACCAGCTCTTAAAACATTGCACTATCGCTTAAAGCCTACTGCATTTCTAAATTCCCCTTGCACCAACAAGAAAATTAGAAATAATATAATTTCTGAAAATTCTTATGTTGTAGGCAGAGAAAGAAACATTTGCAAACACAGTGTGTATAAGAGTGAGTATAGCTCTACATATACAATTAAACTATGTTAAAAGTCCGTATCACAACAAGTTTTCCGCTAAAACTCTGTCTATAAACTTAAAACTTACCTTGAGGACATACGCAGTTGGTTCTATCGAGTTCAAAAACCTTTCTGATCAATTTTCACAAAGCCACAACCTCTACTTCAACCCTCAACGCACCTAAAATAAATAACAAGAGTACAAATAAACTTCTTTCCAATTTCAGCCTCTGGTTGCATAAGGGAATAAAGCGCTTTAATTCGTTTTGGAGAAGCATTAGAGGAGCAAAAATAAAATAAAAAACACAGGGAACAAAGTTTTCTCTTGGTGTTTGCGGAGTGTGGCTTAGCTTTTCTCCCCTATCCCCCCTCCACCTCTTGCAATTCCGTGCGTTCTCCTTGAGGGTAATTTGTGTGCAGCTAAAGCTGAGGTGAAGGTACTGGAGGAGAATAAATTTGTCTGTTCTTAGTTGTTGCCAAAATAGGATGAGGTGGAAGAGGGTTTTTCTAATTGACGTTCCGTGTTTGATACTAAAAACCTGATTAAGATCATTTGTCTCCGTATCGCACTAATACGACTGCTAAAGGAAAAACTGCCCACAAACGCCAGAAAATAGGACTTAAAAGTTTATCTTCTCTTGGTTTCTAACGCGATGTGTCTACTCCAGTTAATGAACAGCCTTTTCAACCTCAAAATTCTATGTCGAGATTTTAATTGAAATGCGTGCTTTGATGCCCCTGACTAAAAAAAAACAGGGTAATCACTGAAGAGAATCAAGGGAATACCCTTTCCCCTTCCTAGTTACCCTTCACTGGTGACGTAAGAAATATGAGTGTAAGGAAGAATATTGGGGGAGTCCGGTTGGAATTTTTAATGGGACAGGCTGACGCCGGACATTTCCGGACAGGTGCTCCTATTCGAAAACCGATCAGTTTGCCATCCCGCACAACATACTAAGGTGGTCGGTGTTCTTTTGGAACACTCAATATATCTTTTAAACATTTGTGTTTATACTTCCGCTACCTTGGTTCCATACACTATGCCGTGCCTACAACTTGGGGTGGCATTTTACCAAAATTTTCAGCGGCGGCATGCATAGCAGGTAGGTGTGTGTGTGGAGCCTTATGCTTTTGTTGTTCGACAAGTAGTGAGGTGTGTTAGGCACCCTAAGGCTACGTTTTTAGGTGAAGATTGCAACATTTTTGGTCTTTAAATTATATTAGATGCATATTCTATAGACTTTTCTCTAAACCCATTTTTAAAACCCCAGTGACAAGTCTAACTCAGCCATGCGCACCATTTTAACCCCACTGAACCTGCACAGTTCCTCTTTCTGCATTTTTTGCTTCGGTTTTGCATTTTTGAGTGTAAAATTTATTCCTTGCATTTCAGTGTTGCTCTGATTTGTATGTAAATTTGCATGCATTATCTCATACGTGATGTATATATTGTGATTGTTCTATTTATTGAGTCAGAAATCATTAATTTATGGTAAAAAGAGGGAAATAGTTTTACCAAAAACTTCATAAAAACAAAAATGCATTCCTCTGCAAGTAATAACATCAGCTTCAGTGAAATATTTCCATTTACTTTTACTTTATCTATGTATCAGAAAATGTCGTTATCATACTTCTTTGAAAAATGTGAATGTGCAAGGCAGTTAAAATGCATTTTTCCACTAATTAGATAAAAAATTTAATCGTGTTACCTGAAAAGCTATTTCAGCTAGAGCTTCAGGACTTTTGTGCAGTCATTTCCTTACCTATTCATAAATTATTAGCAATGTATAAGTAAATAGCGTTAAAATTAAAAGTTTCAGTCCCAGTGTTCCTTAAGCGACGTATGCCAATATTGCCGAGATCCATCGTAGAAGAATTGTGGGTATGTGTGAAGTCAACATTGTAGCATTGTCCAAAGTTACACATTCAGTGTAGAGCTGTGCATGCAAAAGACGACACCATGCATGCATGAAAATATAAACATACACACATATCCTCCTTGCTATGCATACTCCACTTGTGAAGGTCAGTAGAATGCCTCCCGCAGCTACGGAGATGGCATAAATGGAAGTAAGTGCACCTAAAGCAGAGGTGGACGAAAGTGGAGTCAGGAATCCGTGTGATTCGTGAACCTTTCGCCGTCCAACTATGCAACACAATGGTACACACTCCGAAGGTTGCAGGAGTCCACAGATCACTTTCAGTCGTTTTGCGACCGATATCACTGGAGGAATAATGTCTGTGTCAACATCGTGTACTTAATCAAGATTAAGTATCAAATGGAAAGAGGAATTTTTCTGTTGTGCGGAAGGAAAAAAAGTTAACACCTCAATTGTAACAACATATTACATGGTTTTCTTCAAGCCAACTTTGAACGCTATATGTAGTTTGAAACAAAGGCGCTGACCATGACTTCTATTAATCCGCCACTATTAATAGTTTAAGAAGCGAAGAAATAACACTCCTACAACCAGGAAGAATGTACCGCGGGTTGCGTTCATACTGGATTCTGAGCAGACACTATTCTGCCTAACCCTGACCTAAACTATCATCGTATTCCACTCTAAAATTAGATATCGAGAATGCCCCTGAATCCCCACACAAATGAAAGAAATCCACGAACCGGTGCATTCCGAGCGAGCTGGCTCCATGGTAATACAATGTGTGGTCCACAGTGGGGAGATTCGGGGTTCAATTTCCACCAACTCCGTCCTTCCTGAATCAGTATTTTTGTGCATTGCTCTGTATTTAAAACCTAGCTAATGTTGCAGAGATACACTAAACTTAAGGAGAACATATTGTATTTCAAAATTCCTATATATCTAGTACGATTCGTTGACGACAGGTCCTTAAACTTCACTCACTCACTCACTCACTGACCCACACACTCACTCTAGTAGGTTCATATTTGTTCTAAGAACGGCCGTTCACTTATAAAACAACATATGCATGGATTTGAAATTGCCAACATTTTAGGTTTTGTTGAAATCGATACAAAATTAAGATTTATTTATGAACCTACATAATACCTAGAACTACTTTCAATTTTAAGGTTATTTCTCAAAGTGTTCATAATAAATTGTGCTAATGCTCTGCATTATTTCTGCTATAAGGAGAACGTAGGTGCCTGATATATAAATTTGTAAATATCTTTATTTTCTATATAGTGATTAGTAATTTTTATTTATTTGTTTATTATAATTTTGTTCCTGTAAATGATTTCAACACCTAAGGCACATTACATTTACCAAGTTCAGCGTTTATTAGCCTTAACTAAATGCTTGAATAACTTTCTGCTCAATGGCGACAGTTGAGTAATCGCTAACCTATGGTTTGGCTACCTCCATTAAACAAGATGCCAACCACCATTGGCTTTGTCACTCCCTGAAGTTCAAGGCGTTATAAAGAAGAATTGAGACTGAAAGGAAGTTTAAATATAATTTGTCGTTTATTTCTTGTTTATCTTTATATGATTTTTGTAACACAATTTGTTTTTTCAGAGTAAAATAATAAACCAAAGGGTAATTAATTTATTTATGTCTTCATTGGCGAAGTTTTTTAGTCAGCTTTCTGGAATATTTCCTCGACTAATTTTCCCGTAAATGGGCTTAGTGGCGTATTTCCTTCCTTGACAGTTATATTTATATCTTATTTTGTTATGTAAGTGGATATTCAATATCGATTTCTGTAAACATTTTCCGACATGAGAAAACCTCAGTCGGAGTAGGGATTTTGAACCCAGGACAGTAGGAATGCCATCTATGATAGCTATCATGACCGTAGATTTGAGATTATGTGCATTATAAAAGCACATAGGTTGCCTGAACCCGAGCAATTGTTGAATTGGATATAACACACTGAATAATTCCTTTTTGCTAGTGAATGATATCGAAAGACTGCCATCTCAGCAAATCATTCTGATACAGACTCTTAAAACATTTCAACGCCATTTCTCAAGCAGATTTACGCATTAATTAAATTGAACGGTTCCACAGATTTAAAAGATTCTAATCTTCTGCAGGGTAAAGAAAATATTTTAAGGCGACGCAAATGAACGTCTGACACTGCTGAGTTGTAGAATTTTGAGCAGGAAGTTATATGTATAACTCAGATAACTGTCTCCGATAAAATAGAATGTAGGAAAACGAGTCGGGAAAGGGTATGTTTCTATCTAAATCAGGAATTCTTCCTCTTTAGTGGTGAAGAAAATAAATGCCAGCTCTTTTGTTGAAATTGCTTAGTATAAACGTTTTGGAAGCAAAATTTGTGGGTAAGTCTTCAGGAAAGACCTTAGGCAAATTAATTAGGAGTCAAACCTAACTTAAGTAGCAAGTATTGGTGAAACATTAAGAACATCGATTTTTAACTATTGAATAAACTACTTTGTTTTCATGAAATGGAACTTATTTCAACACCAATAAAAAGTATACATGTTATCGTTATGTATGAAAACAGTATGTATTGTGACGCCGGCCAATGGCGGCAGTGGCAACAGTAAAGGCCTTCCTTACGGCACTGGTGGTGCGTACAAGAAAGACGCTCGAGATCAGGCTGCCTCGCGCACCTTTTGTGAACAAATGATAATCCGACGGTAGAACACTGTTGAAGAAGTGACACCTCGTATCTGCTTTCTTGTGAAGTTTGCAGGAGAAACAAAAAACACTTTTGAACTCAGAGAATGACATGTTAAAATCTTAATAATACTAATGCTACTCTTATCTACCTATTAACCCATTCTGCCAATAATTTTTATAATTTGGATATTATTTTTTGTTTTAGTGTAGTTTCGTGTTTGCAATACAGAAAAAAATTACATATTGCAGATACGTGTTTTCACTTCCATATAACCGTCATTATTTTTTTTAGAAAATTTTATTATGGATTTAGAATTGTGCAGTTTAATTATATTTTTAATAATTATTACTTATTTATATATAGAGTTTCAATATTTACACAGCTTTCTGTGCCTAAAGAATAGTTTTTCTCCACTCATCCATCCATTCAATTTCTTCCAGTCCTTTTGTTGTCATTCCAGCTATTTTCCGCATCCACGAGTTTCCAGGTCTTCATTTTCTTCCGTTGTAGTGTTCCATGATAATTAACCGATTGGAATGGCTCAGGCGGTAACGTCGTGGCCCGTAATCGGGAGGTCGCGAGTTTGATTCCCGTGACCGACATTTCTGACCCATAGTTTTTTTTTTAAAGCTTTCTCCGGGTCATCAAGCGGCAAGGATTTCCCTATCCTTCAAATTTTCTCTTAATCATTTCATTTCACTCTTCATCCCGTTAGGTTTCTTTCAGGGTTGACAGCGTCGCGGCAGCAGCACGGCAGGGGGAAAGAATGTACCCGCGTACCCCGGATGGGACGGCGAGCCTGCTGGTCCCTGGTCCCCCCCATAGATGGTACAAGCCCGAGGGGGAGGGAAGCCGGTTTCCTAGTCCCGCGCCCCCTTGGGAGTACGAACCCGAAAGGGTGGGAGAGGCAGCGGTCTGAACGAGCCTTCATCGGGATGCTTCTAACTTGAAAAATTTAGGGGCACTGCCACCTACTCTGTCGTGGTAACGTTCTCGCCGACCTGGAGTAAACGTTTTTATATTTTTCAATGCAATATGACACTATGTTGACCGTAAAGCTTGGCACGCTTTTGTGATCCTGAGAGCAAAGATAAAGCTTTTCTTATAACCAGAAATCCTATAACTAATAAATTCTTATTATTTCAAGCAACATTTGCAATCTTTTACACAATACCAGTGAAGTGATAATCTCACCATTTCCGTTTTGGTGCTTGGATCACAGTTGCTAATCGTGGTTCAATTGTGCAAAATTTGTGCAACTACGAATATTTGCAGAAAACTGAATATATACATTTTCTCCGTGAAAATATCACAATCCATGGTATTTTAATCAAATCGTTAGAGGCATTTTTTAGAAGATCTGTGCACAGAATACCTAGTTGATTTAGGAGGAATTTCTTGATCAATATTGGTCAATATTTAACCGAATATTTCTATCTGGGTTAACGTTATTCCTAAATGGGGAATAAAGATACACACACGCATGGATCCATTCTTTCAAAAATGGTTTTATTTGATTCAAGGGACCTCAAAGTGTGTATTTTTGGAAAAATATCGAAATTGAATTTTTGGGTGGAATAAAACACTTCATCTCTTTCTATGGGTAAATAGTATGGAAACTAACATTATGGAAACCATTGATAGACGTCATCCTTCCCGTCATGATCAAGTAGAAGCACTGTCATGCTATATCGAGCTGTTTACTTATTCTCACACCCACCCCCAGCCTGGTCTTTTGATCCGCCGTCTCTTGCTTTCATCATCGCACATCGCCGCTAACAACCTCATGGTTTCGTAAACAACCTTACGGCTAAAATGGACCAGGCTCTCGCCCAAATCCATCCACTTACCGGTGCTTCACTAAGAGCTTTATCTAACCAAACATCTCGAGGGGAAACCGTTCATCAAATAGGTGTTCCCTGCTAGTCTCTTCTGACAAGACCACCGAACAGTGAAAGTGTATGTATAATTTGATACAACCACACCTGCATAAAAACATACACCACAAGAATAAGTCGATCAGCAGAGAAACAAGTAGCATGTACACTGACGTGGTTAAAAAATAGACGATTTCACTATATTATGATACCGGAATTATTGATTGATAAAATTTTAAATTTGATAAAAAATGATAGAGAGTTACATGAATAACTTAAAGAAACAATGTCCATATGTTAAAGTAATCCACAATGTTGCAATTTTGTCAGGAAGGATAACAGTTGAAGAAAAGCAATTATTTGTGAGTTACAGTAGCTAAGGAAATTAGGTCATCTGGTAAACAAATCACCGAGGGATCCATCAGCTCAAGTTTCTGCTAATTAGAGCTCAGTGCGTTCAGAAACCAGAGAGTTATGTGAAATGCACGTATTCAAAGTTCTAAAATTTAGAAATGGGAAAGAATTCTTAGGATTAAACAAGTCACAGAGAGTGTCAAGTTGTGTTTCAGATGCAAATAAGAAGCTTAAGATCTGGCAACGTATAATGCAGGAGCTTTGATGAGGTGGAAATGAATTAGGCGGGACTTTCGTTGATAAAACCGAGCGAGAATGGTTCCGAGGTAACGTGTAGGTTCTTAGGAGATTTTCTCCGGTCCCCAGGCGAATGCTGGGTATGTTACTTTTATCCTCCGAATTTCTTTTACCGAGTCAATAATAGTTTGTGGTCTGAAAAACAATTCATATGGACTATTGTAATATATATTATCAGTATGAAATGAAGCGACGATTCGCAAACAGTGAGTTTTACCACAATTGATACTCAAGGAAAGGCTAAACGAATAAAACAATGCGAAATGTGAGTGTTTTCAGCAGCAACGTGGAGACAAAAGTTAAAATTATTGCTCTATCAAACACAAATAAGAAAACTGGCATTAAGGAAAGGATAATATGGCATGCAAATACAAAGTTTGTGTATATTAAAGGAACAACAAAATGGGTTCTTAACTAACGTATTTATTTTTAAGTTTTTATTATATTGCTCCATTTATATGCCGCCTTTAACATCGAAGATCACATCGACGTTTGGAACAATTGCTCAACAGCAATGGTGTTCACTTGCTGGTGAAGGGTGATCTGAACTTAAGATTTCTATTACTTTGGATTAACTTATTTCATTAAATTTATACACATTCGCACTGCCATTTATACCTCTACACTCTAGGGACAATCAGCAATAATCCTAGTTACTGAAAAATTCCCAACCTTTCAGCCGGGAATCGAACTCGGGACCCTTTTAACAACAACTAGGTGCTCTACCAACTCAGCTACGGTGCCAGCCGAAATTAAAATTGTTAAGGGGTAAATGTGAGGTTTTGCCATACGCAGGTTTTAGATGATCCTGATAAAAAAAATTGGATTCCGCTTAGCAATAGTGATCCAAGCTCCAAAACCACAAAGTGAAACATTAATTTGCACTTTCTCTACTGGTAAGTAGAGGAAGTATTGATTCCACCCAAAAATTCCATGTTGAGATTTCATCGGAATTATACGTTTTGAGGCCCCCTGAATAAAAAGAAGCGTGCGCGCGCGTGTCTGTCAGTTCGTTAGTCTTTGGGCAGTATAACTCAAAAACGAAAATTCCGTTAAAAACCAAAGATGATATTTAAGTTTAATAACTTTCAGGGATGCCACACGCAGACTTTGAAGAAAATTGCTCCACCCTAAACTAACGTTTACATGGAAAATTTTTATGTTCTTGAAAATGGCTCCAACAATTTTTCAAAGTAACATGTTTAATATATTTTTATGACAAATGAAATATGTATTTTGAATTTTCTGGTTATAGCCCATGTAACCCTTTTTTATTCTGGATGACTTTCGAATGACTCGTAAACCGTAAGAGAGACCAAATCTTACTATACAACAAATGTAGATCTTGCTAAGAGACAATTTATGTCCAAATAAATTTTTTTAATATAATTTCTGCAAATGTTTATTTCACCTAACACGAAGTAGATAGAGGTTTAAGAGTTTGTAAAGATGGTTAGCACAAGAGTAGAGAAAGTCATGAGTGCACATCAGATTTTTGTCTATAGTCCTATTGCGTTCCTTTGATCAGCAATAGATTATTTGTTTCCTTACGTATTTATTTATTTCTGATGTATTCTGTGGTTGGTTTATTTATATATTTTTCCTCGTATGCAGCGACAAACATAAATATTACTGTGAGAATATAGTTGTGTATACTATTTCCTTATAAATTTCTAACTTGTTATGTATTTAGTGAATACCATTCAAGTTTTAATTTGCATCCCCTAAAAATCTTCTCACACATACACGTACATTTCGCTACCTGGATGCTCATGAAGCTTTCCCATTAGATTTTATTCCCTTCAAAGGCTTGTCCTTCACGTGGCTATAATGTGTGGCTACCAATTATTATAAGAGGTATGTATAACCAACTGAATGCACTCTCTACCTCTTTCTCTTTAGACAATAAGGTGGAGAGCGTAAACAGGTATTTCTTTTCTACGTCATTTTGCATCTTTTGTTTTGGTTATTAGTTAAGGTTATTTAGCCAAAGAAGTGTCACATCTTTGTACAGTGGCTTAAATCAGCTAATGAAATTCTCAAGACTTCCTATAATGATAAATAATTGACGTAGGCGCGAGATGCAGTGAGGTTTTCTTAGGCGCTCTGTGCTCGTACATCATTCGAGATTCAAAATATTAACAGGTTGTTTAGAATAAACAATGAATAAATTGTAACATTATATTACATTGTATTGAATCATTGTCGTGGAGTCTCTGGTTTCTTGCGTCATTTTCACTGATCACAGTCTTGTCGGAAACTTCTCAAAGCGTAGAGTAAACGTTATGGAAGATCAGCAAAGGAGAACAAAGATAATTTTTGATACGCTTTATTCTAGCACGTTCATTCAAGGATGTGAGAGTCATTTTCCGGTCCTGTAATCACGTGAAGGGAGTCTGTAGCTGCCTTTTAATCAGGGAGATGAGCTGCCCTGTGATTAGCTTCCTTTAGAAGCCAATGCCAGGTGCCTCAATGAGATCCTGCGGTCAGCGAATAGGAGATGTTCATGTTGGGGTTATCGCTAATCTTCATTGGCTCATAAGATTACAGGCAGCTGGCTGATAGGTAGGTAGGTAGGTAGGTAGGTAATTGTGCCCCTTCAAAACCAAGGTAGCTTTAATTATTAGCTCTTATCTATGATGTTCTTGTAGAGTAACTGATTTTTGTTCAACCGTGTAACATCATTGGTTGTTTTAACTACTCTATTAAAGTCTAAACGCGTATCTGATCTCAAGAACCAGTGAATTGGATTTTAAAATAAAGCAGTTTTTAGATACACTTCACGTTCTCCGTTTAAAAGCGATTTAGCCCAGGCTGGAAAACAACTGAAAGATAATTTAAGATATTCTCCAACAATATGTGAATGAATAGTTCAAACTGAACTCTTCACTCATATGGACAGAGCTAACGACTCACTTTTAAGGATACGTATCTGTGAAACTTAGAAAATCATAGGTTTCTTCTATTCATTTGACATGTTCGCTCATGCCATAATGTAGTGGTTATATGTCACTTGAAAGAAGAAAGATGAATAATAATTTATGAAATGTTAGGTGTTTAAAGCTAAGTTGTTCAGTATTTTGTATATGCCAGGAAACCGATGCCAGGGTATGCATATTGTTCATGTTTACTACGAGGAAAACATGTGTTGTAGAGGGAATGCTAAACCATTTCCTGGAAACTTATTGCTCCAAATATACTATTTACCAGTTGATGAATTATAAAGTTCTATGAAAGCTATAAAAATTGTGAAAAATAATTATTTATTTCAAAGTTAAAAATTTTCATGTAATAAACCAAAGAATTCCAAAATTTTCTGTTTCAAAAATTCTTTTGAGGGTACTTAAGTATATCAGAATAATACTTAAAATTATCAAAATTTTAAAATCTTCAATGTGAACTGTTTTAGCAATGCTGCCAAAAGAATTGTTTGAAAGAATAATACATTGATAGGTGTTAAAGATATTGCAGTGAAAATCTGAATATACATTATTCCTTGTATCTCGTATTATATCTCATGAGTTTGAACAAAACCCGCTAATAATTCTAGAATTTTGAAATTTCACCTGTGTGTACCCTTGACGAGTTCAAAGTGCATACCCAAGTCCACTCACCACGCAACGCCACTGATATTAACTCAGTTTATGGCTGGTCACGGTAAATTTTGACATTATTTGGAACGATTCAAAATAGTTATTGATACCTGAATTTGCGAGGCAATCAACCAGACTGTATCACATCTTCTATTTGAACGTTCTGCTTTTGAATCCCAAAGATATGAATTTATACTAAACTATATTATTGCCAAAATAGATTCCAACAACCTTTGTCAAATAAATTAGATATGCAATTCTGTTATAAGACGTTGTATGACCTGTAAATTACATTTTCAAGAGGCTGCAAGATAGCTTTTAACTGTTCGTTAAGTAATTTACTTTTATTTCTATGTAAAGTGGTATTGTTGATGTATAACGCTAGAAATTAAGAATGTAAATAATGTATATTACTGTATTGTAACTAGAAAGGTGGCGCGCGAGAAGGTTAAATAGGGTTCATATTATAAGGAGATTCAATAAATAATCAAAATATTCCTGCTAGTGATGATTAAAACTCATTATGACTTGGCTACAGCTCTTCAGGTTCTCCTATTTAATTCAGAGTAACTATTACATGAGGATTTAAAATGAATTATTATTGATTTCATAGTGCATTGAAACTGGTTCATCCTTTGGAGCGTGCTCATGCTAACGCTCATAATAATATTTTCTACAAACTGTTCTTAAAATTGAAGCAATTTTAAAGAAAGGTTCCTTCCCTTTGGAAATATTTCGCTGCAGTATTCCAGTCCCAATGCTGCGCATGCGAATCGCCCACTTGCCTATTAGTAATCCACAGATACAATTTGGAGACAATCAGATCGTTGTTGACAAATCATTTATTACTCCCGGCGGCAGTGTTGCATTGCTAGTGAAAATGCCCGACCACACACTGCCGCTAGAACTCATGAACTAATCAAGACATTTGGCTTGGAGCCAGCTGATTATCTGTCGCTATGCTCCTAATTGATTTTACCTGTATCTAATTTTATAAAATGTGGTCAAAATAGTGCAAAGCTAACAAAGTTATAACTGGCATATTATGTTTATTATCAGTTTACCGATGGTATAATAATGATTAGGAAGAATCGAGAAGGCGGTGAGAAGTATTGGTTGTTGTTCCTACTAGCGGGGTAAGAGTTTCGTTGCTTAATGCTATACGGACCATCAGTGCCTTGAGTATTTTACAGTTTTAAGTTCCTGTTTGCCTATGTTCATCGAGTGAAAGTTAGGAATATTGCGCTTGGACAGGTAGGCCACATATTGCTGTATTTTGCTACGTAGCAGATAACCTTTCTTGCAACGGTTGCCGTGTACGGGAGTCAGGTAACAGAAGAGAATCGCCAAACAAATGTAAGTAATGACACAAACAACTCAGCGATGCCAACCTACTCAGCAGTAACTCAAACTAGACCAAATAAAGAGTAGACTATTGTCATCATCATCATCATCATCATCATTATGATTATTATTATTATTATTATTATTATTATTATTATTATTATTATTATTATTATTATTATTATTATTATTATTATTATTATTATTATTATTATTATTATTATTATTATTATTATTATTATTATTATTATTATTATTATTATTGAAGCCCATGATGGAATAGTAATAAAGGATTACATTATTGCAATTGGCAACATTACAGATACTTCCAACATACGTTTTGTTTCTGGCATTTCTAATGCTAGAGTTTGCACGTATTTGGCCAGTAAACAAATTGCTGACGTGGTAACTTCTAAAAACCCAACAATAACTATTAACAATGTATCTCTGGAAGTGAGAACTGTACTTTCCAAGAATAAAAGGGTTATTCTGTTTAATTTATGTCCTGAAATGCTGAACTCTGCAATTGAAAACCAATTAAGCAAGTATGATGTTACCCGAGCTTCTTTAATTTATGTCCTGAAATCCTGAACTCTGCAATTGAAAACCAATTAAGCAAGTATGATGTTACCCGAGCTTCTTCAATCTCGGGAATCTCCATCCCAGGTTATACTCACATAATGAGCTTCAGAAGACAGATGTATGTAAAACCTTGAAATTCAATTTGAAGGCACCCCGTACTGGGTATACTTATCTTCTGATACCCCTAATTGGTTCCTATGTAAGATGGATGGTCATGTTGCAAACAAAAATGCAAAAATTTCCCTGAAGGTGCCCCTTATCAAGAAGCCTGCAAACAGACTAGTTCTTCTTTGTACAAACCCAATGAAGAAAGCTTCCCTGTACTAAAAGCAGCAGATACTACTAACCTAATTGCACGATCATCTCTGCAGTCTAAACATCATGATACTAAAATGTATAAACAAAAGTCCCAACCGCAACTTATAGCTAACATCTGTGCTATGGAATGCCAATCTTCAGGAATGAAAAGACTTCTTTCAACTGATCCATCATTAGATCAGGTGTCAAACCTTCCGATCGTTCTTCGAATTGTACTGACGATGCGCTTGAAGATGACACTCTTCTTCAAGGCTGCGAAGGGGAGAACAAAGCTATGCACAAAAAGTCAGCAGTGATGCCAGCAATAAGCGAACAGCTGCCTGTTGTTCAGAAAATCATGAATGACTCACCAGAGGATTATGCCCTCCCTTACTATGCATTTAGAAGCTTTATGGAAAGTACAGTAGGCGTTGATGACATGGAATCTATAGCACTTGAACACACCAAGTATCTAGAAGGTCTAGCAGTAATGATGAGGAAATTATACTCCAAATATACTGACCGGGCCATTAAAAGTAGAAGCTCTCGTATAGAGAAGAAATTAGTCAAAATGTTTGCAAAACAAAAGATAAATATTTAACTATTACATAGGGTAATGAAATACATCTCCAAATACAAAATATTTTAATCCAAATGGAAAGTGCAAATTCTGTGAGTTTTTAAACTCCTAAGAGAAAGTTGATTGTTTAACATATAGAACTATCACAAATGAAAACATATACCTACTACCACAACAGAACCAATACATATAAACGATATAATCGAACACTTCTCACATCTGTTAATCCAGTCTTCTGAGTTTAGTATTCTTAAACTGAAAAATCCATGCAATAAAAGAAATGTACCCTGGTTGAATGAAACCTGTAAAACTGCGATCATTAGCAAAAACAAAGCTTATTAAACATATAAAGGAAACCTTTCGATGAAAATAAAATCGCATTTTTAAAGCTACGAGCCAAAGCAAGAAGAGAAATAAAAATATCAAAAGAAAGTCGTAGCTAAAATTTGTTTCCGCCTTGAGTAATCAGACTCCACGAAAACTGTTGTGGAATAAACTAAAGAAATGGCAGTATATCCCTATATTCATAACAACACAGAAAAGAAAACGTGCCCAAATACTCGTAAATCACAGCAATCAATGCCCTTTGACATCAAAGTATAACAGTATAGGGAAAATTCTATTCTGCCTGCCACCTACTACCACAAGAATCCAAAGTAACAATATTGAACCTACGTGATTGTTAATTCCCACCATCAAGACACAACTTCATGCAGATAACAAACTATAACTGGCAAAAATATCTAAAATTTTCAGAAAATTCCAGGACCTTTACCCTAATTATGATGCAATTTATACAGACAATTCAATATCTAGGGATAGCAATGACTGTGCTGTAGTATATCCAAATCACATAATGTTCTACAAATTACCATCATACTTCACTATATTTTCCTGCGAATGATTTGCTATTAAAGAAGCCCTTCTAAATGTATTGCAATCTAATGAATATGCCTACTATTTAATCTTCACCAATTCGCTGAGTGCAGTAAAAGCAATTCACGACAGATCTACACATAACTGCCTAGTTCAAGAAGTACAGACACTATGCTCGAAGCAGTCCGAACTAAAAAGGGAATAACAAAGATGCCTTCATATGTGGGAATATCAGGAAATAATAAAATTGACTCTACAACTAAAGAAGCTTCAAGACAACCCTTCAGCGACCTCAAATAACCACTCCTCATCAAGATATAAAATACATCGAACAGAAAATTTAAAATGTTTGGAAAATGCAGTGGCTTAATAACCCAAACACTAAATTACATGAAATTCGCCAGACATATGTGAAACCATTTCCATACGCAGACTTCAAACGCCGACACCAAGTTGCCATGACGAGAATGATAATTGACCACAGCAACATCACTCAATCCTTCCTACTCTCCAGGAAACCAGCTCCGGAATGTAATACTTGTAATATTGCCCTTACTATGAAACATATGCTCGCTGAATATTCCCAGCATGTAAACTGGAGGACAACATACAAAGTAACAACAGAAACTTCAGAAGTTCTTAATGCTACAAGAAATGCCACAAAGCTAATAAAATTTTCAGAAAAAAATATCTATACTAAATAAAATGTAAAAAGTGAAACATTGTAAGTCTAACCAGTTGTAAAACTTAGATATATAACTCATATATTGTGAATGTACTGTCTGTTATTCATGTATCAATTGTAATATAATTTTTGAAGTGATAAGAACCAGCAGTCAAAGCGACTATAAATAAAGATTTAATAAAAAAACAATAAAGACTACACGGGCTATAACTACAAAATTCAAAATACATATTTTATTTTCCATATAATTATCCTAAACATATGATACTTTAATCAAAATCAGCTGATCTTTGTTTTTGAGTTATGGTGTTTACACACACACACACACACACACACACACACACACACACTCATACACACACGCGCGCACGCGGATATTTCTCTAAGAATGCTTTTTTGGATTCAGGGGAACTCAAAACATATTTCCGGTGAAATCTCGACATTTTTTTGTGCGTATGTCTACCTGTGAACAGCATAACTGAAAAACAAGAAGTCGGTTAAAAACCAAAGTTAGTATTTAACTTAAACACCTTTTAGGTTGCGACACGAAGATTTTGAAGAAAATTCCTCCACCCTAAACTGCCCTTTACATAACAGTTTTTGATAAACTTTGATCTTCTCAAAAATACCTGCAAGATTTTGATTAAAATGCGATATATTTAGGATAATTATATGGAAAATGAAAAAAGCGTGGCATACAGGTAGCGATTTTATCAGGTTTCGTAGTTTGAGAATTGCCAGAAGAATGGCACACATTTGCGGTCTGTTTAGATTGTCTGGGTCGTTAATTGCCCATTCTGGTAGTTTGCGTCTTCGAGACAGGAAATATTGAGAGAGTTCTGTGTGTATTTGCGGCCTAAGTCCTCTAACCTCGTGGAAAACAAGTTACACCGTGAAACCGAAATTATAATGTCAATATATATGCCATTGATAATAGAAAGAAACAAAAGGAGATTCTAGTCAATAGTTAAGGGGAAGATGTAATAAAGCTGAATATGTTAAAGTCTCAAGAATGGAAGCCTAGGCAGATTTAAATGAGTGATAAGGTTACAATGTTGTTTGTACGAAGCCATAGTGATCCCGCGGGCTGATTCCTATCTTACCATGACGTGCTCTAAAGTTAGCCAATGGAAATAGCTTCCTTCGTGTTGCTCACGCAAAAACAAATGCAACACAACACACACTCGTCTTGAATCGAGCCGAGAGAACACACGTGCAATTTCTGATTTATACGTAAGCTGGCGCGTATACATAATTCGGCGGTTGCTAAGGGGTGACAAAGTTAAAGTTATAACGTTGTAGTTGAAGTTACAAAGCTACATTCTATTTAAATATCGTCGGCAGTTCTCTACAAATCTGGAAATTTGCAAATAAAGTGATATGTTGGATAATTCTTCGTTTGGTTCCATTCCTACCATAACTCACGCATACCCTGCAGATTAGGACCTCTTGCTAGAGCTAGTCCGGACATCAAACACGAGATCTTATAGGTCTTAAAGGCGACGTCTTTGACGGAGAGGAACGTTTGCGTCAACCGGAACGTGTGTTTTTTGAGAGCAACGAATTTGCAGTTTTGGTAGAGATAAGAAATTACAAAGTCAACAAATATGGAATGTTATAAAGACAAAAGAAGACTTTTTAGTTACGAATAATAGGATATCGCATAAAGCACTTGTGAATTTGATAGGTGATAGATCTAAAAGAGATATGTCGATAACAAATGTTCAAATAAGGAATGATGGACCAATAAGGATTACAGACAACCCATGACAACCGATGAGGCAAAAGGTAAATAGTGTAGGCGAAGAACTTTTATATTTGAATGTGACAGGAGAAGAAGATAATAGAGATAAATTGAGATATAGGAACAGAAGAAGGTATTAGATGATATCCATCAGAAGAATGGAGGCTGCGCAGAGAAGGGTTGAGAGATTGGAAGCAGAAGAAACCTGAAATGTGGGAGTTTAGGTGCAGCAATTGGAGGAATATTGTGAATTGTGGTGTGTGAATAATTATTCTGAACTAAGAATTCTAATTGAGTGAAATATTTTATGGTATAGATTCTGAAAATGCCAAATATTAATGATTTTAATATTTGTACGTTTTAATTTTCTGATGTTTTGTTCTAATTGTATCTGTAATATTAACGCTGTAATAAATAAAATTAGTAACTAAGTCATGACTTAGGCCACTAAGTGCCAGGAAAGTGGTTCTTTGGCTTCATCAATTTTCCCTGGTGGGATGGTAGGACCAATAAATCTGTAAAGGCCGCAGTACGCGAGGTTTCATCTTCTGCTGTATATCTCACTTCTCGCTTATTACAAACTAAGGAACCCTTAAAATAATGCAGATGATGATAATAATAATAATGTTCATTTTAGTATACGCACGCTTTGAAGAGCTGCTCAACAACCTATAAACCGATTTCCATCTCTGAAATTTGCTGCAATAGTCGAATAAAGCACTTACAGCACATAAGGCTCAGGCCAATAGATCCATTCTAGTTGGGATTCTCTGCAGGTTTGTGCATTTTTCTTTCGCTTCTGTTTCCGTTGTACTTGTGCAATAAATCCTCTTTGGAACGAAGAGAAGCTTTGGAACACATGACTAAAGTAGCTTATATTAATAGAGTGGGCTTAGCAATATTGGCATGTGTGTTATGAATCAGCTAATGCAAAAGGGCATGCATATTCTAGGACTCAAACTATACGCCCTTCTGCAGTACAACACTTTCAGCTAACACTTCAAGGAACGGATGGTGTCCATTCTATTTACTTCTGCATGCAATATTCCGTTTTCACGATAGTGTGAAAAAATGACAAGTCCAGTTCAGTTACTTTCCTATCACTTTATTTTTCTACTAAACTTTTGCACAAAAATGCAGTTCTCTTCTGCCAACGTTAACACAGTTTCCGTTCTTCGTATTTGAGGAGAGGATTAGTTACGAGTTAACTAAACTCAAGCAGTGCTTTCATGTTGTACCATTTTAAGTGTGCTTTTTGTGTGGTTTTGAAAATTCGAGATCTAGAGTGGACTTTGATTATTATATTGCATTCTCAAAATGAACAGACAGTTACAGGTAATTCAGAACAGCCAATGCTTTCAATACATTACTGTAAGCTTGGTATTATATGTTTATATAGGGATTCATAGCCCATATAATTCTTAAGCTTTTTCGGTTTAACTTAGATACATCCTGTATATACAACAAGATGTTGGTATTTCTGCTGTAGAAGAAAGTCGTTTACATATAACAAACTATCAAATGCTGTTAACATGCCGGAAAAGAAAAGAGATAAATGGCCTAGCCGTGAAAAAATCTTGCGGCGTAATAAAAAAGTTCAAAAGGCAGTAAACAGTCATACCAACGCTGACAGCCCGGGTTCGATCCCCGGCGAGCGTATGTGGGATTTATCCTGGACAAAGTAGCACAGGGACGGATTTCCTCCAGATTCTCTACTTTTCCCCTCCATCTCATTCCACCAGTGCTCCATCTCAGGTAGTAAATGCAAGTGTTAAACACCACAAGAGTAATAAGTAACATTAACAGGCTTTAAACAGTATACGTGATCAAACAAGAATCGTACAAATCATTTGTTTCTGGTAGCAGCTCCGATTCAATGTTTCTGGCTTGGATTGAAAGTGTATTTTCACCCATATTTTCGTTCACAAGCTTGTTGTTTAGAAAAGACTGCTCAGATTAAGCTATCCGCATCCGTATTGTTGCTAAATTAAATTATTTTGTTGTTTAACGACGCTGTCAATTGCCAGGATCACATCAGCGTCGCCGGTGTGCCGGAATTTTGTCCCGCAGGAGTTCTTTTACATGCCAGTAAATCTACTGACATGGAGCTGTCGTTTTTAAGCACACCATCGGCCTGGGCCGGGTTTGAACCCGCGACCTTGGGATCAGTAGGCCAGCGTCTAGTCAACTGAGCCACCCAGACCGACCCGTATTGTTGCGTCAACGCCTCCTAAGATTCATTGGTGTGGTTTATCGTAGGATTCAGGTGGCTATGAGGATATGTCAACAAATGATTTAATGTGACTTTTATATTTATATAGTACAAATATTTATTTTATTAATATAATTCAGAGAACTTTAATTCCAGCATTCCATCCACTAAATGTTACATAATTGTTACATAAATAGCTATGAATTCGTAATTTTACTCTTGTTATTCATGTGTACAGAATAATATCCTGTTCATTTCCTCCTTTATTCCTCAGATGAGTTATAGATGCTGTCAATCCATCTCCTAACGGGTGTTTCCTTGTTCTTTTCCAATCTAAAGGTCGCCTTCTTTGGCCCTTTTTACTTTCTCTACTGCGTAAAGAAAAGTAAATATTGTATTCCACCCAAAAATTCGATATCGATGTGTTTTACGGGCTCCTGAATCCAAAAAAGTAGTTTTAGAAAAAGGTCCGTGAGTGTTTGTCTGCCTGCCTGTCTGTCTGTCTGTCTGTGTCATAACTCAAAAACGAAAAGTCAGTAAAAAACCAAAGTTGGTATTTAAACTTAATATAGATCTTGCTAAAACTCAGAATTTATGGCTAAATATTTTTTTTTTAGTGGACCATTTCGGAGATATTGCTTGTTATTTGTGTGAGTTTTGTAGAACGTATACTTCGGTCAAATAGAACATCGTTAGCTACTTTTTATATGTTAACCGTGCAAAGAAAACGGAATCTCAAAGCTTTAAAAGATTTGACTATCGCTCAAAGCCTACTGTATTCCCATATTCTCCTTGCACCTACAAGGAAATCAGCAAATAATTTCTGCAAATGTTTATCTCAGCGAGGAATAAGAGATTGTAAGAATGGTTAGTACAAGAGTAGAGAAAGTCATATGAGTGCAACACATCAGATTTTTACTAAATAGGCGTTTCCTCATCCTATTAATGTGTTCTTTCCAGTACGATCGCTCATTAATCAGTTTTGTTATATCTTCAATTTGGCAATTTTTTATGATTTCTGTATTATTTATTTTATCTAATAAGGTTTTTCCTTGAATTGCTCGTAATATTTTCAGTTCGCATGCAGGTACCTCATATTTGTTTTGTTTTGACTGTATTTGCTCTGGTTTCTGCTGTATAGGTTAACAATGGATTAATTATTGTTTTATAAATGTGGACTTTACTCTCTACTGAGAGATACTTATTTACCTTTAATCGCGCTTCAAAATTCTAATTGCAATCATCTGATTCTGAGATAAGCTTTTCATAAGCCAGTTTAATAGAGTGGTACATTACTGCTAATTGGTACATTTTGGATGGTATTCTGGCCTTGTTTTGACACCAAATATTTACGGGGCCCTAATGACCAAGTTGTCGACGGGCCCTTAAACCCGACACACTCACTCACCCCCCCCAAATATTTACTGGAAACTCTTGAGGGTTGTGGATCTAGCTGGACCAGGAATAGTCCCTGGAGGTTTATGAGGTCCAATGGGACGCATGGCGACATATCGCCACTCTGGACATTGAACAGCTGCAGATCAACCTGGGAATAGCATTCCCTTGGGAGAATTTCCACACGTACAAATTGAACACTGAAATCAATTGGTTCGCCCTCTTCATTTTTAATCCACTAACAATTAAAGTGTTCTTTCTGTGCAAGGTTTTTGTCTATAAGGGTATATGCTTGTTATAATCAAGCATGTGCGTATTTTTCATACAATGGATTCTATTCGACTTGTGTAATCCTAACTCCGGAATCAATTGACCTTTGGTGAATTATTTCTAACCTCCCATTTCAAGAAAAGCAGTACTGCAAATACAGATTTTAATGTCCTATTCTATTGTTACTACAGTTTAAAGAAAAACCTCATAATGATTACTGTAAGTCATCAGGTCTCCATAAGCTATGCTTCAGTTCGACCCTTTTAAGCAAAGGCACTGTGAAATATTTATAATTGCTTCACAATATATCAGTAATTTTGAATCTATCGTACCGTAAAGGTTGCATCAATTCACATCCATAAAATAAACATCTCTAAGTTAAAGGTGCGCAAATCCTAAATCGGTAAACCGGCAGGACCAGTTCGGAGATAGGAGTCTCCCCAGATGTTAGACAATATACATGTAGTTTGCGAAGCTTTAATGTACAAATATTAAGTTTTCTACAAATGATTTTACACAGTTTTGCATGCCAGATTATAAATGGTGGCACAGGTCAAATTAATCCCTTCAAACTGACTAAACTTTAATTTACTGGTCAGACTTGAAATGTTCTTGGGAGATAAACACAATGAATAATAAACATCGACAATTAACAATTAACCATTTAACCATAGCAGTTAAAGGAAGCTACACAAATGAAACAATTGAAACCGTAATTCGTCACTCACTTCTTTACTAGCTACGGGTACACTCTGTGAGAGTAAATATTGCCCTAATTTTTTTATTTTATGAAACCTATCGTGGAAGTAAATAACTTAAAATGCGGAATTTTTTAAAATGTGCACCTAAAACTTGACGTATAGCTTTTATTCCCTCTACTATATTCTTACAGGGGAAGTAGTGTAATCCACTCAAAAATTGATACCAAGATTTACAAATACAAGAATTTTAGGGTAAAAATTGTAGTGTGTGCGCGTGCGCGCGCTCACATCTATGTCTCTGACCGTAAGTCAAAAGCAAGTCGGTTAAATACCAATCCATGACCGTCGGCAGACTTTTTTTCAGGGAGGGGCCGCATGTTGGAAGTTTGCAATTAATTCAGTATTCTGTTGTCAAAAACTGTAAAAATTGAGTTATAGTATTTGTTACGGATAAGTATGTTAATTTATGCTAAGTAAAAAGTGTACTTTACCTCAAAATTAAAGCAATAGTCCAACAGTAATTCATTGCACATTGCATTTATTCTTTTCCAAGGGGGGGCCGCGGCCCCCCCTTGCCCCCCCCCCTTGCCCCCCTTTCGCGACGCCCATGTACCAATTTTGAGAATCAAGTTCTCCATATTTGAAGGGCCACCCTCACCCTGAACTATTATTTACAGGAAAATGCTTCTACATTTCTGACTTTTTCAGAAAATGGCTGTAAAGATTTTGAATAAATTACCGTGTTTGTAATACCCTCGTGACAAATGAAGTGTACGAATAAAATGTATAGTATCTTGATTTTCTGGAAATAGTCTCTGATGTCCTCTTCATAACTGGTAAACCGTAAGAAATAGACAAAATCTTACTACACACAAAGACTTTGTTAAAGCACCCAATTTATGTCAAATACATTTTTGTGAAGCTAACCATTTCTGATATGTTTCTCATTATTAATTTGATTTCTCCAGTACTTGCACTTTCTGAAATGACTGCTTGATTATGGCACGAGAGCGGAATTTCAAAGCCATCACATAGTGACCAACTCTTAAAAGATTTAACTGTTATTTAAAGTCTATTGTATTCCGTTATTCCAATTGTGCCTACAAGAAAATGCGCAATAAGGCAATTTCTGTAAAATAGATTTATCTAGATTACTAACATGGAATAGATAGAAGAATAAACAGTTGTAGTGGTAATTCATACAAGAATAGAGAAGGTAATGTGAGTTCAAGTTTAAAAATATATTAGTTTTGGAAAGGAATGATAAGATTTTCTTTCCTTTGAAGTTTGTATTTGGTTTACAAGACCAATGTTTTATTTTAAACTATTAAACATTAATGTTAATAATATTTTATTTTATGTTCACATAAGATTTTTATGTATTTTTGTCATTTCATAGAATTCCATTTAATACGTTTGAAGCTCTTCCCTTCTCTAGATGAAAATAAGTCTCTATTCATAGTTTCCAACTGGAAAGTTGTGAATGTCCAGTGAATTAAGCGATGCGTTAAATTGTAACCGGTCAGTTATTCTTTTTCTACACTTCACACATGTGACCGTTACGGCTCCACACCTGCCTTCATTTCCTGGGTCGCCGTCGATTTCTAATAAATAAACACTTTATACATTCTCTTTCGATTCACGGATATCGCATTCATTGTTTTGCTACGCATTATAATTTGTTCTAATTGTGCATTATTTTTATATCTTTGAGTAGATTACGCTAACGAATCGTAAATCATATCGTTAACTGTCTTTGAGCAACACTGCTTATCGATGTATCTATATTTGTCACCGCATGTGGAGTGTTGTTTTCTTTTTCTTTCTCTGCTACATTAGTAAGTAGGGAAAGTATTGTATTCGAGCTCGGAATTTGATGCCGCGATTTCAAAACAAATGCCTGTTTTGAAATCCGCTGAATCCCCCCCCCCAAAAAAAAGCATTTTTAGAAAAAAAGGTGAGTGTGTGTCTGTCTGTGAATAGCATAACTCAAAAGTTGGTATGGTCTAATGTCTTTCAAAGATACGACACGAAGAGTTTGAAGAAAATTCCTTCAACTACCCTTTGCATCAAAATTTGTTCGAAATGTTTCATTTTCACAAAAATGTCTATAACGATTTTGATTAAAATGTTATATGTTTAAGATATTTTAATGACAAATGAAATGTATATTTTTAATTTTCTGTCTATGTAGCCCTGTTTAACCTTGATGGACTTTGCATAACTTCTAAGCGTTAATAGATACAGCAAATCTTACTATAAGGTACAGAAATGTAGATCTCGTTAAAACACACAATTTATGTTAAATGATTTTTTTATGAAGTGAACCATTTCGGAGATATTCCTTGTTATCTGTCCGAATTTTCAACACTTATAGACGTTCTCAAATGGGAGGTCGTTATTCACTTTTTTAATTCTTGGTCTTGCAAGGAAAACGGAATTTCAAAGTTATCATATAGCCACCAGTTTTAAAACATTTGAGTAGCTTAAAGCTTACTGTATTCCCCTTGCACCTATAAAAGAAACTTGCTTATCTCGATTAACATGAAGTACATAGAAGAATAAGTGTAAGATTGGTAAACTTGTGCAAGAATAGAAAAAGTCAAATGAGTGCAAGACATCACGATTTTTCTTTTCTCTTTTTTTTCTTGGTCTCGGGCAAACTTCACTGGCTCGGGAAGTTCTACTTTACTAATGGCGGTGTATACATCTCTCAGTTTGCTGAGTGCCTTTTATGGCTTAGTAAACCAACTATTTGAATTGCACTCAGGCTGTCTGACTGAACTTCCGCTGCCATTTTTCGTTTAGTAAATATTTAGTTATTAAAATTCAGTTACTTTGCGCCGCGCCATAAGGGTGATTTATATTTGCTATGTACTATTCATTTAGTCAGTATATGAAGCGTATTATCGATTAACGATATATAATTTTTCCAAATTTGGTGATTCTGGCTAAGCTTAGTCCAAATTGTTACCTTGTTTATAGTTAAAATAAATTGCGTTTGTAGAATATCCAAATGGTTAAGTTTTTGTATTCTACCTAAATTGTTAGTGTGCTTAGAGCTTACTTAATTCAATAAATTTCGTGAGGGACTTAATTTCCGGCACCACTGGGATTGTTTGATAACAGTGTAGTTCGATTTAGTAGCCAGCACAGGTGTAGTGATCGAGTTATATGGGACATGTACATATCTATTATTCCTTCTGAAATATGTCATTTGTAGAAACTCACGTAATAATGGTTTGTGAACGCTTCTGAGTTTGAATATTTAGCACGTAAAAGCACCAAGTGATGGCGTATGTTGCCCTATGGCAAATGTTTGTTAATTCGACCCAGTAGCTTATCTACGTGAACTTGGTTTTTGTGAGCAAATGTTTGGGGGTGAAGTCCACCTCACTAGTATGCCGTCCATGTCTAAGGTGCGATCCTTATAACTGGCCCCAGTATCTAACAACGTCTCGAGGTGTGCATATCGCAGTGAATGAGTAGAGGTGGAGTAGACAATGGGAGCGGCAGGCACAGTGGAAGTGGTATGTGGCCTTCAATCGAGCGAGGTAACCCGACTTTATCCGAGTAGTGCTGAAGTTTCGTGCACCTCCGATTGGCAAGCTTTCATTGCGTTACGTCTATGAGTGCAAATTACCATTTAATATGAGTAATTTTTGACAGTTACGAAGTAGCTGTGATGGTTTTAACTCAGAGTAATTGGTTTAATGGGAGACTAAATAACGAAAAGTTTCAAAAAGTGATATATTAGTACATGTGTGGCCGTGTAAACTAGAATTTTCTTTTTAGTTGACTGTATATTTTAACAATGTAGACACAATACCTGTATTTTAAATATTTTAAATATATCGTATGTTTAAAGATTGCGAATTGTGCACCATTTCCAGAAAATCTTATTTCCTAACAGTGGAATACCGTGCTAAAATCTAGCCGAACTTTAAGGAGAAGGTTTATTCTTCAATTTGGTTAAGTATGGTGGTTTCTCAATAATCAAACAAGG
This sequence comes from Tenodera sinensis, assembly GCA_030765045.1. Classification (NCBI taxonomy): domain Eukaryota; kingdom Metazoa; phylum Arthropoda; class Insecta; order Mantodea; family Mantidae; genus Tenodera; species Tenodera sinensis. Next base: position 49,211,464 of record CM060970.1, read on the forward strand.
CGGTTTATTTCTTCGCAACAATATGCAATTTTTTATCCTTCATTTTTGTTTTGTAACAACTTATTAATGACCTTTTTATGTAAATAATATATATTTTTTTAGAGCCATTAACATAGCTAAACGAATATTAGTGCAATAAAAACAATCCCTTAAGTTCGTTGTGGATTTACTTTGAAGTTTATAACATGATTGATTATTTAAAAATTAAGTGCTGGTAAATATTAAGCAAAGGATGGGGGATTAAGAAAGTAACCCTATGTTCCCTAATAAACACACTTATTGTATAAAATAGATCAGTGAGCTTAGAAGGCAGACATCTACAGACCGTAACATTTTTAGCTCTGAGTTAATGGGTTTTGAATGAAACAGATTTCACATTTTTCAATACTGTGCTTTTAAGCTTCCCTTAGTGACGAATTGTCTTGGAAGATATGGCTTAACTTGCTATTGTAAATAAATGGAAAGAAAACTAACGTGTTAAGTACCATTAGATGCTACCAACTTATTGGATAGTGGAGAAAATGTGTACAGAAGACTTTATATTTGAACTTTGTTACGTTTCCATTATCAACACATTTACTGAATCGCTAAATACTGTTTCTTTTTTGTTTTCAGGTAAGTGTGACATCATTATTTCAAACACATCTCCTAGTGTAACAGAGCGGTGAGTACAATGTTGACCTATCTACCTTAGATGGCATTTCTTCTCACATTTACTGTTTTGCGCATGCACAGAACATCAAACAACTATATGGTTATACGAGTAAAAGCCATCTGAATTTTATGACATAGATGCTCCTTCCAAAGCATAGGAAGTAATCTTTGATGTGTTCGGGTTTAAAGGGAGATGAAATGGCCTATTTTGCCAGTACTAAACTTACCACGTCTGTGACCCAATTTCTCTAGAAGTATTAAAGTCAGGCTCTCTTACACAGCACTGCAATGTATTCTGAAAGTAAACTGTTGAAAACAAGCAAAACGTGTTTTTTTCAAATTGTGAGTGGTGTATTTTCATTCTTAGCTAAAGTGTAAGGTTTCAAACTTTTGCCCAGAATGATCAAGTGGTACAAAGTTGTACATAAGCGATTGAAAGCATGAAAATAGAATGAAAATTAAAGGATATCTTATACTTTCCATGTTATTTCACATATACAGGTTGAAAGGTAACTCGTTACATTCCTTCTAATACGAGTGTGCTTCATAGAAGCGTTACAAACAAAAATTTCTAACGGTATTTTGTTCTTTGATCAGCCGATTTCGAAAAAATAAATTCTTTTTTATCCAAATTGATTACGTAATTCCGCAAGAATTTTACGAAGGTAACAGTTTTTTTACTTGTAAGATGCGTAGAGTAACTTATTTCTCACATAGTTCGGTAGTAATTATGGAACATCACACAAAGTTTCGAAATAATTACTCACTTAAAAGATGTGAAGGAATACTCCAAGTAGCTCTTTCATACGTGAGGTACGTCGATAACGTTTTGTTGAGGTTGGCCAGGAAATGGACCTGGTTTGTAGATGTAAACAGGTCGGGCACTTTCGCTTTCGTGCAATGTTTTGGGAGCTAACGCTTGTGATTGGCCTACACTTGCACAGTAAACACGAAAGGACAAGGCAGGGTATTTGTGTTCTCAAGAAACACCATTACTGTGTTTGTTTATGTACTGAGCTAGGGAAAGTGACACCTACACAATCTGCAGTGTTGCCAGCTTGTTTCCATCTCCGTAGGAAATGGTCAGACACAAAAACATAAGATACAAAATGTGTTCCAAATACCGAGATATATCATTATGTAACAAATTAAGAGAAAACATTGATGTATGCCAAAAAGTGTGCATTCTATGTGTATAAGCGTTGTATTTTTTACTTCCTAAAATAACGTGTAAAAATATTAATCACTTCTTTGGTATGCAAATGACAATATACTTCAAAATCCACGCAGCTTCACAGAAGATCTGAAGCAACATCCCGGGAGTATTTCAAAATTCTCACTTAAAGTGTAGACTTTCTCACCTGTGCTTTTTCTTGTAGGTAAAGCTTTGGGATTTTACTCTTGCAAAATTAATTTCCTCATTTGGTTTCCTTCTCGTGCAAGAGCCCCAGTCGTCCTTTGGGGTACCTGTCTTAATATAACTCTCTCTCCCAAAGTGACTATGTAGCACATGAGGATGTTTCAAAGGAATTGTTGAGTTTACCAGCTCCTTAATAAACTGCACACATTGCTTATGTGTACTGACTGATCGATTATCCGTAACAAAAACCTGAGATGATGAAGTTCCTGATGTTTGCGTGAAGGTAAGAAACATTCTTGCTGAGGCAATGGCAAAAAGCGTGAGCACCTGTTGGAAATAGCTATTATCCCATCAAAGAAGATACTAAATAAGATGTAATTTGATATATAATTCAATAAAGTTACTAGTGAGAAAACAATATAGATCCTCACGTTTAAAGGCAGTAAGCGAACTAGGAGGGAATTTTAGCATCACGGTATGGAAACCAAAAGCTTTGCGATGCTATCATCGGAGAACAAAACATATATGTATATGAATACTTCATGTGATATGGAAGGTGATATGTGTGGATGTAGGAAAGGCATTTGACAAAGTATGTTAGTACTACTGCAACACAGATATGAATAAAAAGAAGAAAAAAATAAGAAAAAATAGCATGAACTCAAAAAAGAAACGCGTATCTTTTATTTATATAGGAAGCAACCATACGAATAAAAGAATACTTGGAAGGGAAGTAGCAGAGGTAGAGGAGTACCACAGGGATGCTGTCTATCTCATATGGTGTCACGAACTATTCTACATAGAGGAGGATAGAAATGGTAGCAGGGAGGAGAAAAATAAAGGGCCTAATGGTTTTTCATGCTCAACCACTGCTAGCACGATGTAAAAATAATGACAAAGCTGAGAAGAAAATGAACATGCAAAACTGGCAATTGTGACAGTCATATATTCACTACAAAAATAACTCTTCTCTGCAATAAAAGTACTTGTCTAGAAGTTACTTAGAATTTAAACGAGATAAAACCGCACTTTTATATTTAAGACACGCCTAACTTATTCTGTTACTAATGAACTAACACAAAAGAAATTGCGTTATTAAAAACACAAAACAGGTGATGCAATGTAAATATACAACAACATATAGTTCTAAAGCGGCTAATGCTACGAATAAAATGGTTTGATAGAAGCTGTAGAATAGAATATACTACATGGTTTCACTGCAATCATTTGTTTGTATTCGTTATGATGTCTATGTCATATAAAATTAACTAAAGGACAAGCAGCTCAAAACGTATAGGCAGGAAGTATAAGATGCAAACGTTATTTAAAGCACATTGTGACAACAGGACAAAATGAGTTAAATTTCTTTTTTCTCACTTTATTTTCTTCCACACTTTTTGCACAAATACACAGTTCTCTTTTACTGACATTAAATATTTCGTGATATTACAAATCTCAACTGTTTACTTCTCGCAACCTTGACTCATTTCTTTCTGTCTCACAAACTGCTGACTTGGTTGATACAATCACTAAACACTCAGTAAACCTTCTTCACTTCGACGCGACGTATATTTCAGACATGCAATTACTAAACTGAAAACTTACTCATTAAAACTGCCTCCCACCGCAAGCTTTTATACCGTCAAAGACCTTTATCGACCTTCCACAAACACGCTGGTTGCTGGACAGTACTCGAATAATGTGGAAAACCCTTTGTGTTGCCGCACTGATTGTTATGTTTGCTCGTGTGAGTGGTATGGGGAAGCTTGAACTTGAGCGCCTTTTTACACGCTGCGCCTGGTATGTGGTGTGAAGCAGTCTGTCCCCAACTATCCTTTGTTGTGTGCCATGGCCGGTGTCACAATGTCATGTCTTTTTTAAATATTTGGAGTCATTCTTTAACAAATAACCAAAGAATCAAACATATAACATGTTTTATACATAAAGGGCTACCTGAGTCGGCTAAGTTTTCCAGATACCTCCCTTTGTTTTTTTAAATAACGATAGACTTAAGTATGTATTCAGCATTTTGGGTGAAACTTGGGCTGTTTAGAGATAGACACAAGAGCAGACATTTTCGCTCCAAATACTTTTCTTGAATTTATGGGACTTCAGTGGAATATTTATATGTAGGACAATGGCTATGGAAGAGTCCTTTAAGATGCATAAAGTGAAAGAAAACGTGTTTTTGAATATCTGTATATCTAAGTCGAAACATTTAAGGAAATGCTATAAGGCAGCGCTGTACCCGTACATAATTTGGTGAAAACGACACACGACATGTCGTTTTAATACCAAGAAAAATAAGGATGGACTTTATAGAAGCAAAGTTATCTAACTCGGTAAAGAAATAGGAAACAACGGAATGTTTGTAATCAAAATTCTAAAATGTGTAGAGTATTCTATGATCTCTGCGAGTAGCGTTATGGATTACGTTTATAAGCGAGTTGTTTTGGGTCGTACACTCACAAACTACCTATCTCATGAATGAATGCAGACGGCAGGCAGGGGAAACTAGTGCAGAAACATAACAGTTAAGCCATATTACGTCACCATTCCCGTTGCGTAGCATAGACAAGTCCCATGTTTGCCTGGCCAGGGCACAGAAGTGTTCTCACTTGAAAACTGCACTCTTTTGTCGGACAAGTAGTGTGTAAATGGGGATGGCAATAGAACGTGCTATTTATGTGAGCATTCAAAATCTAGCCCCACCCTCTGCCAGCGCCCGGTGACGGCAATACCTTTGTCCGTCTTCTCCATGTTGCTGATGAAAACTCTTGTATGGGTATCATAGCTGTCGATAAATGCAAATAATTCTTCACCACTTCCTCGAAATGGCCGAATTATGATACACTGTTTGTATTTCCTATGTGCCAATCGGAGTGAAACTGTGAAACTTCCTTAGAGATGGTAATCAAACCACCTCCTTCATTTAAGATCCACTATAACGTCATTTATTGGTTCATTTTTGTGACAGTAAATGTATCGTATGATCATAATTCCTTACCTGATTCTTTATTTGCTTTTCCTTTTAACGCTAATAAGTCTGCTCCCAAATAACGAATGGTAACATTCACAAAACAATTATTATCAACTCTTTACTCAGAAATAATGCTTTCCAAACATAACACAAAACTATTTCATTTTACTAACAAAACTGTTTGACAAGGACAATGGAATAACAAAACTAATGACGTTTGCAGTTGCAGAGAGTATGCTCTCGAGTTATCCTTTAGCTCCGGACGTCCCCTTCACACGGCGTTGAGGGTTGCACAGCGGTTTTATGCAAACGTGACATGTTTAGGCCAGTCACATAGAGAACTGATTAGGTTAGGAGGAGTGAAAGATTGGTTACGGAGATGTGGAAGTCTTACGAAGAGGAAAAAACAAAGAAATATGAGCCACATTTTATGCACATCAGTGTATATTTGACAGATGTTGAAGTTCTTTCATGGAAAGTTGAGTCTTTAGCAATACTTCTGTAGTTGTCGAAACTTTTGTTTGACTCTTATTTATAGTAATAGTTGAAATACCCTGTGTTGCCCATGATTTGTCGATTTTATCCCTGAATAGAGAATAAAATGAAGTGGTGTTTCGTAAAAGAAACGTAAGAGAGAGTGAGTGAATGTGTCGGGTTTTTAAGGGCGTCGAAAACTTGGTCATTAGGGCTTCGTGTGTAGAGAAAACCGCGTGAATGTAATATGTGTCATTTTTATTTCAGTAATAGAAGATATATGAACTGTATGCTGAAGGGCGAGTAGGGCAGGATATATGTATGTATTATGCAAGAGAAAAGCGAGTGGAGAAAACCATGTGAATGTTACGTTGTTCTCCTTGAAAAAACATTCGAGCCGAATCTTGCAGTCATCGATCAAGCTGTTTAGGAGCTCATTGAGGCCAAATATACATTCATTTATACAGGATGTTTAAAACAGGAGTTGCGATTGGTCAACACTAGAATAAATGTATAAACTTAGGCTTTCACGGCCGGTGTTCTGACTATTAGGTATGTTCAGTTCTTTCGGGCTTGTAGACCTGGTCTAGAAGGCATTGTAGATACCATGTTGGTCTAGTGGCTCAGATGGTTAGACGCTGGCCTACTGACCCCAAGGTCGCGGGTTCAAACCCGGCCCAGACCGAAGGTTTTTAAGTGTGCTTAAAAACGATAGCTCCATGTCAGTATATTTACTGACATGTAAAAGAACTCCTGCGGGACAAAATTCCGGCACACCGGTGACGATTTGATCCTGGCCATTGACAGCGTTGTGAAACAACAAAATAATTTTTTTGTAGATACCAACGTTTCGCCAGGTACTGCGCTTGGCATCATGAGGGTAAGACAATCCGCTGTCTGTGCTGGTCAGAGTTCGAATGTGGAAACAGAGAGAGAGAGAGAAAGATGTGGAAACAAAGACCGTTAATGACCGTTGGGACTTTTATATGGTAGGGCATTGTTGCGCTGGCTACGGTGGTGATTGGCTCGTATCGGTTGGTGGGCTGGGTGTAGGCGGGGTTTCATTATAACTGTTGTGTATGTTTGGAAGGTTATCTAGGACCGATATTCATGCTTTCCGTACACGAAGTGCTTCTTCCTTACGATTGAAGTTGTCTTTGTGTCTGTAGATTTCTATGGCTTTCCTTTGTAGTCGGGTAGAGTAATTAACTGTAGAAGACAGGACTCGGGCTTCTTTAAGGTTAAGCTACGTACTTAAACATTTAATGGACAATTGAATGGTCAAGGAGGTCCAGTAGCATGGCCTTCCCGTTCACTGAACCTCAATCCATTAGGTTTCTGGTTGTGGGGACATTTAAAGACATGCATGTATGCTAAGCCTATCGAAAAATGTGCATGCATTGCACGTTTTCTTAAATGGCTCATATCTCAACAGATATTTGTTTCCGGACATACGGTTACAGTAACATTTATTTTAGTTTTGACCAATCCCAACTCCTGTTGCAATATAGGACACCTTTTTAAAAACATCTTGTATATTATAGAGGTTACTGTATTATGCTTCCATAGGTTACCCAAGTCTCATGGAATGTCTGATCTCTAAGTTTCAACCCACCTTTCGGTTCAGCCTGTTTAACACGAACTGGATATGAGGGACGTTATAACGTCCAAAGCAGCAAAATTAAAGCAGCTGGTGCACCGTCATGCATGTTCCGTATTATCAGCTAGAGGTTCAATATTGTCCGGGTAAACGTTCGTTGAGAAGGCATTTTGCGGCCTGGCTCTTTTCTCGCAAGAGAAGAGCTCCGAGTCAGGGATCATGGCTGCTATAAAGGTTGACAATGTTCTTACGTTGGGTTCACTGAAATCTGAGCGATAAACGCTCCCTTCGTCTTCTGTTTTTTTAAAGACATATACGAATGCAATTATATTTCTACATACATACATTTCTGTGTTATTCATTTTAAAACAAAAGCTTTAGGTTATTTTACAAAAAAAAAAAAAAAAAAAAAAAAAAAAAAAAAAAAAAAAAAACCGCTGTTTACGATGCAACGTTTATTATTTTTTTTTTAATAATGCTATTCAACTAATATGTATACTGCGAAATTAACTGGTAAATGCCGAAACACTGCGTTATAAAAACTGTCCTAAATTCATCTCCCTTTTATTAAGATAAACATTTTTATTTAAAATTCATACTTCAGAAATCTGGCAACATATTTGCAGTAAATTTTGATCGCACTTGGATTGTGAGAAATACCAGAAAACGCCTCAAGTACTCAAATGCTCCGCGTAGGATTCATTGAATCTGATTTAAAGTTTAATAAAAATAAATCTTTGCTTAACTCTCTCATTTTTACTCGAAAACCTCCTTAGAAAACTGAGCATAATACGTTTAAAAGGCTAACTTGTAAGCATTGTGTCTACTTTTCACCGCCCTTAGATAACCACAATCCCGTGGCATAACATCCCATCCGGGTCAAGGCCTGCCGCCCGACCGCTGCGTCCCTCCTCTGCCCACCACAGGCGTCATGGTGAAGTGATGTAATAGAGATGGGACGTGGTAAACACCCCCACGGTTACGCGGCCGCTACTATCAAATAACTCCTCAATTGGACCTTCAGCGACCCAAGACTGAATGCACCCAGACCTCCTAGCGGGGGAAAACCCCCAAGTTGGTACCGGGGATAGAATCCGGGTCCTCCGCGTCAAAGGCAAGCGCTACCATTGCATCACGAAGGCGGTCCTCAGATAACCATAGTGTTAAGTGCCGATTGATTAAAGTTTTATTTTTCGGCTTATACCTGTTCCCAAGAGTCACTGTTCCTTTCTCCGTATTTACTGTCAGTAAAGGAAGCATTGTATTTCACCCAAAAATTTTAAACTTAAAACTTTCGTGAAATGGAACATCGTTGTTCATTTGTTATATGTTAAGGGTTCAAAGAGAACGGGATCTCAAAGCTTTCAAATATTTGACTGTCTCTCAAAGCCTACTGTATTCTAATATTCCTCTTATACCTACAAGGAAATAAGCAATAAGATAATTTGTACAAAATTTTATCTTAACTAACACAAGGAAGATATATAATAAGAGCTTGTAAGAATGGTTTGTACAAGAGTAGAGAAGGTCATGTGAGCGCAACACATCAGATTTTTTAGATCTGGATCACAGTATACATCAGTAGGTTCTATTGATGTTCAATTGAAACATTCTCGGGGTCAACAGAAGAGGGCAAGGAAAAGAGATGTAGTTTAGATTTGAGAGCTTCTCTAAGAGTAAATTGAGTATGTCAGAGTATTTGTAAATTTCTGTGCAAATGTGAAAGTAGCTTCGCTTTTTCCATGGTGGACCCTTGATTAGCACTGTCCCAAGCAGACCATTTCTACCAACATTTAACTCGATTAACATGAAGTAGAAAGAAGAATTAACGTTTGTAAGAATAATGTGTACAAGAGTGAATAGAGAAACCCATGTTAGTGCACACATCGTATTTCTTTTGTTTATGTTCTTAACAAGTAGTTGTTTTACTCTATACATGGTATTCATTGTCTCTCACAAGCATTTCGCGGTTGTCACAAGAACTTGGCGGGTTTCAAGAGAGACTGCCTTTCTTAGCATGAGAGACAGAATGTGATGCGGGTGCCGGTATTGTAGTATCAGAAGTATATACCAGAGGTGCCAAAGGGATAAAGCAGTAGGGTGTCGAGAGAGGTTAATCCCGGTTTATTAATTGATTTATTGAACACACAATGCATGTGAAATCCTCTTGTTGTACCTTTGCACCATTAATTCTCAATCGATACGCGTGGGTAAAGGTCGTTAACCAGTTGATCTAATTCCACCATCCTGATTGAGTTAATTTATTTTATTTCATTATTATTTTTCTAAAGATTTTAACAGTTCTAATAAATGGTAAATATCGAAAGGATTTAGGCCCGGAACGTTCCCATCCTAAATTTCCTTTCACAATTATTTCACTGCATGTATGACTACTATTTTTTTCAATCTCCGAGAGGACTTTCAATCCAAATAAAAGCAAAATAGTTTTATTGACTAAAGCTAATTATACATATAAGTTACTTTTCAAAATAATCGCCAGCATAGCTATGTAATAACCATTTTTAACTTTCTCTGTCACGTGCAAAAAGCGCCAAAGAATACCTCATTGCACCTCGAGTCTCTGTCAGTTTATCTTTATGCGAAACTATGGGCATTTTATTGGCTGTTTCAGGCCACGGTGCAAGGATGCATCATTACTTTTGTAAAATAAATACTCCAATGACCTCAACGAGGTTTAAAAATGGTGAAGAAAAGAAATGTACGTTTACGCTATCCATCCTTTGTGTTAAAAAGGAAAGAGGCAGAGAGTGCATTCAGTTTGGCATACGGGCCTTCAACATTGGTAACCATGCTTTATCACCAGGTAAATGAATTATCCCGTATTCACATCTACCAACTTAACCTACCTTCTTGTATTACGTACTTTTAAGACCTAGGTCGCTAGCATTTTCACACCTTAACCTTAACAATATTTTGATTAATACAAATATAAAATATAATCAAACCTGCTTGTTGATTTTTATCACCTCAATAACTGTCCTCTTATTTATCTTGCATTCGTTATAATTTAAGAGAATAAAGCACTGGAATCAGCCCAACTTTCGTTGTAATGACGATCGAAGATGTTATGCAGAGTCATTGAATGCTAATACACGTTCCGTGAAATAAACAAATCAATACTTACTCATAGTAACAATGGGTGGCTAAAGTGAACGATTGTGTTGATTGGAAAAGAGACTACCTCTCTCATACCTGAAGAATCTAAAGAGAGATCCGAAAGATGCATGGACAGATGAATGTTCTGTTTCAAGGCTAGTATTTCACATTTCATTCATACTCCATATTAAATTATTACTAATTATCTCCCTAAAATTGTGCGCAACACGTATGCTAAGTGCTTTTGCTAATGCTTGGACCCGACTGCGTCTTGTCTTTTGGAAAAATTACGTAACATGCTTATATCGCAATATACTATTTTAGCAACCAATAGTGTGCGTTCTGGTAGGGCAAGTATCGTGCCCTAACATGCTCCGGGATATTAATATCATTAATGTCATAATTTCTTCTATGAGCTCCTAAAGGAAACTTCGGAAGTTGGTCTCTGAAAGTCATGCAAATGTGCCTTAATTTTGTAAAGAGCTGGTGTTACAACCGTCCGGTTAATAACAGTTATCCTGTAACATGGCATGTTGGATACCCGCCACCTTTTCAACAGCGCCATTATAAGGCTCATCAGAAGCCACCCGTGACAAAGGTCAAGTGCCTACACCCTGACCCAATAACAGCTAACAGCCATTAAAATATGAAACATCTACTCCGGAACGGTCGCAACCCAAACGTTTCTATAGCAACGGTCTCGCCTAGTGCGCGTGAAATTTTCTCGGCAGTTCGCTCGCAAAATGTTTAACCTCTCTTTATAACGTTAGAGCAGTCAACTGCGCGACCGTGACATGTTTGAAATTACTTGAGTCGTCTATTTCCAAAACCAATCAAGTCCACTCAGAATGGAAACTCAGTTAGAGATGCCATCTTGTAGGAGATATCGAATCGCACCTTTTGCAGATGCAAAACCCATTACTTCCCAACCTGAATGAACATGAAACTGCTGGATTGCATAGAATGTTACATACTCATAAATACCACATTATCTGTAGTAACACCATGGGAGGGTTTCTCATCATGATTGTTTTGCAGGCGCGAGGAACATTATACCAAATATGGAAACCTCGACTGGTATTTCTGCAGAGTATTACATGTAATAATAATTAATTATTGATTTATTTAATATTAACATTGATTTAAAAGTAAACAAATTAGAATAACATTCATACACTTCATTTATTTTCACGGTTGGCACCGCCACTACTCCAGTAAGCTTTGAGAACAACAATAATGTTACCGTTTAATTCAGCAAAATGAGGAACTAGAAGTATGATGAATATAAATGAACAAACTTGCCCTACATTAAAGGTAGGTCTGCTCTGTTTAAAATTACAGTTGTTAAAGCTTCTTCAATTTAAATACTATCCTCCCTAGAATATTCACCAAATCCATGTCTGCCATTTTTGAATTCACGCTAATTGTTTTTCCTGCGCATGGATACTTAAAAATGTCCAGAAACGTAAGAAAAAGAAGTAATATAACCAAAGTGATAATACCACGACCAAGAGATGATAATCCGGCATGAGTGGAATAGTCGTCAATTTAAACTTAGAAGCTCGTTCCGTATTTCAGCTATTTGCATTAAAATCAAAGCAATCATTTGCCATCCGTAGAGAAAGGAGGGATAAATCCATTTCAAAGGTCCAAGGCCTTTTAAAGTTGTTCTCCACGATCATGGGTTAACTATGGTTCCCGAGGTCACGGGTTCAAACGCGGAGGGCGGTGGTGGAAATTTTCGGACCTAAAATCTTAACATGGCTTTCTATTGAAGGGGAGTAAAGCCAATGCGGGCGTCACAGACGTAAGTCACTTAAGAACCTCAATTCATTACGGAGGCCAAGATTATATTAAAAGGACGTGAGGCCAAATATGAAGAAGAACAAAAGATCCTCAAGCCTGATAAAGAGCGCTCTGAGCAACTTGAAGTAGTCTTTCACGCTGAGAATAAGGGAAACCCTCGGAAAAAACCCCATCCGGATGACTCACCCTAACCGAGATTCAAACTTGGAACCTCTTGAATGTGAGGCAGACACGCTACCACTATACCATAGAGGCGGGCTACTGTGAGCAATGTTATATGGCTTAAAATGAGATCGGAAAAGATAACTTGTGCTCAAAATACTGTTAAAACAGTTATGTTTGCTGAAAATTCTGTGGACAGTAGTTATTGTAGTTTAAAATACTGTGGACAGTGTTATTATTGCTTAAAGTATTGTGGGAAAGGATTATTGTAGTTTAAAATATTGTGGGCAGTGTTATTTTGGTTTAAATAATAAATGGAAGAGATTATTTTTGATAAAAATACTGTGAAAAACGGTTACTTTTGATGAAAAGTTTGTAGAGAATGGTTATTTGTGCTTACCATACTGTGAAAAAGTATTATTTTTGCTTAAAACACCGTGTACAAGGCTATTTGGCGGAAAACCGAGTGGACAATGATTCTTTTACTTCAAAATACTGCGGAAAATATTATTTTGGTTTAAAATACTATTTCTCTATCACATTTTACTCGACATAAGCAATTTCAGAAATTATGTTACTGTTAATTTTCTTGTAGGTGCAAGGAAAATATGGGAGTACAGTGGGGTTTAAGCGATATTAAAATGTTTTAAGAACTAGTTGCTATGCGATTCGCTTGAAAAGTATTTTATATAAATTGTATGCTTTAACGAGATCCACAATTTTATGTAGTTATTTTTATTTTAGTCTCTCTTACTGTTTATAATTTATGCAAAAATCATCTAAAATGGAGAAATCTTCTTAGGACATTTTCAGAAAATTCAAACTAGAAACTAATATGGAGTCACTTTTTGTGTCTGCCACTAAATACTTGTGTACTATGTGCTTGTAATTTTACCGTCACAGACACTAGTTAACGCAACCTCCGACTGAAGGTCGGCTTTAGCTAATGACGTAAGCGTCTCGAAAGGAAGTGTTGGACATCGCTGCGATAGACCTATACTCCTTCCCTGTGTCAAGCACAAGGCCAACTGCTCAAAGTTCAACACTCCAGAGCGATCTTTAGTATCAATTTTGATTCAGTTTATTCAGTTACAGCTCTTCACCCAGTACTCCTTAATTAGTTAAAACCCCGGTTTTTACCGCGTTACACTTGGACACCAGGCTTTGGAACTAGCATCTAATTTCGATTTTATTAGGTCTTGTAGCTCACTTCTACTGTAGGAAGTACAGTAAGATATACCATCGAAAACATCTCTGCACTGTTTGACCGTTACGCACTGGAATACGCCATGAATTTTAATAGGAAATTAACACAAGACCCTCTGGACGTGCTTGTATGCTAAGGCTGTGTTTGAATGGAAATCGACTATTTTTAGCACATAAAAGAAGGAAAAATAGAATGTTTACAAATCGTGACAAAACAGCTAATGACACAGACACATTACAAAAAGACGTTTTCTTGTTTTTGTACTTAGCTATTCCTGTTTTAATGTAGCAATTCAATTATTTACTTTAGGTACACTACACTTCCCCCTTCGTATGTAGATGTATACACCAGTCTTCAAATTTGTTTTGAGGTTAATATTCACCTCGTTAGTGTATTTATCTTCGCATAAATGATGATGTGGCAAAAAGAAGTCCTTATACTTTAGGTCTCTCGCCTTTAGTGCTTCTTTTATGTCTAGGAGAAGTTTTAAGAAGGTTTTTATGAATATTAACTTCTTTAGCGTATGCTTTCCGCGGTTGTAACTACATTTAAGTTAGAAGTTTGAAAACAAAGTACCTATATACAAACTTGTGTTAGAACGTGTTCGTATCCAGGTGTAAAAATTGAATTAAAACTTTTCATTGAGAGTATTTGGATTATGGTGTGAAGAAAAGCATCGCTTGGGAATTATCTTCTGAAGTAGTGGTCTATAAAGGTACTGAGAGTTCAGCTTTCCTTTAGTTGTAAGTGTTCTTCAATTACATTGTTTCACAAAGAATGCTTCTTCAGTTCTAGGTTGTGGATTACAACGAGACTGTAGTCAGAGGCGTCTCGTATAGAAGGAATACTTTCAGAACAAATTCACACCCTTCTTTTTCTTATCTTTCTCTGTTCATTTTATTCCCCACTTCTCCCCTTCAGTCAGAGGGGCAAGACAGTCAGTATCTAGTGACGGACACAGACAGACGATTCCATGGCAGTTTCTAAGTAATATCTTGAATTTTCTGGGAATGTCCTCAGAACATCTGTTCATTCTGGATGAGTTTTGCATAAATGGTAAGTGGATATCGTTAAAACATGCAATTTATCTCGAACACATTTTTTCCTGTTATTGAACCATTTCCGAGATATTCTTTATTATTTGTTTGAATTTGCCAATACCTATACTTTTCTCAAATGGGAGGTCATTATTAATTTCCTTATCTCTCAGTCAATCAAAGAGAACGAAATTTCATAGGTTTCATATAGTGACCAGCATTAAAGGTTTGACTGTAGCTCAAAGCCTACTGTATTCCCATATTCCCATTGCACCTACAAAAAAATTAGGAATGAGATAATTTCTGCAATCGTTTATCTCGACTAACATGAAGATAGAGGAATAAGAGTTTGTACGAATAGTTAACACAAGAGCCGAGGAAGTCATGTGAGTGTAACACATCAGATTTCTTGCTATTTTTTAGATATAAGATGGAACCTTGGTTCTGTATTAAATATACAATCCGGTGTTTAACTTGGCGACATAGGAAGCCACGAAAAAGCCTCAGTCAGATCGGTTGACTCTCGATATTTGAATCCGAGACCTCCTGATGCGAGCTACACAGGTTACTGCCTGAGCCATCCCGCTTGGATATTCCTATTCTTGTTTTGTTGGAAAATAAAGCTTCTGGAAAGAATTGGTTTTGTTCTGTGTATACGTTCAATATTTGTTTTTGTTTCACTTTCTTGTTAATTTGTGGCAAGTAACACAACTCCAAGCCTGATAAAGGAACCTCTGAGCAAAATTAAGGGGTTTTTGAAGCCCAATATGAAATAGGGCCGCTGAGAACCATAGCAGTTAAAGAGCGTCCAAAAATAAACTCGATTTTTGGGGGCGATAACCACGTCCCACGCTCCACTACTGCACACCACTCACGATGCCAGTTGTTGGCATAGATAGGAACGCGATGATGGCAGAAGATCTTTGTCCTGCGTGGATTGTTGTGCCACGGAGTTCACTTTTATATAAAAGAAGAGTTTGTACACGGATAAAGAAAGTCATGCGAGTAGAGCATATTGGTATTGGTTTAATTGAGCAAGGTTACATACTAAGCACTTTCATTTGTGTCTAAGTAAGATAAAGCATGCTGTGTTGAATGGAAACGTTTCTGACCACTGTAGAAGAAAAAGCAACGAATTCCTAGAATGATTGCAGCGAGGGCAAGCTGCCAGAATTTTAATTCCAGGGCGCTGTCCAAGAGTTGTAACAATAGCAAGTCGAAAAATAGGAAACAAGGAGGACAGAATGCTGGTGGAGTGAGTCTGATAAAAAAAGAAAGCCGCTTCTTTATTGTGTTCGAGAGAGACGCCATTAAAACGTCAATAAGAAACTGCTGGTCGACTACGTGCCCAGATTAAATCATTACCGCGGAGATAGGAACAAGTGTTGGGTTTTCTTAAGATGCTGAAGGCTTCGGCTGTTTCTGAAGACAGTTGCAGTCATTTCTTCTTTTCTAAATAAAGAGATAATTAATGAATAATCATAGTCACAGGTAGAATTAAATGGGGATAGGGATTGGAAATGTAATAAAATTCAAGCACTGCGGCCAAGAGAGGAAGGGTTGACCCAAGGGAATACCAAGGGTGGCTAGATCTGATGATGGCTGGCACAGCGCAGCGGTTCCATTAAGATTCCCCCCAATGTCCACCCCATCCTAACAGATAGCTTTAGGCAGAAGAAAACAGGGAAGTAGTAGTTGTCTTCTCAAAACACATCCATGGAATCCAGAAACGACTAGACGAGGTCCTTAACCCTCTGTCAGGCGCGCGCGCTGGTAGAACACTCTTAGTCACGCGGGGCCTGGTAGGCCCACACTATATTTTTGTGCCTATATGCTTGTATTTATTACATTTTTCCTTCATTCTCATGTTTAGCTTCATTTATCTTCATCCTCTTCTTCGTGATCAGTTTCTGAATCTAAGGATGTTGTTGTCAGTTCATCTTTAGAATTGGTATCGTCTATTCATACAAATGATCATACAGTATAAAGCATATCATCTTAAAGTAGAGGATGCATTTCTTCGAACTCCTTGGGACCCTGTAGATCATAATAACATACTACTTGCAAAGACAAAGCAATATTGCTTAACTAACTAGGAAAAAGGAATGTATGCAATATGTAACGAAGATTAGGCGCGCGGAGTCTGGTTGTTCTGTTTGACGCGAACGGTTTGTTTACCAGCTCATGGTTCCTGGCAGAAATGCATACATATTTGCTATATTAAAGTTCTTCTGGGGTGACACAATTTATTTGAACAGGGCTGGTGTGGTGTCCGGTACCACTGAAGCAAACCGGATGATTGTGAGTTCATATTAAAATGTCTTGGGCAGGTCAAGTATCATGGCGGATGCCCTGTCACTGACCTGCGATTTGGGGAGAACATGTGTGGAACTACGGAAGGAAGAGGAAGTCTGGGGAGTCTCAGAATGTCCTCAATATGGTTGAGCCTAGTCTCCAGTGTTGTTGTGTGTCCTTGTAGAGTCTCTTCTAGCGACTTATGGGCCTTGTGTATACGTGTGTCATTTATGTGACCACTTTCTCCAGCTGCTTGTTGAAGTGGTCGCGGAGGCTATTGTGTTTTTGGTGAACTGCGGCTGGTAACGTTGTTTGCAGGTTATGGGTGGTGTCGTGGACGTCCTCGAGAGCACGAGTCAGGGCTCTCTCACGTATTTCCTGTAGTTTCCGCAGTGCCGCGGTGTTGTGTGTGCGGCGGTGTGAGGCTGTTGTCTACGGCGTCTTGGTCGGCAGTTTACGGTTGGCGTTGATGTGCAGTTGGTGTGTGACAGTAATGGTCTGGGAGTCGGAGGCTGGTTGTTGTGAGGGCTTGTGTGCTGCAGGCGGCTGACGGCTTAAGCTGAAGTCGTGATTTAATGGTCGCGCTTACGATAGTTGTGCCAACCTTGGAATGTGTATTCAAGATAGATTAAAACAAAGAAGTGACTCAAAATAGCAGAACTTAATAGTATATTGCGTACTAAGAGTTGTAAGTGACTCTTATCAGGTGCAGAATGCATTTTGGGAATACGAGGCCCGCAGGGGCTTCGTATTAACTTACATATCAAGTATTGCAAAGTATTGCGCTGACCACATCTCACCTCCTGTACTACACCCCGTTCATAACACCTGTGGTGGACATAGATGGGGACGTAGTGGTTGGGCACTAGGCCTTGGCTCAGAAAGAGCTTTGCGCCGCGGGATTAATTATTTAGGATTTGGTCCATCTGATACGGTTAACCACTTGTTCGTCATTCAGAATTAAGAGGACTTAAGAGGCTACTCCCAGAAGATTCGCAATAACAATTCATTTGTCTTAAAATGCGGTATTCTAATCAAAATAGTGAAAACCATTATTTAAGAAAATCAGTACTTTCGAACATTTTCCCATGTATAGGATAGTTTGAAGTGGGGGCATTTTCTGGAAAATCTTCGCGTCGTATCCTTCGAAGATACTGACTTTAAATACCAAGTATGGTATTCAACATTTCAACCAACTGACTTTTCCTTCTTCAGCAATGCTGCCCATAGGCGATCAGACACGCGCATGCACGCAGACTAAAATGCTTTTTATGGATCTAGGGAGTCTCAAAATATATATTTCCGGTGAAATCTCGTTATCGAATTTTTGGGTGGGATACAATACTTTCTCTGTTTACTTAAAATACGCAATGGAGAAAGTAATAAAAGTGTAGAAACATAGCCGTAACGACTTGGAAATTTGAACAAACAGGCTACAAGTCTCCTATGTCAAATTTACTTATATCAGTCACATCTACAATCTCTCAAATTATTTCGATGAAGTTTATTAATACCCTGTGTGTGTGTGTGCGTGTGTGTGTGTGTGTTTCTGTGACGATGGTTCTCTGTATAATGAATATGCAGGTTCTGGTGTTTACAGTAAGCTTTTTACATTCTAAGCTTCGTGTGGTAAACTCAAAGCAACTTTGATGGTGAGATAGAAGCAATATATATATTGCTCTCTCCCAACTGCTTATCAGAATGATAAAGTTCCAAAAAGCTGCTATACATTGCGATTCAAGCTCAGCAATCCAATAAATACCCCACAGCATCAATAATAATAAAGGCTGAAGATCTAGTTTAAAAAACTGGAAAGAGCGGGGGAAAGGGAATTAAACTGCAATGAATCCCATTTCACATTGGATTAAAAGGAAATGAACAAGGTGATAGTTTGGCAAAAAGGGAAAAATTATTAAATACAAAAACCATATATTTTCATTCGGTAAGACTAAAATTAAATCCTGCTTTAGAATTGATAGAACTGAATTCATCATCAGACTAAGCAGTGAAAAGAAATGGGCCAACATCCTGAGCAATAAAGACCCTACCAGCATTACCTCGAAGTGAAACTGTTGCAACATTCCGAAGAATAACACAACATGATTGTCTTGCACACATCAACACCAGATGAAACGACTCTCTTCACCGAACTGCATGCTGTGTCAAGAAGATGCCATTTAAAACTGGGTGCTCTACTCATCAACAATTTCGGGACATCAAGTGGACAACTGTATTAGGAAACCAGGAGACTAATGTTTAACAGCCTAAAAATTAGACTAAATAAATATATAGCTAAATAAATATTTTTGATCTGGAAGAATGCAGATTTTTAAGAACTAAAGTATAAGGGTGCTATTTTTGACAATTTCAGGCTACTCCGTTATTTTCGCTACATTACACAGTGATTCGGACCATATATCTGCAATGCAGAAAGCGAAAAAGAACCATTGTAAGATATTATGTATATACCTAAACGCCATATGATGAAGCAACCGGTGGCAAGGCGCAGCAGAGGTAGCATGCAGATGACAATAAGCACGCATTATATGGAAATGTTACTTTTCGCGGTGTCGTTACACCAGAGGCGTCGCTCGATATGCAAAAACCCGTCGTTAGCAGCTCGACTCGGCTCGGCTTTACATTTTCAAAGCGAACCTAGATGTGTTCTCTTACTCCTCTATAAATTATGCAACATTTAAAGTCACCTGAATGCCGCAGGCAGGAAAGATGCTTGTAGCACAAAACTTTGGGTTCAAGAGGCCATGGAAACGTCCTGGCTCCCTTTATCTTTTGATGACGTAAAAATGAAACACACAAGTGTCAGTGCTGAATAGCCTTTCTAGAATAGAACCACACGGAATTTTACACAATAGTCAAATGAGCCAAGAGTAGTTCAGCTAAGAGGCAGTCACTATGGAACACTTGTGCAACACGGTGACGTCACATTCATCTTACATCAGCTGCCATACATTCATTACTATGTTCACGACTCTGCGGTACATAAGATCTCATTCACAACGAGGACGTAACTTAACATAACGCTGTATAAACCAAGCGTAAAATAAGATACTTCACAAAGAAGACATAAGCAAGGCCTGAGGTAAGATAATTCACAATAAAAAACAACGCAGCGTAAACCAGGAGTGAGGTTAGATCAGCGATGTCCAACGTTTGTGAAAGAGGGGAGGTTAGATTTACCTCCTCCCACTTTTTTGTGGACTATGCAACTCTTGTAACACTCAATTGTGTTGCAGTTGTGATTTGGTCATATATACGTTGCATTTGATTTACGAAAGCACTGTGAAATTCATGCGATAAACATCTGTCCGTTAATGACTTCCTTGGTACTGCTTGCGTTTAAGAAGTTTGTCAGTATTTTGCATCAAAGTCGAAGTGCATAGCCTTAGAAAATCCACCAAGTGATCGTCACGTAACATATTACGATGCGGACTTTTAATATTGTAGTTGAATTTGGAGAAACTCTGTTCGCAAATATATGTAGTGCTATACTCACTCTTATACACACTATTCCTGCAAATGCTTATTTCTCTAAATACTGCATTTTAATCCACATAAACAGTTTTAGAAATTATCTTGGTGCTAATTTTCTTGTTTGCAAGGAGAATGCAGTAGGCTTTAAGCGATAGTGAAATGTTTCAAGAGGTGGTTGCTATGCGATGCCCTTCAAATTCTGTTCTCTTTGCAAGGTCAAGTAATAAAAAACAATGTATTCCTGTTTGAGAAAAGTATAAGTGTTCGCAAATTAAAAAAAATAATAAAGAATATCTCGGAAAATGGTTCACTCAATTGAAAAAGAAGTATTTGGGATAAACTGGATGTTTTAACGATATCCACATCCACAAGGTCTGACTCAGAAAGTTTCATGGAATCACCTGTTTGTGTCGTCGCTGCATACTGACTGACTGACCCTCCGACTGAGTAGAATGCGATATAGCTGTTCTCCAAAGAGAGAAGGCTGGAGATGTCTACTCTAGATTTACAGCAAAAGACCTGCTTTGAATAGAAAATCTTGATTTGACTGGTTTATTATCACTTGGTGGTTGTCATGGTAAACGTAATACTTAGTTCCAAATGCAACAACACACGAAAAAAGAAAACGTCGATGACTATGCATCACTACACCTGGCTAGAAGCCCGAGAACATCTTGAGTACTTCCTTTATTTTTTTTTTTTTTTTTTTTTCAGCAATCTCCGTATGGTCTGAACGACCTTCGGTGATAATTTGATTCCACCATGCAATGGCTGGAACCATTTTGAGGTTGAGGCTTGCAAGAGCCGCAGTTCTTACATCTGATTCTAGGATGATGGTGGTGGAAAGAGAGGACCTACTGCTCTTACCCTAAACTCGAAAGCACGTTCGGTCTTGTGGATTCTTCACATGTTAGTCCGAGGCAAAGAAGTGGGTAGGGTCGATTTAGAATTGCCATTTCAGAGTTGGAAATCGAACCACGGATTCTCAGCGCGAAAGCCGCGGAAGAAACTTCAGAGTTACCCCGATCAGGGTAACATTTGCTTTCTCTACTACGTATAGCAAGTAGGGGAAGTATACTTGGCTCAAAAATTCAATGTCAAGATTTCAGCGGAAATATGTTTAAAGGCCTCCTGAATAAAATATAAACGACCACTTTTAGAAAAAGGTCCTTGAGTGAGTGTGTGTGTGTGTGTGTGTGTGTGTGTGTGTGTGTGTGTGTGCGCGCGCGCGCGCCCCTGAATAGCATAACTCTAAAACAAAAAGTCCGTTAAAAACCAAAGTTGGTATTTAATTTTATTATCTGTCAAGCAAGCAACACAGAGACTTTGAAGAAAATTCCGCTACCCTAAACTACCCTATACATGGAAACATTTTCGAAAATTTTGATTCTCTCAAAAATGGTTAATGATTTTGATTAAAATGGTGAGTGTTTAAGATATTTTTGTGGCAAATGAAATGTATATTTTGAATTTTCTGGCTAAAGCCCACGTAGTCATGCTTACTCTTGATGACTTTTGCATAACTAGTAAACTGTAAGAATACACCAAATCTTAATATATACAATAAATATAGATGTTCTTAAGTGACGATTTATTTGAAAGAGCCTTTTTTCGAAATGAACCGTTTAGGAGATATTCCTTTGTAAGAATTTTGGAATACTTATAGATCATTCTTAAACAGTTGTTATTCCTTTTGTTTACCTTTTGATCGCCGCTCTTAAAACCCTTAAACGTTTCTTAAAGCTTTCCCCTTGTATCTAGAAGAAAATTAGCAGTCAGATAATTTCTAAAATTTTTTTATCTCAATTAACATGAAGTAGTTAGAGGAATCACTGTTTGTAGGAATGTTTGTGCCAGAGTAAAGAAAGTCATGCGAGTGCAACACAAGATTTTTATATTCTTGTTTTTGTATTGTTATTATTTTATTTTTTCAAGCACTGCGAGAGAGGATATGTGCTTAGGTAACACAATAACTTGAATTGCGGAGTTAATAATTCTTTTGTTCTTAAGATTGTTTTCAAATCAGGAAAACATCTGATAAAATACCATTCATAATGCTTTAAAACCAGCTTAAATATTTATTATTAGGCATAGAGAGGTTTTAAAGAGGGATCTAAATGACAAAAGCGCCGTTTTTTAAGCAAGTCAACAAAGCGTGATAAATGGCCGCCGAAATTTCGCGCTTCAGGATTTGGAGCCCTTAAAATATTGAATAGAGCGAACGGGACAGTAATTTGTACGTGGCTATAATTCCAATGAAATGAGCTTGCTAAGCCCGTTTGATGCCGATACAATGTGAAATTGGGATTGTTTTTATCGATTTCAACTTATTTACAGCCCTGCTAAAAGTTAATTAATTCTCACATTAATGTTTGGTATACACAGCTGCGACCGGATTTGAAAACCAACAGACACGAACAGAATTTCAAACAGTTTCTCTTCGCCACTGTTTTCCTACAATATTAGTATTACACTGTTAAAAAGAAGATTACTTGGCAGCTGGAGCCAGTTTACACAGTACATTATTCATTAAATGTCTTTCCTCAGTTCCAACTTAATTTTTCTTTTCTCGTTTATACGTTCTTCTCCTTCCTTTGTCTTGTTCTATCACAAGAGTATACTCCCACGTCCATTGGTTACTAATACAAGGAGCGTCAAAGAAATTGTCGCTGCAGCTCGCACCTATGTCACATTATTTATCGTTTTACGAAGCCATAACCATTTCATTGGTTCTTTAAGCCACGAGCAGTGTGCCACTCCTCCGGCTAAATAGTTAACACCAGTAAAATGTAAACAGCGCAGAAGCGAAATATATGTTTACTGTCTCGATGGTATTGTCCTAGATAGAAAGATCTAAAGTGAATATATTCAGTTTGTCATACAGACCTCTTATCATGAGCAATAGCAATACCGTATCCTCTAGTGCAGGACACGCCTTTGAAGGGTTAAAATCTAAGGAGAAAACTTGATGAACCCCCAGGTTAGCGAAATGAGTGAGTGAGTGATCAGGGTTTAAGGACCCGTCGACAGCTAGGTCATTAGAGCCCCGTTGGCGAAATGTATGTGTACAGGCAGCATGGAAAGAAATCACCACTGCCTTCTTGTGGACGCCACATTGCTTACCAGTTACCATTTGTGTGGTATCTTATTACTTCATGCTTTCATTTTATTGGCTGATATTGACACCAAGCCACTGGAGGGTGGCTCAGAGGCTCTTCTCCAGCAGAATCAGAGGAAAACTCGACCCAACAATGGGGGCTGTAACAGTCACCCCCTGATGGATCCCAGACGTTCCAGATCGCCATCTGCTTGTCATCAACAACACACCGCCACGAAGTCAACGTATAATGTGAATCAAGGAGATGAAATGGGAGAGAGATGATCATACCCGTATTCACCTTGCCGAGCAGGAAACAGTTCAGAATAAGCCTTTGGTAAGAGTGGTCTGCCACCACGAATCGAACCCAAGACCTCTCGACTGCGAACCTCACGCGTTGCCGTAAACTCATCTCGCTCGTTTCTACCTGTCTGTGAGGACATTTTAAGAGTTGAAGTGTGAACTTTCTGACTCCAGAGTTTCCAAAACTGAACAATGGAAGGGACAAATGATGTGCAAATTTTATAATAATTGAAGCAGTTAGTACTACGTAATGGCAGATTTTATAAATGGAGTACTCTCATGAAAATTAGCGCATCTAAGTGTTTTTTCATGGAGATGTTTATGTGATCTATTTTATTATGCAGCATATTACATTCACATGATTTTCTCTACCCCCTTTTCTTTTATGTAACACATTCACATGGCCTCCTCTACTTCCTCTTCTACAAACAGTTCATACACTTTGTTATATGTTTGAAATAGAAATGCAAGTATTACATCCACACTTTTTATTCTACTCGCTTTTATTTTAAGAAACACAATCACAATTCCTTCTCTACTCCGTATTCTGCAAATAGTTAATACAATTTTCTATCTGATTGAAATATAAATGCAACGATTTACATTCACATGGCTTCCTCCATTCGTTTATGTTCCTGTAGTATTTGTGATTGTGTAACAGTGGTTTGTTTAGTGTCCTCCACGTGTTTTTATTTCTTTCTTTTGTTTATTTTTTGTTCTTTATAGGAATCTAAGAATACAATCTAAGTCTACAAGAGTGTTGATATCCATTTCACTATAAAACGTAACATTCACATGATTTTTTACGTATTAAATTCACATATCATTCCCTACTTGCCCTTCAACATACAAGTCACACAAGTTTCTATGTTTGAAATAGAAATGCCACATTCACACGGTTTTCTGTACTGTTATTTTACGAAACACGATCACATTTATTTTCTCTATCCCCATTCGACAACACAATTATTCCTACAATTTCCTATGATTGAAATAGAAATTCAACACATATTCACACAAATACACATCTCTAAACACTTTATTTTATGAAACATAAGCACATTTCTTTCTCTGCAACTCTTCTACAAAGAATTCATGAAGTATTCTATATGATTAACATAAAAATGCAATGTCTTACATTCACACATCTTTCTCTGCTTGCTTTTCTTGCTGTGGTATTTGGTGTTCAAGAGTACTTTTTCATAGTGTTTTTCCGGTGTTTTTATTAATTTATTTTGGTTTTTTACACTATCCAACGTGAGTGTAAAGCTTGTAGGTTTAAACTCGTCAAACCACGGGCACGGCCGTATATTTCAGCTAGTTTCAAATATATTTAGCTTTATTTTGGTATAATCCTTGTAAAGAATGACAAGCATATTCCGGAGATGTCAAAGAAATGAGACAAATGTGGGGGTTTGGCAGTGGTACTCAAGATTGTTGTAGTACTTGGACGCAAAGAGTGGAGAGGTCTCTCATACATTCCAGATGTTTACTTTGCTGGGAGGAGCGGGATATCGATTGTACCAGAGTAATTATGCTCCACAAAGAACAACGTCTAATATCCAGCGATAAATTTGTTACACGTGTAAACTTCCCCTGAAAGGTCAAAAGCTTGGGGCAACTAATCTCCGTAAAATGTGCCTCGGGCTTAAAAAATGTAATGCTTAGGAACTCTTCCCTCTGTTGTTGCTATCTCTTGTTTCTCTTCCTCGTATCGCACCAGGAATAAATATACAAACATTACATACCACAATTTCGCAAGAAGGAATTTCTCACGGAAATCAACTATGTCACTGAAAAATATATATGTACTTTTATTCGTACTAAAATAGATCCGATGATGGAATCAAAGTGCGAGGAGTTAGTAAAGGTCGGCCAAGTAGAGATCGAATAATAGGATGTTTTGTAAATACATTATAAGGGTCTCAAGGAACAGTACAAATGCAGGAGGTATGTTGGAGTAAGGAAAAAGGAGTGATAGAGAACTGGTAATTTCAATAATTTTAAAATATTTCTTTAGACAAAAGACCCCAAAACAGTGAATGGATCATGTGGAATACAATTAGTAAAACAAGATTGGAAAGTAATAAGAAACAGGCTAGAATACTCCCAAATCAAGCATAAAACGTCACTTACGAGGGTACTTCAAAAAGTAAGTTACACATATCCCATGCTAAGACCATCGCACAACAAGAATGGCACTTTGTCAGAATAGAATTTACGTTCCGCAATCCCGCAGAATTCTGCTGTGCCACTGTGCGAGCGAAATGACACCTCAAGTGGAAAATACTCCAAAGTTGAAGTACGTGGGACGGTACGATTCTTGTGAACAAAACGTCGAAGTTACACAGAGATTCACCGTAAAAGTCTGCGCCACAAAGATAAAATGGAAGGTCGGTTCTGGTCATGGTGAGGTTAAGCAAAGAAGTTCTTTTCTGCACGCTACATGGCGCGCATAACCCAAGCCTTACTTCAATGTTTTTGATGGAAGGTATGACGGTTTGCATCTGTAACTTAAGGTTTGTGAGAAGTTAGAGAAGGAAAGGATTGCTTCGTTTTGTTTGTGAATATGGCAATTGAGAAATCAAAGCTAGAATATCCTGAACAAAATGTGATCAATGTGTAACGGGAGGAAAGTTCAGATACATTTATTATTAGAATGCTCAGATATTGCAGACCATTGGAGAAAATAGAAATAAAGGCCTGACGGGACTAAACGTGTGGAAAATCTTTTATGGTGTGTAAGAAATAAATGGAAGTGGTAATTTAACACGATAGTGAAAGGATGAGAAGGTTTAACAAGCTTGATTTTGTAATTCTTTGGGTTTATATATTCCTTTGTGAATGGCTAGGGTCAATATCAGACAAATGCACGTTAGCCTAGCGCGTATATCAATATAATGGTTCTGACGATTCTCTGCAGTAATGTCAGTGTAAAATGAAAATTTTCTAAACAAAATACGGACTTTAGTAGGATTTGATTATATTGTTTTACAGAGGTATGGTTAAATTATGACACCAAGTGAGATGGCGCTGCGGTAATATGTACCACTGGCATGTGGTTCACACGCCGATCATCCTGACCCTCGGGTCTTTTTGAGATTTTCGATATACTAGGCGAATGCTGGAAAGGTTACTAACAACCCCTAGCTACCTGCCCCACCATTCCATTTCACCTTCATCCTGCTTGGTTGTTTTAGTGGGAGTCTTGGGCTCCATGGCAGGGAATATGCTTGCCGTAAACCCTCGCCCTCCACATTGGGGAGGTTCTCAGAGTACTGAAATCCTGATGGGATGTGTAAACCTGCAGAATAAAGGGGAACCGATTGACTGTAACCTGTAGGATTCTATCCTCTATTGTCGTGTTTCCTCGTCCGTCATACCGAAATTATGTGTTAAAAAAGGATTAATCATTTAAAAAAAAAAGCATTTAACAATAATAAAAATAATTATAATAATAATTTTAAATAAATAATAATAAATATAGAGAGAAAACGAACAAAAAGGGGGTATACACATGGGTTTGAACGGCCAAGTAATTTTCAGTAGTTTTTCATAGCATGGCGTCTTCCAGAAAGCACATGGAGACTTCTAGTTGGTCGCAGGGAACAGACGTAACATTTGTTTTGACGTCGAAGTACGCGAAAACTAACGGACATAAAGTGATCATCATAAAACTTATTTGTGTATGCGAATAGTGTAAATTGGTTCGTGAATTATATGATAATACACGTACATATTAAACGATGTTATATTCAGATTTTGTCACCCTTTCCAAACTACTCACGCATACCCAGAGATAGCGACACACACACGCGCGCACACACACACACACACACACACACACACACACACACAGAGAGAGAGAGAGAGAGAGAGAGAGAGAGAGAGAGAGAGAGAGAGAGAGAGAGAGATGTCATAGCTTCCACCGACGGCAAAAGGGCTGATTCAAAGGAACTTCTAGGCATAGTTAGGCGACATGAAGTATTGTCACTTCAAACAGTTTCCAACGTTTGACCGATAACAACATGTAATCCTGCTTCAAAGTTCACACCAATGTGAAGCTTCATCCGTTTGAATCTTCTCATTACAACACTCCCTCGCGTCATAGACAGAGGTATCAGAGATCTTCCATAATTCGAAGTGCCTAGTCCCCCTTACGAACCTTGTCATATCTCAGTAGCTTTCACCATCGTCTGGAATTGTGAAGAAACAGGCGGAGGTTTGAGAGAAGACTGTGTCAGCTTTATGCCGAAAAGTTAGCTCCGCGGTAACCGCGAGGCTCGCATTCGGAAGGCCGGAGGTTCCATTCCCGCGGTCGATTATGCTGTTTTTTTTTGGGGGGGGGGTGTGGGTGGGCTTCCCAGGTAACCAGGTCACCAGGTAATCAGGAAAACACAGGGAAGGATAATTACATCCCTGAATTTCATTTCACCTTCATTTTAATCCTATGTTTTGGGATCAGAAGTGTTGGTGATGGACGAGTTTGGTGCTGCTGTGTGGATACCTTGAGAACTGTAACTGCTGTTCTCGACGAACGGGTGGTGGTGTAGTTGCCTGACCTGCTGGGTGGACCACTGTCGACACCCATGAGAGTGGCCGCTGCTTGATGCACCCTTGTGTCCATCCCAGATTTAGAGACCATTCTTCTGTCTGGCTGCTTTTTCGGGGTTCAACACGCCCTTAGAGCGCTCCCTCTCATCCCTTCCTTCCAGGGTCTGAATACAGTGGCCTATACTGGCTCAGTGAGGAATCCCCTCCTCTATACTCTACCTCTAACTCTCCCTTTCACTCATTACGGTAAACAAACATTAGAGAGGTTTGTTTTTAGTCCCACGAATGCATCATAGTTCGGAGAACAGTAGGGGAGCCATACGCTCTTTGTATTACATAAGGCTTGGGCCTTACTGGTCTAAACCATGCTTAAACTTCTTTAATTTCCAGTTTATCTGCCATGATTGTATCCTGAGATAAATATATCAAGCGACTGATTATATTTTATTTATTGTAAATTCTTATAAAATGACAATACCAAACCAATATTACCTAACACATTATAGTTTCTGCAAATATACATTATGTAGCAAGAGTGTGCACGTTTGCATACAAAATAAATTTCTTTAATTCTCTTTTTTTGAAAAACCACATTAGTGGCATGTGTCTCTTTTCTGCTGCCTTCCCCCATATATAAGCGAAAGAGTTTAACTGGAAACACGTGTCAATAAGACGCAGTATGGAGTCATTTTAAAATAAAAATGGTTTTCAAACGAAAGTTTGTAGGCCTTATAGCATTAAAATACAAGAGGTAATCCGAACTCTATGACGGGTATACTGGGATATATGAAGTGTTTAGGCAGCTAATAGAAGGTTGTTAAAATGTTGATGTGAATGAAAAATTAATAAATGAACATTTCTTGGTTGCCTGTGAGTAAGGTTCCGGAACGCGGCCCTACACTTCCTATCCATTAGGGGAGGCTAATGATTATATCAATTAGCAACGCACTTGAGAAATATCCATCGAGAGCCCTCCCTAATGCTGTGGGGTGGCTGTGGAAACAAGAGAGCGGTGATTGCGCCTGCAAAAACAGCCGTGTAGTACAACATGCCGTATTCTATACAAGCCATGTTCCTAAATGTGCCAGGACAACACAGATATTAATCCTTAAATTCGTCCTGTAAGCATTGCTGTGCTGTTTTTAGTGCTTCTGGAGGCAATTGCCTTAATTAAACCATCTAACATGTTTGCTGAAACAGGCTTTGAGCACATATATTCAGGTCAGTGGCTCTCTTGCTTTGTGTCCTGGAGTTCACTTGTATTTTTACTTTCTCTACTACGTATAGTAAGTAGAGGAAGTGTTGTACTCCACCCAAAAATTCGATGTCGAGATTTCGGGGGAAATGTATGTTTAGAGGCTCTCTGAATCCAAAAAGGACATTTCTATACACTCAAACACACACAACTTTTTCTAAAATGCCTTTTTGGATTCAGGGGCCCTCAAAATATATATTTCCGATGAAATCTCGACATCGAATTTTCGGGTTGAATACAATACTTCCTCTACTTACTATACCTATAGAGGATGTAATATATCAAAGGTGCACTTTCAAGAGCCCTGCCTTCCTCATCCCCCTAAGCCTAATTGTTTCGCATCCCTGTCTTTGCATCAGATATTTTGTCAATAGGTTTGCGCAATCTCGTGAGGAAACTCGTCTCTCCTGCGGGTTACAATTTCCTGCAGTTAATACTAGAGATTTCCTTAGAAATGCTTATTCGCGTCGGAAGTTGTATTCATACCTGCCTCAAAGCAGCTGGCAAGTCATTAAGTACAAAGTAGTTAGCTTCTGGTCCTTGTGGGCGACTGCTAGAGCTTCAAGGGCTACTCGTTGTATATTCTAAAAGACAGCTTCACTGCATCTTGCTGTCCGTCTTTCACAGCTCGCTGGCTCCATGTTACATTTATACAGCAAAGCTCTACGCTTAGACGAGTACTGGGAGGTTTTTCATGCAGAAGCGTGTGTAATAACAAACTGCAAATCCAAAGATTCACAAAGTGTAACTTTGGGCTTTCCCAAGCTAAAAGAGAACACATCACATTTAACTAGCAGAGCAAAAATGGCAAAATAAATACATCATACAGAAACAGGTATATATGTTCTAAATTGAAAATTCTGTCCACTAAATCGCTTCAGTTTTTGTTGCGTTCCTCGTAAACATTCGATATCGATATTGGAAATTTTGGTTTTAATGCCCTTTTTTGGGCAGTGTTTAACGCCCCCTTTTACTACAGGTGGCACCGCAGGCGGTGACATTAATCTAAATAGAATGAAGATGCAGCACCGGTGACTGAGATGGAGGGGAAACTGGAGAACCCAGAGGAAACCCATCCCAGCGCCGCTTCGTCCAGTACAAAACCTAGGATCGAACCAGGGCCGCCTTGGTGAGAACTGAATGCACTAACCACTCGGACACGGCACGGCCGTTTTAATATTACCTAATAGTAACAACAACAACAACAACAATAATAATAATAATAATAATAATAATAATAATAATAATAATAATAATAATAATAATAATAATAATAATAATAATAATAATAATAATAATAATAATAATAATAATAATAATAATAATAATAATAATAATAATAATAATAATAATAATAATAATAATAATAATAATAATAATAATAATAATAATAATAATAATAATAATAATAATAATAATAATAATAATAATAATAATAATAATAATAATAATAATAATAATAATAATAATAATAATAATAATAATAATAATAATAATAATAATAATAATAATAATAATAATAATAATAATAATAATAATAATAATAATAATAATAATAATAATAATAATAATAATAATAATAATAATAATAATAATAATAATAATAATAATAATAATAATAATAATAATAATAATAATAATAATAATAATAATAATAATAATAATAATAATAATAATAATAATAATAATAATAATAATAATAATAATAATAATAATAATAATAATAATAATAATAATAATAATAATAATAATAATAATAATAATAATAATAATAATAATAATAATAATAATAATAATAATAATAATAATAATAATAATAATAATAATAATAATAATAATAATAATAATCCTTTTTAAAAATCTTCTACCTGTGTGTGCGCGCATGTGTGTATAGATCAATCAAAAGCAAAAAATCGATTGAATGTCGAACTTCAGTGCTGTAATGTGAAGATTTTCAAGGAAATCCCTCCCCACTGCGAACTATCCATTTTATATATTTAATATATATAAAATATATATTTTATATATTTAACTTTCTAGGAGGACTTATTTTCTTTGGCATAATTTGTAAACCGTAAGAGACAAATGGAATCTTACTACATAAAAGTATAGATCCCTAAAGTACACAGCTCATGTCATTTACAGGTTCTTGCGAAGCTAATCACTTTTTAGACATTCTTTATTATTGGTTTAAATTTCCAAATTTTATTAAAAAACACTTGACTGGTAATTCAGTGTTAGTTTTTCCCATGGAAGGAGCATGGAGCTTCAAAGCAATCGCATGCGTGTTTGTGCCTGTGTCTGTCGAAGAGCATATCTAAAAAACGAAAAGTCAATTAAAAAACCAAAGTTCATATTTACGTTTAATACGACAAGAAGAATTTCAAGAAAATTCCTCCACCTAAACTACTCTTTACATAGAAATTTTGAGTTTCTTAAAAATGGCTCCAACCTTCTTGATTAAAATGCCACATGCTTAGATATTTTTGTGACAAATTAGATGTATATTTTGAATTTTATGGCTGTGGCCTCCGTAGTACTGTTTACTCTCGATGACCTTTGCCTAACTGGTAAACCGTAAGAGATAGACCAAATCTTAGTAAAAAATGCAGATCAAGTTAAAGCACACAAGTTTTGTAGAGTGAACAATTTCGCAGATATTCCTTTATTTCTGAGTTTTACAATACTTATAGTTCTCTCGAATGGAAGGTTTTTATTCACTTAATAACTTGGTCGTGCAAAGAGAGTGGAATTTCAAAGCCTTCTTATAGGCTCAAAGCCTACTGTATTCCCATACTCTTCTTCCACCTGCAAAAAAATTAGCAATAAGATAATTTATAACATGAGCAAAATAGAGAAAGCAGTTTGTAGGAATGGTTAGTCAAGAGTTGACGCAAACGTTCCTCTAAGTCGAAGACGTCGCCTTTAAGATCTATAAGATCTCGTGTTTGGTGTCCGGACTAGCTCTAGCAAGAGGTCCTAATCTACAGGGTATGCGTGAGTTGTGGTAGGAATGGAACCAAACGAAGAATTAACCAACATTTAACTTTATTGGCAAATTTCCGGATTTGTAGAGAACTGCCGACGATATTTAAATAGAATGTAACTTTGTAACCTCAACTACAACGTTATAACACTTTTACTTTGTCACCCTTTAGCAACCGCCGAATTATGTATACGCGCTAGCTTACGTATAAATCCCAAATTGCACGCGCACGATTCAAGACGAGTGTGTGTTGCGTTGCATTTGTTTTTGCGTGAGCAACACGAAGGAAGCGATTTCCATTGGCTAACTTTAGAGCACGTCATGGTAAGATAGGAATCAGCCCGCGAAATCACTATGGCTTCGTACAAACAACAGTTGTAACCTTATCACTCATTTAAATCTGCCTAGGCTTCCATCCTTGAGACTTTAACATATTCAGCTTTATTACGTCTTCCCTTTAACTATTGACTAGAATCTCCTTTTGTTTCTTTCTATTCTCAAATATATTCTTTATTGACATTATAATTTCGGTTTCAGAGTAGAGAAAGTCATGTGAATGCTACACGCCAGAATTTTATGCTCACATCCCTATGTTGGTCAGAAACACAGAATAAGTGAAGGATTGCAGGTATTGAGATACTGTGAAATAAAACAGAATTCTGACACGCAATATTTTATTCGCTAATTTGCTACAAAGTTGGAACGCTGAAGGAAGTGAAGTGTAAAGGCGATACAGGATAGGGTCCCGGGTGATTTCTTGCACTGAGCTCCCTCTTTCTCCCCTCCCCCCCCCCCCCGGACGTCACCCCTCGCAAATTTATGCAGATTACTACTACACGACGGAATTGAATTCGAGTAAACGGCAGCAGCAGATCAACATTTTCGATTCCGGAACGACTTTGGCACGGTCCTGTCCCTCGCATGCAACTTGTTTAACACAGCACTTTTTACTGAAAACAAAGGCAGTAGTTTTAAAAACGTTTAATGCTTCGCTTTAACTTCTAAAGGTTTTTTGATGATGGGCGAACTGAATTAATGGTGTTGCAAATGAGCTCGGCATCTATCACTGGAAATAAGAGAAAAACAACATCTGAATACGCAGTCTTTGACTGTCCAAAACAAAACAGGAAAATTGTAGTTTTTGGGCAAGTTTAGAATGGGAGCTTACAACTTCTATAGCACTGACGTCAATCTTTAGGTAATCGGCGCAATTCGTTGGCTAAGCTCTCAATCTGTCCTCACCCAAAATGGGCTGGACAATGCAGCATGGTAGACAAAACATTAATTTTTTGTACTGTTATCCTCATCATGGAATCCTAAGGTGAGTGTTCCGTAGGTACTGTTTTTCCGGAGTTTCCATCAACTTTATTTTAAGGAGAAATTAAGAGCGCTATATGGTTATATAACTGTGCCAAAATACCCAACAAAGCGAGTGCTATTGCAAGTTCAGTAATTCACTTTTGCGGAGATCGTGCAAAAGTATGTCTTAATAGCATGTAATATATACTTTATAATATTAAGCACCATTTTCACTTTACTTCTAGAAAATGTAATTAAAAACTAGCGTACAAAGCGTTATTTTCAGAAACTGAAGCTGAACTAAGGATTTCAAAAGTAATTGCCGAAATCAATAATCGCGTGCGAATCTCCGAATTACTTGGATAAGGTTTTCTCCGGGGTTTACCATTGTTATGAAACATGAAAGCCAATTAATTACATGGCATTTGGACTCACTTGGACATTATTTCACCTATTTGATTCATCGTCTTATATGACTTAATACTTGAGTTTTAGAAAATTGGTTATAATTTGTCAGTTCCTATTGTCAGTCATTTCGCCTAAATATGTACCTAGAATTGTAAGTTATTCCGTGTGTGTATGTGTGTGTATGTGTGTGTATATGTGTGTGTGTGTGTGTGTGTGTGTGTGTGTGTGTGGGCAGCATAACTCGAAAACGAAAAGTCGGTTAAAAACTAAAGTGGGCATTTAAGGATGCGACACGAAGGTTTTGAAGAAAATTTCTTCACCCTAAGCTACTCTTTACATGGAAAAGTTCTCGAAAATTTTTATTTTCTCGAAAATGGCTCTAACGATTTTGATTAAAATGTTTAAGAAATTTTATGGCAAATATGTATATTTTGAATTTTCTAGCTATAGCAGCATAGTGCTGTTTACTCTTGGCGACTTCTGCACAATTGGTAAACCGTAAGGAAAAGACCAAATGTTTCTGTACAGGAGATCTAGATCTCGCCAAAACAGACATTTGTGTCCAACTAATTTTTTTTTTCTGTGGAGTGAAGCATTTTGGAAATATTCCTTGTTATTTGTGTGAGTTTTGGAAAACTTAAACTTTCGTCAAACGGAAGATCGTTATTAATTTTGTTATATCTTAGCGGTACAAAGAGAACGGAATCTCAAATCTTTAAAGGCTCAAAACCTACTGTATTCCCATATTCCCCTTTCACCTACAAGGAAATGAGCAATAAGATAATTCCTGCAGATGTTTATCTCAATTAAAACGAACATATAGGAATAAGAGTTTGTATGAACGGTTAGTACAAGAGTAGAGAAAGTCATGTGAGTGCAACACATCAGAGTTTTAAAAATGAAATCTATCTTAAAGCTGTGGTAAACAATAATATCCAATTTTCAGCTGTTACTTGCCTAAGTTATTGTGATCTAGTTGAGCTTTCCTGTCATTTAATTTAGTTTTTACTATCACTCCACTTTCCCCATAACGTAAAGGAATAATTAAATGGCAACAACGTAGCCTCCTCTTCCGGACGGTAACTGGTTAGGTTGTCGAGCATAGGACTTCTTCTGTTTCCCTGTGATGCCACGTTGCCATAGTCGTCACCTGTGGTCGTCACTAATTCGCTCTCAGAAAGCAGGAATTTTCTCTCGTACCAAAAAGACAGTCGCTTCCGCACCAACTCTCCTAGCTACTCACACACTCGCATGGACACTCTGATAGTGCACGGTTGCATAAATTAAAAATAAAATTGGTTTAATGTTTGATTGCCAATATGTTACCACTCCTTTATAAGTTACTTCTACAGTCAGCATAAAGCGATAGAGGTTCAAAGCATGAGTTGTTCATATCTGTTCCATTTATTACTAAAATAAGTCCTTCAGCCCCAAAATAATTAGATTCCAGCGTGTCTATTGGGATAAATTTGTAAACTTACGCTTGACATTACCGTATGTGTAGAGGGGAAGGTCAGGAATGTTGACAATACAAACTACCTCCTTGAATACTGATTGGAAAGCTTGCAAGAATGCCACTCCTCCCCCGGTTACTTGCAGTAGCTGATGAAAAACACACAGGCACTCGTGAAACCAGCTTTCGAGGCTGGCCCAGTTAGGGATGTCACCCGTATGTGTGAACGCATGCATAGCAGCAGTAGTTGCATTAGTAAATAAAACATTTGCCTGTCCAATCCTGCTCTGTTGTCAGACTGTGTAGATAATGTAATCAACAATGTTCAATTATATCCATTATCTTTCATAATTGGACTGTTTGTTCGTCATATTTGAATCTACCAATCTGCTCACACCCTTTACAATTTGTATAGCAGCTGGTTAGAGCTCGAGAACGTTCTAAAAGGGAAACTTTCAGAAGATTCTGGTAATCTGACTATAGGATATAGTGGACAAGTGCGCTACTTATCTCTTCGATTGCCTGCTACTTATCTCTTCCAAAGCTTGGGAGACTGTTAAAAGAGTTCAACGTTCCTTCAATGTTTCTAACCTTTTTGTATGAATTCACTCGTTATTTGGAATAGTTACAGCGGTACAGCTGTAAGGGGTAGAGGAGAGGATTGAGTATAACAACCCGCTGGAGCATTAGACATTCACAAAGAATGCTTGACGAATATGAAATTAATTCGTCATTGTGGTTTAAAAACCTAAACCTGCAACGGCGGGCAAAGCCAGCTATAATGGTTGCACTCTGGCCATCCAGTCAAGGTAATCTACCATAATCCCCACTCTCGAGCTTTGTATACCTCTCTCTTTCTACAGTTCCTCTCCTGTCCCTTACTTTCTCTGGCTTGAGACAAGACTCTACTACCACAACGATACAATTTTACTGAGGAGATGAAACGAGTGTTGCGGAAGAAAGGCCTTGAGTGGACTGGTGATAATGAAGGCACTATAGTAAATTGTGAAGCCGGGCGCGACGCAAACCAGAGGACTGTTGCGCCCACCTACTTCACACCACATATAGGCCGGCGAGCAAATGAAGGCACCCAAGGCAGGCTGTCTCGCGCGTATACGTAACTAACAACAATCGAGTGGCAGAACCAAAAGCGGTTTCTTTCGGAGCCTTCTAGAAATATCTGGCTACGCCATCGCTGGCATGTTTGAAGAACGTCCGTGTGATGTCATCTGCACCATATAAGGAGGTGGAGAAACAACAGAGAGTTAGTTACAGTTGTAGACATAAGCCGGTCAGTGTCAGTGAGTGCGAGACAGCTTTGTGTGTGTCGTCGCGTCATTTTAAGGCGCTTCGAGTGGTTGTATCGTCCGAGTTAGTGTATGAGAGACAGAGAAAATGAAGAGAGTGAAAAGAATGAGTCACGGCTACGAGAAGAGAATAATTGAAGGGCTGAGAACCATAGTGGGCCGTTTGCCATTTAAAAAAGAAGAAGAACCAGCCTAATTAGTTAATTACACAATGTATTGAACATAATGTAACAATACAGGGTGATACAAGTTAATACATTGTGAATTTAACTAAACATAAGCTTATTTTTCTCCGTTGACGAAGTCGTTAGACATGACAAGAGAAACTAAATGCAAATTTTATAATAAATGACAAGGTCTTAAGGATCGTATTGTTTGCAGATGACCAAATAATATTTAGTGAAACAGAAGATGAGCTACAAATGGCAGTACATATATCGTAATTGCTAGTTATTTCATTTAATTTAAGAATTTCAGAGGTGAAAACAAAAGTGATGGCGTTCCAAGGGACAAACCACTGAATATGTAAAACAGTAGCAAATAACAAAATAGTAGAACAAGTAAATAATTTTAATTATTTAGTATTTCTTTATGTGGATACAGATCAAAGTCCTAAGTCAATGAAAACAGAAGAAGAATGATTATGGAGAAAGCTAGCAATTATTGAGCGCGGAAGCATTTGAATCACGAGTTTATGTAAAAGTAAAGCCTGCTGTGGTACACCCAATCGCGTCCGGCGAAATGCCGCGCGCCCGTTAGGTTTTAAATGGAGAACGACATACACACACACGCACCCACACACATGTGTGTATGTGTGTGCATTCTTTCACCTTTATAACGTCCATCTTGCCTTAACCAGCTGTTCCTCATATTGGCACCGTGCACCGGAATGTACTTATGCTAAAATAAATAAATTAGTATTCGATACTAGGGGGTATGGGGACTTCTCGTTCACCCTGTACGTATAAATCACCCTGGCGGCATTATAAATTCTACATTCAGTCCTCGTAAAAGTCCCCAGTCTTAAACCCAGCATGTTAACATAATTCATAGTTGAAGCGGTAAATGCATTCAAGTGCATTGCACGGTACGATCACTGGAAACTTTGATTTACCACGTTCTTGCAAGCGATGCGGAAGTCGAAGTTGTGAATATTCAGAACAAACTAGCCGCAGAGAAACCCAGCAGTTCCTCATGGCTGGCATTTCCGCTTGTGGTTTCCCGTATTTACTTGTTTCCCATCTCGGCAAGCAGGTCAGTGTCCCAGACAGCCCAGTAATTAATGGGGGTTCCCTCACAAATAAATCTTCCACCAAAGATTTCCCTTTCAGGCTTTCGGCTGCCTCGTGTAATACAACATTCAGAGCAAATGATCCACAATTATCGTAGGCGAGCATATGTTTCTGCCAGACTGCAAAAGAGGGCCGATGTGTATATCACATATACCTTCTCTATTTATGCTTTATAGCTATTAGAGGGAGAATTCTTCTAAAAACGTTCTTTTCTATACGGGAAACAGTTTATCAACAGTTCCCATGAATTCAACAAGGCCGACATTACACTAAACTGTAGTGGACATTACACCAAAAAGCAGTACTGCCAATCTACGCATAAGTTTGGTATTTGATAGAATTTTGGTTTTTGAGTTACACTGTTGAAAGTTGGACACACACAGGCAGAGCTTTTTTCTAAAAATACCTTTTTAGATTCAGGGGCAATGCAATACTTCCACTACTTAGTATACACAGTAGAAAAAGTAAATGAAATCTGATGTGGCGCACCCAAGAACCTCTTGTACAAACTACAAACGCATATTCTTCGATCTACTTTACGTTAATAGAGATGGAAACAACGATCGAGTTGAATCCGCCAAACATAACGTCTACTGTTTTCGTTGTAACACGATGTATACTCGTTTAGTTTTCTGGGTGAAAGTGTTGTAATAAAAGAGGACAACAAAGCCACTATTATTATTTAACAATATATTATCCTCAAAAACATTTACTAACCTCAAAACCTTGTTAAAATACGCAGAAAAGACATTTTTACAGGTTCG
Source organism: Tenodera sinensis (assembly GCA_030765045.1). Lineage (NCBI taxonomy): Eukaryota > Metazoa > Arthropoda > Insecta > Mantodea > Mantidae > Tenodera > Tenodera sinensis. The sequence goes on from CM060970.1 coordinate 49,250,366, forward strand.
CCAACATAAACTAAGTGACCAACATAAAAGCTTGAATTAATTTTGTTTGAGCCTTTCATATCCAAAGCGATCTCATTCCCGGATTGACTGCGCCATGGAAACGTGGTGTATAATTTGTAGACGATTAGATAAATATATATGACTGGTATATATCACATTTACCAATATATGCAGATTCTAGCATTTTCCTGAAGAGATGTTGGCCAAAACCCTGCGATATAGCCTCAACATCAAGTGTATTACATGCCTTCTGCGGAGTGCAAGCTATTAATATCGTTTAAGCTCGCTTATTCCACACGGAGTCAGCATATCGTGGATTTGGAAAGCCTTGTTAAGTGCATCACTTGTACCAAAGCTGACAACGACAGGAACTGTAATTGCGTACCGGAACAGTGTTTTAATGACTCATTAGTCATCAATTAGCTTGCACTCCATGGAGTCAGGGCGGCTTGAGAATCGACTTCTCTCGCTCTCGACCGTCATATCGACTGGCGTTTCGATTTTCGTACAACAAAACAGAATCGTACTGAAAGTAGCACTACTGAAAATTTAATTAGTTAATATCCTACGTTGTTTTGTGAACGCCAGGTCCGATACAATATGGGATTTTTCAATGAGAGAAACATTTGGTTGAATTCATTTTCCACTGGAGCGCCGTAATTGAATTTATTTCGTTTGACGAGACGTCTGCAGCGCGCAGGTTTGTTGTGGGGACTGTTTTACACGCATAAAACGTTACACGACGTGTAATGTTGACATCAGGTAACACTCTGAAAGCTCTGTCCTGTTCAGTAGACGTTTGGAATAACTAAATTAACGCCCGTGTTTGCATAGTATCAGAATTGGGATTTACATAAAATACCTGCAGATTGCTGTAATTTCTACTGGCATTAATGTGTCATATAAAGAGATAACTTTTCTGATAAAATAATCTTGCTGCATAAACATTTAACACTATTACAGCTCCCAAATCGGTATTTATGTAAGTCTTTCTTGTTCATTAATGCTACTTCAGTTGCCTCTGAGATCCTCAGAAAAAACCTATGAACACGACCCAGAAGACGGCTGTCACAGGTGCATCTGAATTAAATTGACGATGGTCATGAAAGCTAACAAATTTCGATGTACTACTGCACTTGCGGTTTCCTTCATTACTCTTACTTTGTTGCACGTTCTTGGTATCCCCGTTGCCTCAGAGCTTCCAAGTAGGAGCCTATGAACATGCCGCTGAAGATGAATGCCCCAGCTGCATTCGAAGCGTCTGAAAAACTATCCTGTTAGATCCTAGAAGTCAACAGTCTTTGATTTGCAACTTCAGTCCAGTTTTCGTTCATAACCCATGTGTTTTTCCTTTTCCTTTTGCATTCTGTTTCTCAACAGTCCTTACATAATTGTTACCTTGTTGGTGATAAGAACGTATAAAGAAATTACGGTGCGATTGCGTTCTGGTGCGTTTCATTCATTTTGTGAATATGTTTTGGAAAAAAAAAATAACCTTGTGGAAGTATGACTAATTAATTGGCTCCCATAACGTTCCACGAGTGATATATTCAATTATGTAATTACATTTAGTTACTTCCATGCTCTAAGAAATTACAGTAAAAACGATTCAAAAGTTGAACATTCTGATACAACCTATACTTGAACACGTAGCCCTAGAACTTAATAATAAATTTAGGTTATAGAAATGTGCCACCTAGTATCTTCATTATTTTTTTTAGAATTAGAATAAGGGTTGCTCAGAGGTTTTTATACTAACATCATTCTGTACGTTTGCAAAATTTTATAAATTTGCAACTAAGGTAGGAAATATGACACGCACACTTAGAAGTAAAGTGCTGGTAGCACTTGAGAAAATCTTCTCTCTTTAAAATAAATAAATTGATGTTTTTGTATATTTATACAGGCTGTTGCGGGAATAACTCTAGATACTTAGATAAACGGTATCTTAATGTGTATCCTTTTCGGTGTTAGTGTTTTTTTACTTTCTCTACTGGTAAGTAGAAGGAAGTATTGTATTCCACCCAAAAACTCGATGTCGAGATTTAATAGGAAATTAGTTTTGTGACCCCCTGAATAAGCATTTTTAGAAAAAGGCGTGTGTTTGTGTGTGTGTGTGTGTGTGTGTGTGTGTGTGTGTGTGTGTGTGTGTGTGTGTGTGTGTGTGTTTCTGTCGGTCTATCTGTCTGCCTGTGGAGAGCATAACTCAAAAACGAAAAGTAGGTTAAAAAGCAAAGCTGGTATTTAAGTCTAATATCTTTCAAGGATTCGACACGAAGATTTTGAAGAAAATAGTCTCACCCTAAACTATTCTTTACAAGGAAATTTTTTCGAAAATGTTTATTTTCTTGAAAATGGCCCTAACGATTTTGATTAAAATGTCATATGTTTAAGATATTTGTATGACAAAGGGAATGTATATTTTGAATTTTCTGGCTATAGCCTATGTAGTCCTGTTTAGTCTGGATGACTTTTGAATAACTCGTAAACCGTAAGAGATGGACAAAATCTTGCTCTACCAAAAATGTATATCTCCCTAAAACACACCATTTATGTCTAAATAATTTTTTTTTCAGAGTGAACATTTCGGAAATATTCCTTGTTATGTGTGTGAATTTCGGAAAACAAATTTTCTTGAAATGGAACATCGTTGTTCATTTTTTTATATGTTAAGCGTGCAAAGAGAACGGGATCTCAAAGCTTTAAAAGATTTGACTATCTCACAAGGCCTAGTGTATTCTAATATTCCCCTTGCACCAACAAGGAAATAAGTAATAAGATAATTTGTACAAATGCTTATCTCAACTAACAAGAATCAAATCAAATACGAATCAAATAAGTATACAATGTGTAGTAGAAAAGATATGCTGAGCCATAACACACCTTGTGACTAAGTACAGGAGAAAATAATAAGTCACTCGTAATAACTGTGCAACATCACATCACCATCAATTCAACACTGCAGAACAGAACACCGCGTGACCTTGTTTACGCAGCAGTCCGCTATAATGTTTCCACACGTTCAGTGGAAAACACCGTGCAGCCCGTTTGGAGATATTTTGCTCTCCCGTTACTTATATATGTGTATGTGTGTGATTTTTAGAAGAACTACAAAAAGAAATAATATTCGTACAGATAGGTCTGTAGCTGTTACACAGTAGATTCTAAATAGTTGTATTTTTATTTACTTTTCAGTATATATAACAGAGGGGTATGGAAAGAACTGTGTCCCACATCTGCCTTTGTTCACATTCCGGTATGTTCGATCAGAAACAATGCTTTTGTGAAAAGCTTTCGAGTACAGCTGTTTCTGATGGTTCGCCGCACAGATATGTTTGTGCTTTGTTGCATGTCAAGACGGCAAATATTTCCACTGTGTAGTTCCTTGTTTTTCACATTTTTCTCGCCTTTTTCGTTTCTTCTCTTTTCTTCAGTCAGGAACCTTTGCATACCTGCATCCACATATTTTGACATTTGCCTTCTTCCTTGTTACACAATTTATTTATGCAAGATTGATTGGGAGCATATTTCCCCCATTTCAGTGCTCATTACTTTTTGTTAAGCTTTGTAATTGTGTTGTGTTATAAAGTCATTTTGCTTACGTCGCTTTAACTACGCAGTCATATCACGACAGATCTCTTAGAAGAACAGGTCTGGGCGACTCGCGGAATAGCTTGAGCGACCTTCATGTTTTCTATATGCTAAAGATAGCTATCAATGCAAGGCCGTGAGGAAGTTGCGCTTAGTGAGCACCAGCTGCCCAGGCCTGTGTTACGAGATACTAGTAGGTTGGTGTGTGACGGACAGTTAGCCTTCAAGGTCACATACTTACGTACACCATCCGGCTTCGTTACGGTGCACAGAGGGACTAGTGCAGGTCAACTGCACGGAAGATGGCGTTAGGGTGCTATCCAGTCTATCTGCTTACGTTAACTGTGGATAAATGACACATCACTGACTACTACTATCTATTTTTCATTTACGCTGTAGCGCCTGACTCGGCACACTACAAGGACGGACGGGGCTAGCTACTTCACACCACATGCTGGGTTGGCGAGCAAGGGCATAAGGTCAGGCTTGCTCGCACCACTTATGCGAGCGAGCACGTGACTAACAACTATCGAAGCGGCTACACAAAAGGGGTTTTCTCAGGTGGGTTTGAGAAAGATCTGTTTACGTCACTGCCGGCGTATTTGAAGGAGTTCGCTAAAGGTCTATGTGACGTCATTCTCACTATACCGGGTGGAAGAGAAGTCATTACATTAATTAAACTAGTGGTAGATCTCGATATTTGGAACATATTTTGTATCTTGCATTTTTGTCTCTGACCATGCAGAGATATTTTAATTTTCTCCAAAACAAGCTGGCAACACTGCAGATTGTGTGGGTGTCACTTTCCCTAGCTCAGTACATAAACAAACAGAGTAACGATGCTTCTTGAGAACACAAATACCCTGCCATGTCCTGTGTTTACTGCACGAGGCCAATCACAAGCGTTAGCTCCCAAAACATTAAAGCGAAAGCGAAAGTGGCAGACGTGTTTACATACAGAAACCAGGTCAATTACCTGACCAACCTCAACTCAACGTTGTCGACAATGTTGTCGTGTAAAAAAGCTGCTTGGAGTATTCCTTCACATCTTTAAAGTGATTAATTATTTCGAAACCCTGTGTGATGTCCCATAATTACTACCGAAGCTATGTCAGAAATAAGTTACTCTATGCATCTTATAAGTAACAAACTGTTATTTTCGTACATTCTTGTGGAATTACGCATCCAAGTTGGATCAAAAATCATTTATTTTTTTGAAATTGGCTGATAAAAGAACAAAATGCTATTAGACTTTTTTGTTTATGATGCTTCTATTATACACATTAGAAGGAATGTAATGACTTCCCTTCCACTCTGTATAAAGAGGCCAGGAAGTAGCAGTGAGTTAGTTACAGACACGAGTCGGTCAGTGTGTCGGTGAGACAGCCACGCACATGTAAAGAAGATTTAGTGATAGTCGAGTGTTTGCAACGTCCTAGTTAATGCATAAGAGACAGAAAATGAAGAAAGACACTGCAAAGGCTGAGGCAACAGTTAACAGTTGTGAGTTGTGATAGCACGAAAGACTAGACTATGTTATCATCGAGAAGAAAACTGCATTTGTGATCAAATTTTAGAAGGCAATGAAGTGATAGAGAATTAACCAAGTATCCTTAGCGACTGAGGGGAACCACAAAATCATCCCGAGTCAGATTGGTCGGCCCGCAGGATTGAACCCTGGACCTCACACGCAGAGCCATCTCGCTCGGTTACATTATTTTTGTCCTAGCTACGATTTACCTACTGTATTTAAATACCACAAAACAGCAGAATATCTTACTCATATACAGTAAGAAATATGTTGGTGTGTTCCTTCTTCTTTTGAGGTTAAAGTGCAATTACGCAAGATGTTCTGCTAAGGATACGACGATCTCGGGAATATTACATTATCGCCAAGGGAGCCATTGGTTCCTGCTACTTCTTCATTGCCAGCAGCGGTGAGTGGACGGTATTATCAAGATATAACTCAAGTGCAGTACATTTATATTCTTGGGTATAACCGTGTATTTAAATGTTTATGTGAAAGAATATGTATCATATTTATAATATATTTTGTTTACTAGTGACTGTATTAGAAGATATTTCATTCCAACTAATCTATACAGTGGCCCGTTTCTTTCGTAATGTTTTTTCCCTTCAATACTGCTTGCCTGTAATACGTACTAATACATTGTACCCAATCTTTCCATACCAAGATTTCACCATAAACATGCGTTTTGATTTCCCATAGATAAACTCTGTGTGTAACGACAGCATAAATCATAAACGAAAAGTTTAATTGAGACGGTAATTTTAGACTGGGAAACCTCAGAGTACTAATTTTTTTCATTAATTAAGTAATACACATAATTGATAGTGGTGAGGTACAATTAGGTGGTGTAAAAATATTGTTTTCTATGTATTTACGTCATTGTACATTGTAATTGTAGTATTAAGCGTTGAAAGTAAAAAATGTCGAAGTCTATGTTAAACTGTCCGAAATCAGAGCTTTAGATGCGGAAAACTTGTGTATTTTAGGAAACCAAGTCAGTTTAGGATGTCTCCGCTCGCCTGCCCATTGTCATATCGAGAAGGGTATACCACCTTTATTGTACAATTCGATAACTTGCCGTGACAGAGCGAAATGGGACATTTTCCAAAAAATTACCAGAGGAAGTCCCGAATCCAAGGTGGCATACAGCAGGGATGATAATCTCCGAATTAAATACGTAACCATGAGGTGCATAAACTCCTCTAAAAAGTGCATCAATCGGAATAAACATATTACAGGGACTCGTGTGCATTAATGCACATGGAAACGCAAAACTCGCGACAGTTTCGCACATGTAGTGATGGAAGAAGTAAAACCTTACTGCACAAATATGTTAGATCTCGCTAAACCACAAACTTTATGTCCAATACTTTTTTTCGAAATTTACTATTTTCTGTATATTCCTTGTTATTGCTTTGAGTTTTTGAATACTTCCGTTGGTTGATAAGAGCCCGGGAGGCCCCAACTTTTATTTAAGTGGTCTAGTTTACGAGCGAACGCACCTATGCAATCGCCTTACTAGGACATAAAGTATATCAGCTTACTCGATCGTTTGCTATAGAGAAAACTTTACCTGTTTATTTCTTTCCCTCCAAGAATGGCTAATAGACAGTCATGTGTTGCAAAAGTCAATTTAAGCCTGCATGCGTACTCTCATTACATTACGGGGTCTACTAGGCCCCGAGCGACTACCGGAGGATTAAGGGGACAAGATAATCTAAAGTTATAGAAATTATACCTTAGTGGCCTATTTATACTACCTCTGCTCTTAAAGTTCCCAATAGTTTTTCCTGAATAGTGATGAAGGATGACTGAAATGCTTAATGAAGTTATATAAAAGGAATTCGCTTAATGTCCTGGCAAAACTCCCCAAAAAACCCATGAGTCAAGAAGTTAATTCACTGGAATTGAACTCACCACCTCCTGAATTCGAGCCTCAAACGGTACCACGGAGCCATACGCTTGGTATGAAATACATAATTTAAGACAGGAGTCAAACGCACTAACTTAATCTCCGTATTTTTCCATTATTAATCTTATCTCCTTCGCTTTTTTATCGTTGTTGCCGTCTTTTGCTCTGAATCATGATATATTTGGCTACCCTTCCCTTCATCACAGCGCAAAGATCCATGGTAGCATTTAAACTGATTAAATATTCACGCCTCCGAAAGAGCATCAGTCGAGACCGATATAAATCAACGCTAAAATTTTAATTTCCAAACAATTACCATCGAGAGCAGAGGAGCACAAACACTTGTGCGGAAATGAGAAAAAGGGAAGAAAAATCTCATTTCGGACTTTGAGGCTCAATCTATCAATCTACCCGCCCTTCCACTTTGAACGTGAACCTCGCCCTAACTCAAACAAAAACAAAGAAAGATTTCAATAACAGTTCTATTCCTTTCTCGGAAGTAAGACTTTTCGTGTATTACACTCTGTTTCCAAATAATAGGTTTTTAAAACAGAGTTTTGTTTTTCTCATTTTCTTTATTTTATTAAATTTCTTAGATACCAACTGTCTGCTAGAACGCATTGAAGGTAAGGTTAGCAAACCGAAGTTATCACACCATAGGTCAATACGGAAGGGTGTATTATTTTTTACTTTCTCTACTCCTACGTATAGTAGAGGAAGTATTGTATTCCACCCAAAAATTCGATGTCATGGTTTCACCGGAAATGTTTTGAGGCCCCCTGAATAAAAAAAAGTCATTTTTAGAATAAGGGTCCGCTCGCGCGCGCGCGCGTGTGTGTGTGTGTGTGTGTGTGTGTGTGTGTGTGTGTGTGTGTGTGTGTGTGTGTCTGTGTCAGTAAGTCTGTGGACAGCATGACTCAAAAAGTTCGTATTTAAGTTTAATGTCTTTCAGGGATGTGACACGACGATTTTGAACAAAATTACTTCGAAGATTTTGATTTTCTTGAAAATAGCTCTAATGATTTTGATTAAAATGTCATATGTTTGAGATAATTTTATGAAAAATGAAATGCACATCTTGAATTTTCTGGCCGTATTTATATAACTGGTAAACCATAAGAGATAGATAAAGTCTTATCATACAAATAATGTAGGTCTTGCTAAAACACACAATTCGTGTCTCAATAATTTTTTTTTTAAGAGTGAACCATTTCTGAGAAATTCCTTGTTATTTTTGTGAGTTTTAGAGAACTTATACTTCTATCAAATGGAATATCGTTATTCATTTTTTATATATTAGCCGTGCAAAGAGAATGGAATTAGAAAGCTTTAGAAGATTTGACTATCGCTCAATATTCCCATATTCCTCTTTACCTACAAGAAAATAAACAATAAGATAATTTCTGCAAATTTTTATCCCAATTGACACGAAGAAGAATGGTTATTTTACCAAGTCCTTAACCAGACCTAATTCTGGTGCAGTTGCTCATATATCACGCCAAGATAATACTCAACCCAAAGGGTTCCCTATCCAACCCTTCTCCCAAAGAATTGTTACATACCTTGAAGAGTTTAATCTGACTATTCCTTCTTTCATTTCCCGTACCTTCAACATAAATGATATACCATGGAGAATAAAATTACCTGTCATCAACACCACTTTGACAAAATATGTGAAGACTCATACCCAAAAATCTTGTTTTAACATGCTGTTCAAAGAATTGTGTGACACGTATGCCAATTTTGAGCCAATTTATACCGATGGTTCCCGGTGTGACAACAATAATGGCTGTGCGGTGGTTGCTCCTAACCATACCATTATGTATAGTCTACCAAACACTCTCACCATTTTCTCTAGTGAACTGTTTGCTATACGTTTCGCCATGGACTATATATCAAAGAATGGAGACTTCAAATCATTCATTATATACACAGATTCCCTTAGTGCATTAATGGCTATACAACAACGATCTCCTTGCCACACCTTGGTAAGGGAGATACGTGAATTATACAGTGAGCTTATTTCATCAGGTAAACAACTAATCTTGGCATGGATACCATCTCACTGTAACATACCAGGAAATGATCTTGCTGACACTGTCGCAAAAGAAGCTACCAAGCATCCTCCAAGCTTACCAGATCTTAAGCTACCTCATGAAGACTATTTACGGCATCTTAAAACAACTATCCTACACCGATGGAAGACAGATTGGACAACTACATCCAACAGCAAACTGCATGATATCTGTCCAATACCTAACCTGTCCACAACAATTAGAACGCTAACCCGGCGAGACCAGGTGCTATTAACCCGATTGTGCATTGGCCACACTGCGCTTACCCATTCCTACATTCTGTCCCGTGAACTTCCTCCTAAATGTACTCTGTGTGATTCTACTCTTACCGTTCAGCATCTGCTCACTGTTTGCCCAAGATACATGCACCAGCGACTTCAGTATGGAGTTCCTGAGAACCTTCAGCTAGCTTTGGGTGATCAACAATATCACAAGAAAATCATCAAGTTCATCAAAGCATGCAAAGTTAATGTTTAAATTCAATGTAAACTTCATGATATGTTTCCTCCTTTTTTTCCTCAATGTTTAGTCGCGATATGACTTTTATGTTGAAGCGACTTCAAATAATAAATAAATTAAAAAAAAAAAGATATAGGAATAAGAGTTTGTAAGAATGGTTGGTACAAGAGTAGAGAAAGTTATGTGAGAGCAAGACATCGATTTTTACAAAAGTGTCGTTTTGGAGATCAGCAACCTCAATTTGTAACTCCGGTCTTACGTTCACAATGGATGTATTTTTAAAAGAGAGAAAGCATTTTATATTGTTTGCAAACTCACAAAGCTGTCTATCTCAGAATTCTGTAAGCAATAGTTCCAGGATATTGCAATATTTATTTATTCGTGAATCAAAAACATTTGATAGTGAATTCAGACAAGGAAAATTATGACACTCACGTTTAGTTGCACATTCCAAATTGTTTGTTCCTTGAGAGTTACACGATTAAAACAATATTCATGTACAAAAAGATTCTCGGTTACACCACGGATGAAAATTACTAATTGAACCTTGTCGCTTACATCTGTTGTCATCTTTACAAACTCATTAACTTTGTTTTGAATATCGTTTTCAATGATTGCTGCAATGAGTCTTGGTGGTATTAGGAGATAAACAATGCTTTGAAAAACATCTGCTTGTTCCGGACATTTATTTTGGAAACATCGCATATAGCAGGTTTTATAAACTCTCCATCTGCAAAAGTTTTCATTGCTTTTCCGATTTTCCAAGCTATATTATGGTTTGTAAGCAATTGCTTTTGTTTCACAGTCGGGGCTTGAAAATTATGCCTATCATACTTGTTAATGTGTGCCTACTTTAAGTATTTCTTAAGAAACAAATAAAATCGCGGTAATTATCAGCTCCGTGGATACAACTATAGTTGTGTACAAAGTCAAGTTATTATAACTTACATTTGAAAAGGAAGACCCTAACATCTCCCACTGCGCCACAGTGACTTGCATATCCACTCAGTGTTAAAATTGCCTGATCTTTGTGGCATCTCACACTCTCTGCTTGCAGTCTCATCTTATGATTGCTTAGAAATACTTTTCTTCCCATTCAGCCCTAAATGGACGTTTCCGTGGTTCTGAAAACATTTTTGTTAGTAGAACACACACTATGCAAATAACAGATTAAACTACTATCGATATCGCTGCCTAAACTAGGGATAAGGGTTGAGCGAACAGGGGGATGTTTCTTTTATGTATTCTTTCGCTGTCAACAAAACTTCACTCATGTACACACGCACACGCACACGCACACACGGACACAGACACAGACAGACACGAATTGCTAGAGTATAAACATGTTTGCTGACTTGCTAAACACAAGCGCATTTAAGGACTTAACCACGAGCGTCTAAGTCTACTTCTTTCTTCACCTCTCTCTGTTTCTTTACGTTGCTTTAACTGCGTAGTGATATCGCAATTTGCAATGCATATCCCTATCCATACCTTTCTGCTTCGTCAAGAGCCCACAGAGGGAATAGAGCAGGGCCGCTGTATCTCTGCCTCTGTGATGACAGATGGCATTAGGGTGCCATCCAGCTTATCTGCCTATGTTATCTATGAATAGATGGCACAGAATTCACTGTTACCAGCTATATTTCATTTATTCTATTGTTTTAGACTTAAGGTGGAACTTTTGGGTCGTAGTATTAAACGTTATATAAGGTTTTTATATTTTTAGTGTAATATTACATTGTAAAGCTTTACACGCTTTTGTGATTCTAAGGACAAAGTTAAAGCTTTTCTTATAACACAGAACCGTTTAACCCAATAGAAGCTACTTATTTCAAGCAACACTTAAAAGAAAAAAATGGAATCTACCTTTTCCAATAACATTTCCCACAGCAGGCATTAAGAATTTCGAGATAAATTTAAAGATTTGCATTTTACTAAATTCACTTCTTGTACAATTAAGTAAGGTTTCAAATAATTTTACTTATTTTGCTATACCAAGCTTGTCCCTAGTTTCTTTTCATCAGCATCCCTAGTAGGGTTAAATTGAATCATATTTTAGTTTTAGGTTATAATTCTACGTTAATTTTCTCCATCCTGAAGTTAGGCAGTTCAGTGTTACTATATTAGACATGACAGTAACGTGTTTTCAAGTGTGGCCTAACGCATACTAGTGCATATTTAGCTTACTGATTAAATACCTCACTTTGGAAATGAGTTTCTCTGAGGCACTCTGTCAAAATGCTCTGAAGGGTTAATCTATTTATAAGTTAGCGGCGGCTGAATACTATGTAGTAACAGGAGTACAATAACTTGTTACAGTTTGGTTGAATATCTGATGACACATCAACGCACCAAAACGAGATTGCACATTATTTACCATATCTTTCAGCTTATATACCTAGATGTTGTTCCACAACAAGGTCCTCGATCCTACGACAGTATATATATTTTTTTCTTTCTTTAAGTTAGTTACTTTCTTCCTAGAAAGGTTCAACGTACAGTTCAATAATAGCTTCATATTTTTGTGACCAATATGCGTCATGACCATGTGATATGGCTCCATATTATTTAAATCGAACATTTTCCGTTTCTTGTATTCTCTAAAATATGGCTCTAACAATTACAAATTAACATATCTAGAACTTATTTCCAGAGCTAACAAATTGTATAGCTTTGCTTTTCTACAAATAGCCTAAGATATTTTGATTCTGAGTGGATTTTTCTGCACTATTTTAGCTACTTGTATACCAAACAAAATAGTATATTCATGACGAATTAGACCTCTTTAAAAAAGAACTTTCCTATATTAGCAAATAAGTTAATTTATTGCAGTAATCATTTCCGAGAAATGCAGTGTTCATATAATTCATGAAAATAGGGATAAACCATTGCAGAAATAGATTTATTACGTGGCAAGTATATAATAATAATAATAATAATAATAATAATAATAATAATAATAATAATAATAATAATAATAATAATAATAATAATAATAATAATAATAATAATAATAATAATAATAATAATAATAATCATAATAATAATAATCATAATAATAATAATCATAATAATAATAATCATAATAATAATAATAATAATAATAATAATAATAATAATAATAATAATAATAATAATAATAATAATAATAATAATAATAATAATAATAATAATAATAATAATAATAATAATAATAATAATAATAATAATAATAATAATAATAATAATAATAATAATAATAATAATAATAATAATAATTAATAATAATAACCATCGGCATCGGCATAAGCATAAGCATAAGCATAATCATAATAATAATATTTAATTATTCTTATTCTTATTATTTGTAATTATTGTTATATTTAATTATTATTATTTTTTATTAGTACTACTACTATTATTATATTACTACTATTATTACTATTTTATATCTCGAGGTACGTGTAGAACTTGATAGCCATGCCCTGAGAGTATTTGAATAAACTAGAAGGATACAATTTACTGAAGCCATAGTCACAGATTTAAAAAAGCATTTTGGCCTGTGCTCCTTTAAAGTTAAACTCTGCGTGACCAGGACAAACAACTGAATAATGCCTTAACATCTCAAAGGATCTAAAGTATCGCAACATTTAAAGTAGCAACGGCTAATATTTTGAAAAGGATTAAGCCTTATGAGTAAGCTTCGAAGCTTTGTACAGCTATCGGGAAATGAGGCGATCGCAAGTTACCTGCCACATAGGCAGAGCGTGACGTCATTTCCCCAGTACAGTAACAGCACAAAACACACTGCCTACAGTGCATAGTGTATCTCGAATGTGTTCACTAGTTCAATACAGTAAAACGCCTCCAGCACGAAAATCGAAATACTCCCTCATTGCTGAACTTGTAGAAAAATTTAGAGTGAATATTTTACTGCAAATAGGGACATCATTGAATGTAAGTTATGCTACAACTTTATCTACAGCGTTCATGTATCGAGTATACCTGGCATCCTCTGTGCTGTGATCATGTGACAGACTGACTCCCTTCTACTTCCTATAGCCCAAACTCCGCAAACTTTCGTTCCTTAGTATGAGGCTACAACTTGCAAATAAATCTTCATTAATGTGTGAATTACTTTTAAGCACTCCCTTTGGTCAGATTTTAAGACAACAAGTTAGAAAATCTTATTCTGCAATCTGTCTACTACAATACTTCATCTGTTTCTTGTATATTTGTATTTTAACAATTCAGAAGATATATGTATGTACAATACATATTGAAGATGTGATTTATTTTGGTTGTATAATCTCACTCGGCTTTCACCCTCGATAGAAAAATGTTCTACTTCGTAAAATAAATTTCAATTTGTACTTTCTCTACCACGTACAAAAGGTAGCATGATGTATATAAATAAAAATATAATATCGAGATTCCACTGGGAATACACGTTTTGGAGTCCCTAAATAAACAATTTCGAAAAATCGGTGTGTTTGCGTGCGTGCGTGCGTGTGTGTGTGTGTCTGTCTGTCTGTCTGTCTGTCTGTCTCTCTCTCTCTCTGTGTAACTGTGAACAACATAACCAAAAAACGAAAAGTCGGCTAGATACCAAAGTCCCTATTTAACTCCATCATCATTCAAGAGAGGGTCACGAAGATTTTCAAGGGAAACCCCCCCCCCCCTCCAAGCTATCCTTTATATGGAAAAGTTTCGAAAATGTTTATTTTCTCAAAAAATAGCTCTACTGATTAACATGCATACGTTTACGATATCTTTGTGATGACTGAAATGTATATCCTGAATTTTCTGTGAATAGCCTGTTCTTTCTGGATGACTTGCACAATTGGTAAACTGTAAGAGATTACAAAATCTTACTGGATAAAAAATACATCTCCATTAAATGCACATGTTGAAGTATTTTTTTTAGGAGGCGGCGGAAATAACCATTAGTGGTTTGAATCTTCAAATATTTAATCTCAAATTGGAAGTAGCTATTTTTTTTTCTTTTTATGTCCTGGTCAGCAAAGAAAACGTTTCGAAGTCATCTCATAGTGACCAACTCTTAAAAGCTTTGACTATCGCTTAAAGTCACTGTAATTTTCCTATTCTCATTGTACCTAGGAGGAAACATATAATAAAACCATTTCTACAAGAGTTTATCTCAATTAACATGAAGAACATGGACGAATAGCTTTAGGAGTAAAGAAATTGATGTGGGCACATATTTGCCTTGTTGTCATGTTATTATTAATAAAATTCTTGTATATAAAATAAATATTACCTATTACTTAGGCAACCTCTAAAAGCACAAATACAGCGGTAGTGGTGAAAGCTATGGATTAAAATGTTTTAAAGCATTTAACATTACATGGCGTTCCTGCCATTGCCGTTTCCTTGTTTTAATACTGCGGTGTGATTTAGAGCGAATGCACGGCGTTATCAGAATCCAGAGAGTATATTTTGGAACGGCCACGAGTGGGCGGGCGTGCGTGCGTGCGTGTGTGCGTGTGTAGGGCAGGAGAGAGGCTCTTCTGATTGCTACGACACAAATGAAGAGGATGTGAGCTTTGTTTCCATATATACGGTGACTGGGCCCGATTGCATACAAATAAAGAGGCAAGGGTTTGACGTCACACTGCGACATTCTTTCTGCTCGAACTCTGTGAAGCATGTGCATATTGCAATTGTAGGTCACAGCATCATCGCATGCCGGAAACAAGATATTTCTCATAACGTTCAGATGAGTAATTCTCAAGCGTTTGTTTTTATGAGCAGCCTTGATAGGGAGTATGCCCTCTTTGCAAACTTTAAAACACCATTTTTATACCCTCTTATGTTACGTTCATATGACTTTTTCTACCTGTTCTTTAACAAACTATAGCTAAAAGTGACTATTAATTTCTCTACTGCGTATAGTACATAGATGGGGAGAACCGACACATTGTGTCACTTCCCATACATCGTAGTTTTAAACCCATGCACTACATCACACCCTTTAGCTATCAGGTCACGCCTCCCGCTATTGTCTGTCTACCTCACGTAACTAGTCAGTTCTTCAAATTGAGTCAGTAAGTGAAGAGCTTAAGATCATATGATACAGCGCCAATGCCCAAGTAAAGAATAGCCAAGAGCGCTTCGTCGTTGACTGTGGAATACAGAACTGCTAGCTGCGTCTTTCGCATGTTTGTTTTCTGAAATATAAAATTAACAGACATGCTTAATTCTGTACAGCTTTTTATCAGAAATGGAGAATCAAGTGAAGGCACAGTGCTACAAATTTAGTTAATGGGTACATGGCAACGTTGTGTCGTGGTTAGGAATAAGCGACATGGCAACCTTGCTGGGTGCAAAGGTTGCTTAACCCTCAAGTAACCTACAAGTTCGATTTAATGTATCATTACTTACATTATCCACTGGCATCCAGATCGGGCAGTTTACACTATTACACGCTTATATATTTTAATATGGCAATGATCTGCGAAACTTACAGAGATGCTTTTGAATGTAAATATTTAAAGCGAAATATTAATTTCAGGAGAAATAATTGACAATTGAGGTAACGTGATCCCTGCTTTATTTTCAGCAATTGCAATTAATAACTTATAAGGCATTGAGTTGTAAAATTGAAATCATACTGTAATATACATAAGACGGCGATAAAATTTACAAGGGTATGCGGAATAAAACATTATAAATGAGGAGTTTTATCAGATATAGATTCCATTAGGTGGTATGAGTTTGTATTTTGCACCTATTATGTAAATAATGATGTTCCCGTTAAGAAACAAAAAACAAGGTGGAAATAAAAAAGAACGTCAAATGGAATTCGAACTAACATTAGGTCACTATTGTTGATTTGAACGGACAGACCTTAACCAGTTCCTCTATAGCGAATACACGAAGTTGGTTTAAGTGATTAAACTCACGTCTGTAAGCCTAGCACCCAACACTGGAATCAGTTTTAGTTCTATTAATAGAAACACCATATTAACATATTTTCTGCAGGTGCATTGAGGTTGGGTCTTTAGCGTTTGCCCGTTAATGTAGAAAGATAGCTGGAGTAGGGCTTTTGAAAACTACAAGGTGAGTTGCGATGTGTCATGGCTGCCATATCCTCCGAACAGCAAGGGAAGCATATGACTAATTTAATCCTCATACCATCTATGCAATTACGCCTGAGAATTAGGTGACCTTTCGCGCAGGTCTCATTGAAGATGGATATTTACTTTTGTGAAAGATAGCGCATGGTAAATAAAGCAGACATCTTATGCAAATGCTTAAATTGGTGGTACAAAATAATATAATAATATAACTATCAACTTGCAGAAGGAATCAAAATAATGTGTTTACAATAGCTTTCGAGCTACCCAGCCAAAGAGCATACCTACCGAAATGTCCTATGTTTGCGTTTATCCTCAAATCTTAATAAGTTTTTACCATAATCAATATAAATGTTATACCATATAGCGATAGAGGGTTAAGGAGAATTGCCATGGGGTCAGTTGGGCAAGGATTATATAAATGGCAAGAACATATGGAAAAATGTCAAAAACATTGATAGACATCAGCTAGGATTTTGAATCGGCCAGAAAAAATTGAACTTTATCATAGTCCAGTAAATAAAATTAATTGGAGTAAAGAGGCATCCGTGCTTAAGAAGGAAGGAAAGACCAAGAATGGTATTACACTGAAGGGCACAGAAAGTGGCTGGAAATTCTGGAGGGAGAATCTGTTCATTCTCAGAGGCGGGGGAAGAATATAGCCACAAATGTTGCTGGAATGTGTGCAGTAGGAGAACTAACAAAAACTTAAACTCGCAGAGAAATTCTTAGGTCCAGCCAGAAGGAAACTGGCGTGTTGGAATTTATTGACTGAACAGAAGAAATGGGGGGTGGACACCATGGGCAAATTCCTTATCAAATACGCCAAAATGTATTATATTTGTTCAGTTAATCAAGGATAATTAATCTAATTTTTTCTTTATTTTTTGTTTGTTTCCTTTTGTTACCCTGAACTTTCATCTTAAGTATGCGTGAGGGTCAATTATTATTAATTCATTAAGTGTTTGTGTAAAAGCTTTAATAATTTGACGCCAATAAATATACATTTTGTATGTATATTGTATAATATCACTGCCGAATTTTATTCAATTAACGCAATAATTTCGTTTTTAAAGTGTTTAAACTAAAAGTTGGAACATGGTATGCTCTTTTGGAGGGAAATTATTAATATTGCTTGAAAATTTTAATGGGAATTTCATAGCCGAAAATTCAAGCAAAGCGCTCCCAATCCATTGAATCATGCTCCAAGTACTGTGGTTGTTTAGGCAACTTCTCTGTCTCGACTGTGTAGCGTGTGGTAGGTCTTCACGGGGCGAAAGTTTGCTTTGCCCGAAACTGTTGGTGCCTACTGCCGCGCTTGCCTAAATGCTCAGGTTTGATGCTTCGGAGGGCAGAGGATTGTGGGATCATATCTCGCCTTGAACATGGGTGTTTATGTGCGTAGAAATAAAGGGAAACAATCAGTAACAAAGCGAAGATGGGTGGAGGGGGAATATGGCTATGTGAAATATGCGAAATTACACAAAACGGAGTCCTTTAAGATAAGAATTCTTAATTATATTTCCAAGAGCTATCTTAAAGACTCTTCGGGGTAATAATTTGAACTTCTATATACTACTATGTCTAAGTTCCGTTAAGTGTGCTGTATTAGTTTGCAAATAGTTGTCAATGTACGTTTCCGGATCATTGCGTTTAATTTAAAACTTTGTCTGTAAACGGCTGAAACCACTTCTGCTTGGAAGACGATCAAACTGTATAACAAATTTTTCGTAGTTGCTTTGCCTTTAAGAGAGCATGTTTCAAGCTCAGAATGTGCTATCTTATTTCAGACGATATGAGAAACCATTTTTTTTCATATTTCACAGCAGGCTACGACGATTCCATTTTCTAGGTTCGTTCAACTATTAATGTAATTTTTGTGTTAGTACTTTTTTACTTTCTCTACTGGTAAGTAGGGGAAGTATTGTATTCCACCCAAAAATTCGATGTCGAGATTTCACCGGAAATACATGTTTTGAGGCCCCCTGAATCCAAAAAGAAGCATTTTTAGAAAAAGGTCCGTGTGTGTGTGTGTCAGTCTGTCAGTCTGTCAGTCTGTGGGCAGCATAACTCAAAAACGAAAGGTCGGTTAAAAACCAAAGTTGGTATTTAAGTTTAATGTCTTTCAAGCATGTGACACGAAGATTTTGAAGAAAATAACCCACCCTAAACTACCCTTTACATGGAAGATTTTTCGAAAATTTTGATTTTCTTGAAAATGGCTCTAACGATTTTGATTAAAATGCCATATGTTTGAGATATTTTTATGAAAAATGAAATGTATATCTTGAATTTTCTGGCTATAGCCCCTGTAGTCGTATTTACTCTGGATGAAGTTTGCATAACTGGTAAACCGTTAGAGATAGACCAAATCATACTGTACAAAAATTGTAGATCTTGCTAAAATACACAATTTATGTCTCAATAACTTTTCTTTTAGGGTGAACCATTTCGGAGATATTGCTTGTTATGTGTGTGAGTTTCGAAAAACAGAGCTTTCGTGAAATGGGTCATCGCTGTTCGTTTTTTTTATATGTTAAGTGTGCAAAGACAACAGAATCTCAAACATTTGACTATCGCACAAAGCCTACTGTATTCTAACATTCCCCTTGCACCTACAAGGAAATAAGCAATAAGATAATTTGTAGAAATGTTTATCTCAACTAACAAGAAAGAAGATATAGGAATAAGAGTTTGTAAGAATGGTTAGTTCAAGAGTAGAGAAAGTCATGTGAGTGCAACACATCAGATTTTTCTGCATTTGGATACATCAGGGTGCCAAAGGTCCGGTTATTTTAAGATGATAGTGTTGTTCTTAAGCATCAAAACTTAACATTGTTGTTTTATTTCTGTGTTGTTGTTATGTATTTATCATTTCTTTGTGTTTCGTTGATTTCCTCCTATGGTATATTATAGTTTATTACTACAAACCTTTTTACTTTTGCTATAACAATTGCGTATACATTTGCTCAATTCACTAAGTTCTCACTGTTACTTCCCAAATATTATTTCAACTTTTCACTGTCCTTTGACTTCATTTTTCACTGTCAGCTTGCCTACTTCGGCGTGATGGAATCCTCATAACCTTCTCTCTCCTCTTGGACAGCTCACTTGAAGGGGGTCGAACAGAAGACCTGTCTAATCTCTTGTAGTAGCAGCAGCTTCAATACGCATGATAGCAGTCGTGAACAGCTCCTTCGGAATACAGCCATTTTTGTCACACCAGAAGCGCGCTCGCTAATTCATTGTCTGACTTGCGAAAACGCTTGCCTGTATAGCGGCTGGAAGTTTCCACAGAACACTTTAGAACGTTCTGGAGCTGGGCGGAAAAGAAACTTTCAGAAGATTCTGGTTAACTTTCGATGTTATACTGGGTTAGAGGGCTGTGGTGACTAGTTACCAATGTTTACCTGTTAACTGGCCGTCGCCGAGATCCAGATAACCTTGGGGCATAGCCACTGTGTCACAGTATTAACAATAGTTCCACTGTATGGTACACAAGTAATGCTACTACTCCGTATCTCGCTCGCTCGCTGTAATGGCAACACATATTGACAAAAGCCTGTCTATTGTCTTATCATCGACAGTTTCATATTGGGGAATGGGTTAGCGGAGGGGATTACGCACAGATTATGTGTGTCAGACCTCAGAGAAAAAGGCGGGAGTGCTCTTTGGAATGTGTCAAAACCAGGGCTAATGGCGCAAGTCAGCCTGACACCGCTGGCGCCTCTATGGCTAGAATTGCCCCGTTGCGTTCTGCAAGTATTTTAACGCACGAAGGGATATCTACTTACAGCCATGCCGGGTGAAGTGGGCCACCTGGTATAAAAGTGGGCCTCAACGCCGTTTGAAAATATTACCCACATACACATAAAAGCCCGTTACAAATGTTGCAGCAACGTGTGGGCAGATAAACGCCATTAGAGTCAGTTACAAAGTCTTAAGCTACAATTCTTTTTCTATTAGGTATATGAACTTATACAAACATCATATTTCAAGGCCGTCAGATAGTGATACTATTTTAAATATTCGAAAATCGCTTCAGACTTTCGTACTCCCCTCTTTAATCATATTGTAGTAAAAACATTACTTTTTAATCCCTTAACTAAAACAGATAGAAGACTAGGATTTTTAAATATAGTTTCTGGAGTAATGGGCAGACAAAGCCGTATGAATGTAACAAATTGGTTGTTTTTAAAATATTTGCTTCGTCCGGTGATCATTAAAACATGTATTGTTGTTACAGTATCATGTTCCTCTTTTAAAAGCACTACATTTTTAAACGGTGGTTGTTCGGCGTAGGTTCACCGTTTTTCATGCAGAGAAGAACCGGCTCTCAGTCACTTTAAGAAACCTTTTTATGGTTGTGATGAAAAGCACGTTGAATCGTGAATGCCCTCAAATGCCTAAGCGCAGCTCTGTCCTTCATAAACCTCCATACGTTGAGCGCACACGCTAATGCTTTGATCTTTAGTGTCTGATGATGGAAGCCAGAAATTTGTCGGTGACAGTATAATTTGTTGCTCACGACAGTGTCTGTGACATTATGGCAACACATGCTCCTGGCACAGCTTCCTTTTATGTTATTATAGCTTTGGTACGTGAACCATACTGAAGGATGAGCACCGCCTCAATCCTCTTTGCGGTAGATATGATTTTGGACGTGGCAATCTGTGAAAGGTTCTGTTCGGTTTTAGCCATACATTTGTCCTCATTTCTAACTTAATAACCTTAATACCTCACTGATGTGCCATTTTTATACCAGAAATGGAAAATCTTACTGTCCAGCTTATAAGGGATGATTATAAACCTATTAAATTAGCCATTTGTAATTTGATAGTCATCAAGCCACGTGTACGCAGAAAATTGAAAATTTTAATCAAACTTGAAAAATAATCCAGCATCTCCGTGCTGACGTTCTCATCACTTGAGCTACCATGGCTAAGCATCCGCCGGCTGAAATATTCCACTTAAACTTATGAGGAAATCTCAAGTACTCAAAATATCAAGAAAATGTCTACACCCCAAATTATCATTGACATTAAAAACATGTATTTTTTTCCAAAAGACTCAAATAAATTAGTTTAAAATATCAAGTGTTTAAGATATTTGCAAACTTCCGTGATTAATTGTGAATACCTACTGAAGTCATTAATTCTGAATTACCTGTGTAATTGTGAACATAAGACAGACCCAATCTTGCTACACGAAAATACAATACTCATTAAGATATAGAATTAAGTAGTAACACTATTTGCTATATTACAAATATTCGTTGTTTTATTTGAGCTTTTATAAATTTAACTAGCCTGTACCTTTGCTGCAGCCTAAACTACCCTTTGTACAGAAATTTGGTTATAACATTTGATTTTTAAACATTTTTGTGATGGTTTTAATTAAAATAGCATTTATTTAATACATATGCATCTCTAAGAAAAAGTATGAGTGCCTTCCTTGAATGATTTGTATGTAAGTAATGAATAGAGCCCGGACTTTTCGCTAGTGCATATTTTGAGGGTTAGTGCATATTTAAAGGATATATGCATATTTTGGCATTTATTTACCTTATGTAAGATTGATTACCAGAAATTTCTGAACAAAGTGAACAATTTAATGAATCTATATGTTGAACAACTCTTAGCACCACAACAGCACTGTTTTTTTTTTTTTTTTAAGCCAAGTGGTAACGGGACCATACTTTCAGCTTGACAATACATACAGGTAGTTGGACGCAGCAAGCCCTTTCCAAGAAAAGGATTTCTTAATTAAACATTGGATTTCAGGCAATAGTGACTATTCAAGTGACGGCGATGTGTTGTTTTGTCAAGTGTGTGAGATGGATATAACATGTGATAAAGAGTTTCAACTTGAGCAGCACTCAAATACAGCGGCACATCTCAGATGAAAAGAAAAGGCAAGAACTTGCAATAGCTGCTTTTGACTCAGGTGATACCACAATCGGAAGGTTTACGCTGACCTCTGTAAAGCGTTGCATAAATTAAATAATCCTCATCTACGATCATTTCTACAGAAATATTGTGTTGAGCAAAACATACCGGAAGAATCCACCCTTAGAGAAAGTTACCTACCTTCGCTACACGCTTCTGTCCAGGATTCAATACGGTCTGACGCAGGAGGGAACAACGTCTGGATAGCGACAGATGAAACAACCGATTCATGTGGCCGATACATGGCGAACTTCATAGTGGGTAAATTACGTCCAGAAGAACCAGGCAAACCTCATTTGCTTGCATACAAAGTATTAGAAAAAATCTAATGTGTTGAACTCACATGACTTTCTCTACTCTTGTACTAACCATTCTTACAAACTCATATTCCTATATCTTCTTCGTGTTAGTTAAAATAAACATTTGTACAAATTATCTTATTGCTTATTTCCTTGTAGGTACAAGGGGAATATTGGAATGCAGTAGGCTTTGTGCGATAGTCAAATCTTTTAAAGCTTTGAAATTCCGTTCTCTTTGCACACGTAACATATAAAAAATGAATAACGATGACCCATTTCACGAAAGTTCTGTTTTCCGAAACTTACACACATACCAAGGAATACCTCCGAAATGGTTCACCCTACTAGAAAATTTATTGAGACATAAATTGTGTATTTTAGCAAGATCTATATTTTTTGCACAGTATGATTTGCTCTATCTCTAACGGTTTACCAGTTATGCAAATGTCGTCCAGAGTAAATACGACTACAGGGGCTATAGCCAGAAAATTCAAGATATACATTTCATTTTTCATAAAAATATCTCAAACATATGACATTTTAATAAAAATCGTTAGAGCCATTTTCAAGAAAATCAAAATGTTCGAAAAATATCTGAAAGTGCTTTTTTTGGATTCAGGGGACCTCAAAACATGTATTTCCGGTGAAATATCGACATCAAATTTTCGGGTGGAATGCATTGATATATGTAGAACTACTTTTCTGCGCTGTAGATTTTTTCTCTAACGGTTTACGATTTATCTTAAATTAATGTGAAAGAAGAAAATTTAAAAAGACTATTTGCAGAAAATTCAAGATATAGATTTTATTCGGCTGAAATACCTTAAACATGTAGGTATTTTAATCAATACCGCAAATCATTTTTGAGAAAATCAAAATTTTAGAAAGATGTTATACACAACAGTTATACTTCAGATTAACGTTTCAACAGCACGAAGAAACACATACACACAAAATACTCTCTCTCTCTCTCTCTCTCTCTCTCTCGTATAGTTCCCTCTGAAATTGCTTTTATGGTGCATGGGAGCTTAAGCACATGTTTTCGGTGAAATATCGATATCCGAATTTTTTGCCGGAATGATACTTTCTCTTTGAAGAAAGAGTCAAAAACCCACTTTCTATAGCGCATACCTGTGGTAGATAGAAGTATTGTATTTTACCATAAATTCCATATCAATTTTTTAGCACAAGTGCTTGCTTTGAGAAAAACGAAGAAAACCATTGTTTAGATAAGAGCTTTATGTTCGTGTATCTGTGACTGAGACTGTGTGCCTGCGTCTGAATCTATGTCTGTCTTTCTGTCTATAAATAGCATCATGGTAGAATAAAGCTGTGATAAATATAGGTACCGTTTAAATTTAGTATCTTGCAGACAGCTTTCGCATAAACTAATCTTTACATAAAATGTTTCACGCGTTTCTATTTTCTCAAAAGTGACTAACAATAAAGATTGAAAAACTATGTTTATGGTACTGGCTTAACTAATAAAATGTTGGCTTCTATTGGAATAGACTGTGAAGTCCCCGTGATTATATATAACCTTTATTATTGGATAATGTGAGTTAATCATTTCCGAGATATTTCTGTTTATTTTAATAAACCTACAACATACCCAGTTACATAACAGCCCTTTGCGGCCCAAGATGTAACACCTGGCCGCTGCGTCCCCCAACTATGTCCATCACAGGTGTCATGAGTGGGGTGTAGTGCTGGAGGGTGGGAGGCGGTCAGCGTCCCTGTCCCTCCCGGCTGATATATGCTGTCTTTACCACCAACAGTCACAATTCCTTAATCAAGTAGCTTTTCGATAGGCCCCCTTAGGAACCTAACAAGGCTGAGTGCCTTGATCATGTCTCCCAGTGGGAAAAAATCCCCACGTCAGTACCAGGAATCAAACCCGGGTCTCCCACTTGGTAAGTAGCGGCGCTGCCACTATGCTAAGAAGACGAACTTAAGCACCTACACTTCTCTCAAATGGGAAGCCATTACTCGTGGGCATATAGTTACAAAACCATCACATAGAAACGCGCTCTTTAAAAACCCAAGAACGAAATTGTAAAATACGATAGTAAATAATATCTGGGTTAAGAAGAACTAGGTAGAATAATGTATTTTCTAAGTATAGTTTAAGAACGAGCAGAGAACATCATATTAATAAAACACATTAGGTATTTTTCTTTGTCTTTTGGTCTTAATCAGAGCTTCATCTATGTCTTTAATAAATAGAATGCAGTATGAAAAACTTCGAGCAGTGTGCTGCAGTCTAATAGCTTTATAAGGAAAAATTTACTGCGCATGTGCCAGCAACAGTTCTTAACTTGCAGAGTCCAGACAATATCCATCGATCGCGTGTCTAGCATAGATCCCATTCATTGAGAGTTAATTAAATCTAATACCACTCAACTTCGACATCGCTCCTATGTAATTCCATTTAACTGGGATGGAAGGTTTTTCAATGAGAAAAGCGGAACGAAGTCACCCCTGTAATGGACGAACAACTAACTAAACAATGAGGGGGAAAAATAAAGGTTCCCCTCGGGTCATTTACTTTTAAATCCATTCAAAACAATTATTGTATACATCATATCCAAAATGCATGCACGGAACTCGTTGTGTGAGCCTTGAATGTGCCATGAAGTGCTTTCTTTTGTTTTTGCCTGCCCCTTCTTTTGTTTTTTCTGGCTCGTCCTTTGTTATTTTTTCAAGAATTACAATACAGACCGGAAGCTGTAGCCATGGCAGCCTTGTGAACTACCTCTATGAGTATGTGCATTGAAATGTACTGCATTGGATTATTTTAATCTGATTTTTATTTTTTTATGCTGGGTTTTAGTCGGCCCGACTTCTCTTATGAACACTGTCGCTTTATTTAATAACAGCCCGACGCAAAATGAATAACGTCCACAAAATGCCAAAGGTCTGAAATAACAAATGAAATACTAGATTAAAGGGCTCTAAGTAAATACCGTATACCTTCCAGGCTAAGCTAGCGGGTGATTTGGTTACTTCGAGATGCTATATTATAAGTCAACTTGGAATGTTTCGATTACTTTGAATTCGCTGTACTATGACGCCAGCACACTACAAAGGATGGTCGGGCCTAAGCTTTTTGACACTACGTACCAGGCGGGCAAGCAAACAGGCGCTGAAGGTCAGGCTGCCTCGCGCGACTGTTTCTGTATACATGACTAACAACTATGGACACTTCGCTTATCAAAGGAGCTCATGGTCAAGCTTCCCCACGCGCGGGCAAACATAACAATCAAAGCGGTAGAACCAAAAGGGATTTTCTCCAGATGATTTGAGAAATGCCCTGCGACCGGTTTGTTTGAAGAAGTTCGCGAATGGTCTGTTACGTCATCCTCGCTTAGTAAGGAGGCGAGGAAACAGCAGAGTTGCAGTTACAGACATGAGTCGCTCGGCGTATCAGTAAGTGTAAGAAAGGTGGGTGTGTGTATGTATGTGTATGTGTGTGTGTGTGTGTGTGTGTGGTACTGTCATCGTGATAGATAGTGAAAGGAGTGAGTCAAGTTTAGAAGAAGAAAACAGTTGTGAGTTGTAGTCTCACGAAAGACTAGACTGTGTTAACGTTAGTAGAAGATAACTGAGTTTTTGAACAAATCTTAGTGCTATGACTTCCGGTAACTTTTACTCAAGGTTGTCTTCCTTTAGCCCTTGGTTACCCAATACCTAAATATAAAGCAGTAGCATCGAAGAAGTCTTCTCCACTTCTTCAGTCTTTGAGATCCTAGATCTTCTGCCGTTAGAGCCGTTTGACATCCTCTAAGAGGTTTCCGGCCGCCCAATTTGGGTACAGTCGTCAGATACCTCGTGGCCGACTACACTTCGTTCTCGTTTCACTATGATGTATTTTAAAATAGAAACTAATTAGGAACATCTGGAAACATCATCTACATTTTGTACAGTGTCTTTTTTTATCTCTACGGTTTACTATTTATGCAAAATTAATCCAGAATGAAGACGAATCATGACAGCGAAGATATACATTTAATATACTCTGAAAATGTCTTCAAAGATTTTTATGATAATACTATTTTGATCATTTTTTAAGAAAATCAATGTATTTGAAACACGATATAGAAAAGGGTAATTCTTGAATGAGAATTTTCTTCAAAGACGCTGAACCAATATCAAGTTTGCTTTCTAACCAACTATTTATCAGTCACACTTACTAATACAACCACATACGCACATAGGCACACAAGCGTACGTAAACACACATACGCACACACACGCACGCGCGCACGGACTGGTTTCTAAAAATAGCTCTTTATGTGAGGTGCGTGGAAAGGAAAATTAAACGTGGAATTTTTTGGCTAGAATACAATACTAGCGATACTTAGCTTCGTAGTAGAGAAAGTCGAACTGAGGTCCAAATATTATTCTCATTTTGCACTCAGAGGTCGTTTTCCGGTAGTGAGCAGAAATAACAATTACTAAGAAATTCCACAACTTCTTAAATAGTCACTTCGTCGAAATGTTGTACATAAGTGTTTGTTACAAAAAATGTATTATTTAACATTTAATACTAAACATATCAAGAGATATTTTGCGTTTATAACTGGCTCTGTTCACTTTAGATTAGGGCACTATACGTACATACTTGTTAAAATTAGTTACGTATTATGCTAGCTTAACCGCGATAAATGCTTGTCCACGACCTTCTTTGAAAATAAGCAACACAAACTTAATTTAAATACAACGTAGTGAAATAAAACATACCCATTGTGTTATATCGTAGACTTGGAAATGGCTGATGGTATGGAATAAAACATTTTCCCAAAATTATCTATTCAAGAGGGTTTGCGAGTTATTTAGGATTCCAATTATGACTATGTCAGGCCTGGGCCACTCGTGGAGTGTCTTTAGGGGCCTTATTTGTTTTAACTTCTAAACATGCAGTTATCAGTGTAAGGCCATGAGTGGGCTGCACTCAGAGAGCACCAGTTGCTCAGGCCTGCTCTATGACAAGATTTGGAAAGGGGAGTTGGAACTTCGACTTATGAAATCCTTTGTGCCTATTCGCCTGACAGGGTGTCTCCAGAGGGAGGGGTGAGGTGACCGGGCACAAGGGGAGACGGCGGTAGAGAGCGGGGTCCCTAACAGCAAACAGCTTGAAACTGTTGGATGACGACTCTTACAACTGCTCTCATCCCCCCTTGCGTCTTACACATCCTCTGTAGGAGTTAGGACTCGTAGTCCTCCCCCGATCCCAGACCTGGCGAAACTCCCGCAGTTAAAACCCTGAAACAACCAGGTGAAGTGAAATGACAAGTGAGATGCATTGGAATTACAGGAAATTCCGGGGATGCAATTATCCTTCCCAGCATTCCCTAGTGACCTGGGGAAACACCTAAAAAAAAAAACTAAGGTTCAGGAAGATCCGCTACGGGAATCGAACACAGGACCTCCCAAATGCGAGCTACAGACGCTACACACTGAGCTATTTAACCTTTGATGCGCACTCTTTAAGTACTGCACTATCAATCTTTCTTATTCTGTCGAATTTAATGATTGTAATAACCAAATGCGTTTAGTATACATGATCTATCATGATAATGTTTATACCACATTATTTTACACAGATGTTCAAAGAACTCCATTGTTAGTGGTGAATTTCTGCCTTCTTAGTACCTGACGATGCAACAAGTGATTTCTTTCTTTCTTTTTATATTCCAATGTTGTTTAAATAATTTTCGATTCTCTTTGCAATTTTGTATTTCTGAATAACACACAATAACATTATTTGTACCAAATTCTTCCACTAAAATCATCCATATAACAGCACGTGATGATCCTAACAAACTGAACTTTGTATAGCCAACAGAACGTAAACACGGCGCACAGAGACCAACTCTACACTGCCAGTGCTGCAGTCAAAATACTGACTGTCAAGTACACAGCCCTGGATCCGTCTTTTCAGTATGACGTCACGTGTACTAAGTGGCAGCTAAGTTGATTGCCCGCTCAGTGGATATTTGTCCTGACTCATATGATCAGGGACGGAAGTTTGGATCCCCATTTGCAGTAAAATATTCACTCAGCAATACGTGTATATTTCGATTTTCGTGCTGCAGGTATTTTATTGTGTGGAACTAGCAAACACATTCGAGATACACTATGCACTGTAGGTACTGTGTTTTGTGCTGTCACTGTACTCGCGCAATGACGTTACGCTCTGCCCATGTGACAGGTAACTTGCGACCGCCTCGTTTCGCGATAGTGTATAAAAGTCCGAAGCCTAATGATATGTTAAAAAGAAGCTTATGGGTGTAGTGGACGCTTGTGAATAAAACTACTTTCTATTCACATTGTTTTTGATTTAATGTCCTATTGAAGATTGATAAAATAACCCTCGTATAAAACAGCCCTTGCGAGTAAATTCCAGTAGATCCAGTGGCGGTCTGCCTTTTGTAACGTTGTAAACAGGGTTACGGTCGTTTGTCGTCCACATGTTGGAGCCGAACCCCATGTTTCTCACACAGGTGATGAATTACAGGATGGGGGGGGGGGTGCAAATGAAAAGAAAGAAACGGATGTAGGACACCTCGTGGTTGCAAGCGTAGTAAAGTGTGTAACATACTGCTGTAGACGAGTTCTGCCTGAAAATAGAACCCCAGCATCCCTGGTGTCTGGATCGATGGACCGCGGGGGCTAAAAATAGCACACGGTTACGCTACCCCCTCCCTTTCGCTTTGCCCCAGACACGGTGCCCCGCAAGTCGCACGTCTTTTGTCTAGCAACACTTCATTTTATCATTTCCGGTATTTATGGAATATATAATTATATAGCGTGAAGGCAAACAGTTATGTTGTAATCTAAATTATCCTCCTTTGTTGGAGGGGTGAAGAGTGTTGAGTGGAAGTGGAGCAACAATTAAATTTAGTGAGGACTGTAAAACTTTTCTTTAATATTTTTATTGGAGAAAAATCATCTTTCTTCTTCTACAGTCATGGATTAGGCCTGTCAGGATCTCACATCGATCCACCGTTTCCTAGGTCATCCTATTGGTCTTCGTCCTCTCAGTTTACATCCCATTATTTGTTTGGAGACTATCGCTGGAGTCATTCTATCTAAGTGTGGGAGCCAGTTTAATTCGTTTCTAATTTCTTCATTTTTAAATTGGACCTCTCTTGTCCATCATTTCACTCCTCTTAGGAAACGAATTTCTGCTGCTTGTAGTTTGCTTAAATATTTGCTTCTTTATGTCTGTGATTTATATCTTAATCCACTCAAATCGTATTTATTTACACTTTTTCAATAATATTATTTTCTATTAAAATGTTTGGCCTTCTTGCGTATTTGCCATGGAATACCATTACCTTGGTTTTTTCCACTTGAAATTTTCATATTATATACTTAAGTAATTTTATTTAATTCATGCATTGCATCTTGCAGTTTATCATTATCCAAAATAAAGTGACATCATTAGCAAAAAGTAATATATTTAATTTCTTCGTGCTATAAAACAGTTACCTCTACTCATAAAGGTGTCTAGTCTATTTATCTGAAAAACATTTAATACCATTTAAGTCTAACTTATATGAGTGATTTCTTAATTTATATTTTTCCTATTACTTACCCACAGTTAGAGGAAGCATTGTACTTGATATACAGATTGCAAACGGGTGTACAGGTTTTGATGTCTAGGTGGTGAGTTAAGTGTAATGTTTTTATATAGCGTTTTTTTATTTTAAATTGGCGCTTTCTTACCATATTTTGCAGTAAATGCCCCATTATCTCAGGAAATGTAAATAACCGGGTCATGAATTTTTTACCACTTGTTTACAGCAATATAGGGTTGAAACACACCCACGCTGTTATGTATTTATTAAGTTGATCAAAAATTGTTTTCTATAAACATAACAAAATTCAATCAAGGTTACTGTAAAAAATTCATAACTGTTTTACAATTTGTGTTTTTGCAATTAAAGTGTTTCTTTAGTTATAAATAAAGGCCGGAGGGAGGTGCACTCGCATGCGATACAGGTTAGCTGGATGCAGAGTATGAATGACGTCAGAAGTATAGCACGGTAATCAAATGTACAAACAACTGCCACTAGAAGCAAGAGCCGATTTGACTATCGCTCAGAGCCTACTGTATTCTAATATACCCCTTGCACCTACAAGGAAATAAGCAATAAGATAATTTCTCCAAATATTTATCTCAAATAACACGAAGGAGATATAGGAATAAGAGTTTGTAAGAACGTCCTCTGGACTGATTTTATGATTGGTTTTTCATATAATTATTTTAACTCCTGTTGTACAACGATGTAAGAAATTTCAGTACGAGAGCATGCCCCTACATTTAAGGTATTTTAGTCACACCAACGGTTTTATTCTTGATCAATATTTTTACTTTCTCTACTGGTAAGTAGGGAAGTATTGTATACCACCCAAAAATTCGATGTCGAGATTTCACCGGAAATATATGTTTTGAGACCCCGTGAACCCAAAAAAGCGTTTTTAGAAAAAGGTCTCTCTCTCTCTCTCTCTCTGTGTGTGTGTGTGTGTGTGTGTGTGTGTGTGTGTGTGTGTGTCTGTGGACAGCATAACTCAAAAACGAAAAGTCAGTTAAAAACCAAAGTTGGTATTTAAGTTTAATGTCCTTCAAGGATGCGACACGAAGATTTTGAAGAAAATAGCCCCACCCTAAATCACCCTTTACATGGAGAAGTTTTAGAAAATTTTGATTTTCTTGAAAATGACTAACGATTTTGATTAAAATGTCGTATGTTTGAGATATTTTTATGACAAATGAAATGTATATCTTGAATTTTTTTGGCTATAGCGGTTGTAGTCATATTTACTCTGAACGACTTTTGCATAACTGGTAAACCGTTAGAGATAGACCAAATCATACTGTACAAAAAATGTAGATCTTGCTAAAATACACAATTTATGTCCAAATAAATTTTCTGGTAGGTTGAACCATTTCGGACATATTCCTTGTTATGTGTGTGAGTTTCGGAGAACAACTTTCCTGAAATGGATAATCGTTGTTCATTTTTTATATGTTAAGCTTGCAAAGAGAACGAAATCTCAAAGCTTTAAAATATTTGACTTTCGCACAAAGTCTGTATTCTAATATTCCGCTTGCACCTACAAGGAAATAAGCAATAAGATAATTTGTATAAATGTTTATCTTAACTAACACGAAGAAGATATAGGAATAAGAGTTGGTAAGAACGGTTAGTACAAGAGTAGAGAAAGTTATGTGAGTGCAATACATCAGATTTTTTTATTGTTGCGCACATCCATTGATAATAATCGCACTGTAAATACCACGATTATCTTTATACACTGCACGAAAACCAAAACAGAGGACTGAAATGAATGCCCGTGTTAATAGCGAGCTACATTATTAATGTTTTTCTGTTGAGTGGACAATTAGTCGAAAATGTTTAATTGGCTTCCAAGTCCAAAGGGAACAAAAACCTTTGAATGAGGTTACCACAACTCAGGAAATAGTCGACACGTGTAATTAATGCGCTACTATCCCAACATACAGATCAGTAATTATGGACTAATTAATTCATGGCTAAATGCACAATAGCACGATTAAAAATAGCTTTTAGCGGTGACATTCCCTTACTGTCACACATAAAATAACAATGTTGTACAGAATCGTAAATTTATGTTATTATCTCTGCCAGAGATTTGCTTCCCTACTATGCTAGTTACATTTGATCAGGGTTCAAATTAAGACGTAATATCCCCGAGATGATCTACACAGCTACCTGCTTATGGTTGTGCTGTACCTCATCATTAATGTCTGTACGCATGCGCTATGCCGACACATGCCATAACTTCCTTAATTATACGTCTTAGAGGCTGTGAATTACAGATTAGGAACAGGATAAGCGATTCCCCCTAATACATGCGCACGTTGAAACGAAGGCTCGTACAAAGAAAACATATGTCATAGTTTAACCTTTTTCATTTATGTAACATAAACTATATTGCTGAAAAGCTAAAAGATATAAAAGAACTGGTAAAAGTCAAAACCGCACATAATATATAGTAAATCATTTATGGCTTAGGAATATCTACAAAAAGGTTATAAAATAATTTCTGCAAATGTTCATCTCAACTAACACGAGGAAGATATAGCAATAAGACTTTGTAAGAATGGTTAGTACAAGAGTAGAGAAAGTCATGTGAGTGCAACACATCAGATTTTTATAATACATCTAGAGCTTTGTTTGTTTATGCAGATGGTACTAGATTGAGGACATTTTATCCATCATATTTTCTCCCCTTCAACCGAGTGCAGAGTAGGAAATTTATTTTGCTTCTGTACCCTCCCCTTGCCTTTTGTTACTATGAAATACATTAAAGGGAGATAAGTGTAAATTGTTTATTTTCCTGCAAATAATAGATTGTTTCACGCAGGAAGTTTCACGTTTTTTCTGTTCATATTTGATTTTTTGTGTGCATGTTTTCTGGTTTTCTTTTCACTGATACTGGCTAAGGGTATATTATTAAATTCATTTCACTGCTCAACAATAGCTGCATAATTTTTTTTATCTTATTCCATAGACGTTATTATACATTTCATGTACCCTAGGAGACAACAAAAGTATGTATTTTGCTTAAAATAAAGTAAGTACTTAATTTCATTGTAGCTTTATTTATTATACACAGAAAAATCAAACAATCAAACCAAGGAAATTGTGCTATCATTAAATATATTCCTCTACCTTACTGTAAACATTAACAGTAACTTAATTATGAAACTCAAACGTTACTCCTCCTGTTGATAAAGATAGCTCTCCATCCCCTCTTATTAGCATACTCTGAGATTTCTTCGGGAATATCCATTTTCATTGATTAATTGATCTAGACCATATATTTACAATTCAACAGATCATTGAAGAAATGATAGCCAAAGGCAAAGAATTGCATTTTTTGTTTGTGACAGACACTGTGGAAAACGCTTATGATTCAGTACCCATAAATAAGGTATGGAAGTCCTTATTAAACACTCGTATACCTGAGTCTCTTATTGATTTTATGAAACGATTATATGATTCTGGTGCATGTGTGAAGATTGGGAATAAAATCTCGAAAGAGTTTCGAGTAACCAAGGTCTTAGACAAGGATGTGCAATGTCGTCAATATTTAAAATTTACCTGAATGATGTCTTGAGAAAATGGAATAGTGCCTGCCACAAAATGGGAATAGAATTGAATAATGAGACCATTTACAGTATATTATTCCTTGATGACCAAGTAATTATAGGTCAGGACAGACTAGGCATAGAAATCGTGATCTTTAAGATAATAGATACGTACATTTGAGGCAGGAGGATTAAAAATTAATTTTGATAAGACAGAGTATATGGTAGTTGGAGGAGAAGGGGAAAATCTGGAAATAAATTGTAAAATAATAAAACGAGTCAAACAATTCAAATATCTTGAATCTATTATAGACCAGTCAGGTAGAACTGAAAGAGACATTAACAGAATAAAAAGCGCTAGAAAAGCAACAAACTGCTTAAATGGGTGTTTTATAGAGTAGAGATATAATCAGAAGAACAAAGTTAAATATATTAAAAATATAGTTGAGAGCATTTTAACATATGGAAGTGAAAGTTGGAGATGAGTGAAAGAATGCTGCCGACAGAAATGGACGGATTGAGAAGTATGGGAGTGTCCAGAATGGAGCACATAAGAAATGCATATATGTTTAAGCAGAAATGGATGCAGAAGAAAGTGTTCTTGACAGGTTAGAAACAAGGGCTCTCAAATGGTATGGACACGTGCAGAGAATGCCAGAAAATAAGCATTACGAAAGAAAATTATTAGCTGGTCGATTTCTGGTCGGAACAAACGAGGAAGGGCCGTTCTTACTTGGAAGGATGGTATAGATAAATTCATGAGGAAGAGAGGATTGGAAGAGGGACAGCGGCATGATAGGATATATTGGAGAACTTGTACAGGGCGGCTAGACAACCTCTGAAAAGTGGAAAACCTATAAAAAAATCTGATGTGTTGCACTCACATGACTTTCTCTACTCCTGTACTAACCATTCTTACAAACTCTTATCCCTATATCTTCTTCGTGTTAGTTAAGATATGCATTTGTACAAATTATCTTATAGCTTATTTCCTTGTAGGTGCAAGGGGAATATTAGAATACAGTAGGCTTTGTGCGATTGTCAAATATTTTAAAGCTTTGAAATTCCGTTCTTTTTTGCACACTTAAGATATAAAAAAATGAACAACGATGAAACATTTCACGAAAGCTTTAAGTTTTCCGAAACTCACACACATAACAAGGAATATCTCCGAAATGGTTCACCCAATAAGAAAACTTATTTGGACATAAATTGTGTATTTTAGCAAGATCTACATTTTTTGTATAGTATGATTTGGTCTATCTCTAACGGTTTGCCAGTTATGCAAAAGTCGTCCAGAGTAAGTACGACTACAGGGGCTAGAGCCAGAAAATTCAAGATATACATTTCATTTGTCATCAAAATATCTCAAACATATGACATTTTAATCAAAATAGTCATTTTCAAGAAAATCAAAATTTTCGAACAATTTTCTATGTAAGGGGTAGTTAGGGTGGGGCTATTTTCTTCAAAATCTTCGTGTCGCATCCTTGAAGGACATTAAACTTAAATACCAACTTTGATTTTTAACCGACTTTTCGTTTTTGAGTTATGCTGTCCACAGACTGACACACAGACACACACACGGACCTTTTTCTAAAAATGCTTTTTTTGGATTCAGGTGGTCTCAAAACATATTTCCGGTGAAATCTCGACGTCGAATTTTTGGGTGGAGTACAATACTTCCCCTACTTACCAGTAGAGGAAGTAAAAATGCTTCGTTGCACATGATCACACGTGCTCTACCGTACAGTTCAAAGATGACACTAGTGTGCTGGTTACCAATAAAAACTTAAATGAATGCATAATTTAAATGAATTATGTTTAGAACTTCATTTCTTACTGGTTTAAGGCTAATAATTATTTGTAAAGCTACATACAACTGTTACGCCTCCTTTGGCACTATACTTACATTTACTCATGGGCGTCGCGAAGGGGGGGCAAGGTGGAGCCGTGGCCCCCCCTTGGAAAATAATAAATGTATTGTTCAATGAATTACTGTTAGACTACTGCTTTAATTTTTAGGTAAAGTACACTTTTTATTTACCATAAATTAACATGCTTATGCATAACAAATACTATAACTCATTTTTTGCCGTTTTTAGCTACAGAATAATGAATTAATTGCAAACTTCCAATATGCGACCCCTCCCTGAAAAAAGTCTGCCGACGCTCATGCATTTACTACCTTTCTTTTTTTCCTAATAACGTATTCCGCAGGATCGAGACAGGATACTACCAAGTAACACAACAAACTACAGCATAACAGAACATTTATAATGAACACTGTTAAACATTAACAAGCAATTATTAAAAGGCAACAACAAATTTGAAAATGAACTCTGTTAAACATTAACATGAAAAAATTAACATGAAAGCAGTAAAGTTTCATATAATTTGAAATTACTAATAACGGAGAAAATACAATCTAACTGGAAATCTTGCTTAAAGTCTGTGACAATCTCCACCTATACCAAGTTGCTCTCCGGTTTACTGATTAAGGGCCTCATACAGTGCAATCCCCCCTTTATTAACTGTTCTTCTGGAGTTTTCCCACTCCCACAAGACTATTATTAATTAAACTGATACTCATCCCGATGTCGGCACTCGAAGATATAGGATGTACGGGGAACTCTCAGCCTGGAAGAGCCACGCCCTGGTCGAAAGTGTACAACTGGGTCCTCTGGTTTCACAGCCACTCATCGAATTCTCCTTTCCAAATAAGCGACGTCTCTTACCAGCCTTAACTGGCCAATTCAAATCAGAAGTCCATACCACTCCTTTCCCAAAGGAACCACACGCACCAAGTTGAATTACATGTAACTAGCAGGGTTAGGCTTATGCCTGTCCTGCATTCACCACGGCTCAGCGCCGTCCCAATCACTAGCAATGGTCCCCTGGTTCTACTTCCCGTTGCTCAGGGCTGACCCACTCCTGGTCACATCTCACGGTAGACTTCCTCATACACTCACTGCACGCAGTAGAATCCCCTAGACAATCGGCTTTTGTCTCTCTCACCTTAAGGTGTTCCATCTTTTGCCGGCCACCCTCTCTTTTGGCTCTTCGAACGGCCGTTCGTGCTCCCACCAAATTAATCCGTTACACAACAAAACTCATGCAATTTATAACTCCTCGAACATCATATACTCCGATCGGAATTGGAATAAACGGCATGTTATTAGAAGAAATACACATCAAACGGAAAGTCTGTTAAAAAACAAATTTGGTATTTAAGTTTAGTATTTTTAAGCATGCGACATAAAGATTTTAGAGAAAATTCTTCCAACTTAAACTGCCCGAAAGAGGAGGAAGAGGAAAATATAACCAAGATTGAGTTAATACCAGTGTACATATCTATGTCTATGTAAATAATGTTTCGTTTTTGTGTCGGTCTGGATGGCTGATTTGGTTAGACGCTGGCCTCTCCCTTCTCTCCCACCTCCTTATCACCTAGCACTCTAGTCCTCGCACTCTCCCACAACAGCTCCACTCTCTCCTCCCTCCCATACCTCTGCCCTCGCTCTGCATTAATCTTCACTCGCCACCTCTACGCTCACTATACCCAGTATTCCCTATCTCTTCGCCCTCTTCACTCTACCACCCCTCTCTTCCCTCTACCTCCCATCTCACCCGATCCCATCTCTCACTCTCTCCCATTCTCAGCCTCTCTCCCATTCT
The DNA here is from genome assembly GCA_030765045.1 of Tenodera sinensis. Lineage (NCBI taxonomy): Eukaryota > Metazoa > Arthropoda > Insecta > Mantodea > Mantidae > Tenodera > Tenodera sinensis. The sequence goes on from CM060970.1 coordinate 49,288,084, forward strand.
CACGTCTTCTCCCTCTCTCCTATTCTTACGTTCTCTCCCATTCTCCCAATCTCACGCTCTACCATTCTCCCATCCTCACGCCCTCACATTCTCCCATTCTCACGCTCTCTCACATTCCCACATTCTCACGCTCTCTCCCATTCTCCTATTATCACGCTCTCTCCCACTCTCCCATCTCGCTCACGAGCTCTCTCGCTCACGAGCCCCCTCACTCACGAGCCCCCTCGCTCACGAGCCCTCTCCCTCACGAGCTCTCTCCCTCACGAGCCCTCTACCTCATGAGCCCTCTCCCTCACGAGCCGTCTCCCTCAAGAGCCCCCTCGCTCACGAGCCCCACGCTCACGGAGACCTTCACGCACACCTCACGGACCCGCACACAGACTCCGAGACCGTCTCAGGGGCACTCAAAGCGACCGTCCTAGGGGCCCTCTCGGAGTCTTTCAAGGGAAACCTCTCGGGGGGCCCTCTCAGGGTCTGTCTCAGAGGCCCTCTAAGTGGCTCGCTCAGGTGCCATGTCGGTAGTCATTACATAGGTCCTCTCGGGGTCCCTCAAAGGAGCCCTTTCCGGGAGACTCAGGGGCCCTCTCAGAGTTCGTCTCAGGGTGATCTCAAGAGAAACCTTGGTGGACACCTCGGAGGTCCTCAAAGGGGCCCTCAAAGGCGATCTCAAAGGGGCCCTCAAAGAGGCTCTAAAAGGGCCTCCAAATGGGCCAACAGAGGGGCTCTGAAAGGGGCCCTCAAAGGGGCCCTCAAGGTGGCCCTCAAAAGGGGCCCTCAAGGTGGCCCTCAAAAGGGGCCATCAAGGGGGCCCTCAAAGGGGCCCTCAAAGGGGCCCTCGAATGGACCCGCAAAGGGGCTCTCGAACAGGCTCTCAAAGGGGCCCTCAAAAGGGCTCTCACAGGGGCCCTAGCACGGGACCTCTCAGGGGACCTCTCAGGCGCCCTCTCGTGAACCCTCTAAGGGGCCCTCTTAGATGCTCCCTCAGGTGCCCCCTGAAGGGCCCTCTCAGGGGCCAACTCAAGGGCCCTCTCTGTTGCCCTCTCCGGGACACCCTCATGGGCCGCCTCAGAGGCCTTCTAAGGGGCCCTATTAGCCCTATTAGTCTCATAGCCACCTCAGGTCCCACGAAGGGGCTCACGAACCCCCTCACAAACCCTCTCACGAACCCTCTCACAAACCATGTCGCAAAACCTCTCACCAACCCACTCACAAACACTTACGAACCCTCTCATGTACCCTCTCATTTACCCTCTCACGTATCCTCTCACATATCCTCTCACGTAAACTCTCGAGCCCTGTCACAAACTCTCTCACCAACCCTCTCATGAACACTCTCACGTAACCTCTCACATACCCTCTCACGGACCCTCTCTTGGACCCCTCTCGTACCCTCTCTCGTACCCTCTCAAACCTTCTCTCGAGTCCTCTCTCAAACCCTCTCACGGACACTCTCACGGTCCCCCTCACGGAGCCTCTCACGGACTCTATCACGGACCCTCTCACGGAACTTCTCACGCACCCTCTGACGTACCCTCTGATGTACCCTCTGACGTACCCTCTCACGTACCCTCTCAGGTACCCTCTCCCCTCTCTCCTAACTCTCTTCATCGCTCTCTCTTGATTAATTATTGTGAAATATGCAATAGAACTAGGCGCTAGTATCAAGAGCACATGATTATTTTACACATGTAGGGCAAAAATTGCTCTGGAATAATTTAAACAATAACCGGATAATTACTTTTAAATATACCAGTAGAAAGTGTCATCGTCCAAGGAAGTGCTTCTAAGCTGAGAAGCAAATGCACTGCATGGCTTATTCAATTTTACTATTAAAGTCTTGTTTCAGCAGGAGTCACGTTTTATAGTTTTTGAGGTATAGTTCACATTTTTTGATAATTTAAACATACAAAGCCTGTTATTTTGGGAAAATGTTCACCAGGAAACATTGGTAGATGAAAGCTGCTATTCAAGGAAAGTAGCATTCTCAATGAAGGAAGATATCTGACATAATTGTGCTGTAAGAATGTACTCGAGTCTAATTATTTTCACACCTCTGTAGCTTTAGTAGCAGTAAATGTAGGAAATTCAACTTTCTGCTTTGGCAGCATAAATGAGAAATGGACGAAAAATCACTATCGTTGAAACATAACTGTTACATCCTTCAGAACTATAACTGGACGAATCGCTTTCCATACCAACTGAGAATGATTTGAGAAAACAGACTCTACAAGTAGAGAAGTAATTTTAAGTTTGTAACTTAATCACATGTTGGAATAGCTCATACACACACATTTTCTTGCCCTATATTGAGATTTGTCGCGCATTAGTAAGTTAAGTTGCTTCAAGGATAAACATTTGCCGTAGCAAATTACAGTAATTACAGATCTAATTACAGTAATATTATAGGTTGGTCCGTTTGAATATGGATAAAATAACAGCACAAAGATCCCCAAAGAAAATCTCACCGTAGCTCCAATCTGTCACGTTATTTATCGTTGTACGAAGGTGTGTCCATTTCATTGGTTGATCTAGGCAACGTACCCGTGCACCGAAATCTAAACCAGCCACTGAATGGCCACGGCTTCGCACCACTGTAAATATTGTGACATAGACCGAAGGAGAACGGAGATTTTCATTGCCGCTGTCTGTTGAAGCTGTCCTTGCAATGTAGAAAACGGATAAAATCATTTAATGAATATGTGTAAGACGAGGTTTGTTTAAAACATGAGAGTAGAACTGTTTCATATCAGGCCATTTGCACACACTCTCGGCTAACGGTATTTTTATCGGTTTTCTGTGAATGACTTCTGAACAAAGGGGTGGATTTTCCAGGTAAGCAAATATAGCGCTAGGAAATCTGATGTGCTGCACTCACATGACTTTCTCTACTCTTGTACAAACTATTTGTACAAATTCTTATTCCTATATCTTCTTCGTCTTAGTTGAGATAAACATTTGTACAAATTATCTTATTGCTTTTTTCCTTGTATGTGCAAGGGGAATATTGGAATACAGAAGGCTTTGCGCGATAGTCAAATATTTTAATGCTTTGAGATCCCGTTCTCTTTGCACACTTACATGTAAAAATCTGATGTGTTGCATTCACATGATTTTCTCTACTCTTGTACTAACCATTCTTACAAAGTCTTATTCCTATACCTTCTTCATGCTAGTTAAGATAAACATTTCTACAAATTATCTTGTTGCTTATTTCCTTGTAGGTGCAAGGGGAAGTTAGATATAGTAGGCTTTGTGCGATAGTCAAATGTTTTAAACCTTTGAGATTCTGTTGTCATTGCACACTTAACATATAAAAAATGAACAACGATTATCCATTTCACGAAAGTTCTAAGTTTTCTGAAACTCGCACACATAACAAGGAATATCTCCGAAATGGTTCACCCTACAAGAAAATTTAGTCAGACTTAAATTGTGTATTTTAGCAAGATCTACATTTTTTTTTTGTATAGTATGATTTGGTCTATCTCTAGCGGTTTACCAGTTATGCAAAAGTCGTCCAGAGTAAATACAACTACAGGGGCTATAGCCAGAAAATTCAAGATATACATTTCATTTGTCATAAAAATATCTCAAACGTATGACATTTTAATCAAACTCGTTAGAGCTATTTTCAAGAAAAATAATAAAAGGTGCATCTCGTTAAAACACATAATTTATGTAAAATACTTATTTTTAATTATGTTTTCTTTTGAGTGAACCAATTCCGAGATATTCTTTCTTGGTTGTTTGAATCTGCAACCACTTACCTACACTGTTTTCAAATAGGAATACTTTATCCGTTTTTTTTTCATTCTATGCCCTTACAAAGAGAGCGGAATTTCAAAGACATCTCATAACAACCAGCTCTTAAAACATTTCACTGCCACTTAAAACCTACCATACTCCCATATCTCCCTTGCGCCTCAAGAAAATTGGCAATAAGTTAATTTCTGAAAATACTTATATCGATTAAAATGATGTAGATATAGAAATAAGCATTTGCAAAAATAGTGTCTATAACTATACCAGTTATGCAAAAGTCGTCCAGAGTAAATACAACTACAGGGGCTATAGCCAGAAAATTCAAGATATACATTTCATTTGTCATAAAAATATCTCAAACGTATGATATTTTAATCAAACTCGTTAGAGCTATTTTCAAGAAAAATAATAAAAGGTGCATCTCGTTAAAACACATAATTTATGTAAAATACTTATTTTTAATTATGTTTTCTTTTGAGTGAACCAATTCCGAGATATTCTTTCTTGGTTGTTTGAATCTGCAACCACTTACCTACACTGTTTTCAAATAGGAATACTTTATCCGTTTTTTTTTTTCATTCTATGCCCTTACAAAGAGAGCGGAATTTCAAAGACATCTCATAACAACCAGCTCTTAAAACATTTCACTGCCACTTAAAACCTACCATACTCCCATATCTCCCTTGCGCCTCAAGAAAATTGGCAATAAGTTAATTTCTGAAAATACTTATATCGATTAAAATGATGTAGATATAGAAATAAGCATTTGCAAGAATAGTGTCTATAAGAGTGAGTATAGCTCTGCATATATTTGTGAACAGAGTTTCTTCAAATTGAACTATTCGTTGAGGAGAAGCTGACGTCACTGATCAAATGGATACTCCACAAATTATGTTGCAACAATGTAATTACTTTCTCACTCTTCTTCAAAGAAAGTAAATTCATCTGCCAACTTAAAGAATTATATTGAGGGATGACGAAAATATCCCCCGAGGGTAAATGGAATGGGTCAACCCTAGTTAAGACCTAGAAAAAGTAAACAGGTCAGCAAAGTGAAAAGTAGCTCAGTCACATTTTTATAATGACCTAAATCAACTGACTGGAGGTGTCACCGACTAATATAAATTATTTCAAATGTCCAATTAGAAAAGTACAGGAACAGTTGTAACCTAATTGCAGCAAACACTGAGGAAGAGTCCCAACTTCACCCTTGGGATTTAAGTACTTCTGAAGCACATTATCAATCGAAGTGAAAATGTACCAGACGAGATCAATATATTGCTGCGGTATCAATCTCCCAACGGGGTTATTTCTTCGTTTCCGTGCGAGTTTTAATTTGTAGGACCCATAGGGAATGCATTTTCAGAGACATACTATGTGATAACCGATAACGTGGAGTTTCCCTTTGGCAGTCTTGCCAAAATAAAGGACAGAGAATTCCCCAGGCAACTTATTTTGCGCCATTGTTCATCATTGCCCCATAACCAGGTGAAAAGAGTTTTAGAACAAACTAAAACTAAATTTCTACAGTTTATACCATATCACATAAAACTACAGAGTATACACGAGTTGTAATAATTCTATATGATCATTGCGGTCAAATGAAAGACAAAAGAATGAAATAAATCATGTTTTCAGTCTAACAGTTTTTATGCTATTGGTATAGAATATTTGTCATCTCCTTAGCGCGATGATAGCGCTGCTGCTTACCAAATGGGAGACCCGGGTTCGACTCTCGGTACCGGCGTGGGGAATTTTCTCTCTTTGGGAGATCTGGTTCGCGGTGTATTCAGCCTCATTAGACCCGTAATGGGCCGGTTGTAGAGCTACTTGATTGATAAATAGCAGCCCCTGGTTGCGAAGGCTGCATAACTGGCCGGGAAGGATCAGGGTATGACCACGCCCACCCTCCAGAACTGCACCCCACTAAATAGGTCAGTGGGGGACACAGCAGTCGGGTGGTACGCCAGGTTCGAAAATGGATGTTGCACCAAAGTTTCATCATGAAGAAATGTTAGGAGTAGGAAGGTCTGCTAAAGCATTATTAGAAATTTTAATTAGAGCATGAGTTTTACGTAAGGATTTATACATTAATTTGTTTGTTGTAAAGGTGCGGGAAGGAGGTTACGAAAGATTTGCCAGCTAGGAAGCTTCATTCCATTACTTTAAGCACTACTATGTTGTCCTCTATGGTTTATGGGTAAACCGCTATTTTCCGAGGTCGGGGGTTCAAAGCTGGTGGGGGACGATTTTTTTATTTATTTTCGGGCGTAAAAATGCTTAGAATGGCTTCCTTCGGAAGTGAAGTAAAGCCCGGATGGTCCCTTATGGTAGATTTATGGCACGTAAAAGCGTGATAAAGAGGGCCTAAGCAAAATTAAGTTTCTTTCACGCCCAATATGGGCACTAAGAACCATAGCAATTAAAGAGCGTGCATAAATATAATTCAGTTTCATTTCAACCTCAAATTATGTTGCTAATGTTAGAACTAGCACCGGTTAACATACTGATTGGTCCAAAACTAAGACTCACCCTTTGATAATCTGTATCTTGAGTACAAAAAGGCATGAACTTACACTTCTTGCGCATTAATGTAGTTTATTACTTCCTCAAGAGGTGGCAGCTATTGTGTGTGTTAAAAGTGACCACCATGAACAGTTCTACAGCGTCTATGGCGCCCAACTTGTGAGCTAACTGACTTAACTCCTCTGGACTTTGACCAATGGGACACTTCGAGATTTGTGGGCAAAAGCCAGCTACACTGGATGCACTACAGGATTCCACTGCCGGTTCAGTGACTAATGAGGAACTTAAGCATCTCCCGAGAAAAGCTCTGGTGCAACTAACAAAGATATTTAACGCCTGTTTGCAGCAAGGCTATTTCCCCTCTACTTGGAAACGAGCTAAGGTTATCATGCTCCCAAAGTAAGGGAAAAGCACCAGACAACCGCAAAACAACTGTCCCATTAGTCTTTTGTCTACTATTGGTAAACTGCTCGAAAAATGTATCCTTTCTCGACTTCAAAAACAAGTCTCGGCAACACATGAACTCTCAAATTCACAGTTTGGCTTTAGAAAAGGACATTCCACTGAACTACAGCTCCTCAGACTAACTGATGACGTAACAGAGCAATTTAACAATGGGGCTTCAACGTTGGCGCTATTTCTGGACGTAGAAGCTGCATTTGACCGGTGCTGGCACAATGGCCTTATTTATAAACTGCACCACAATTTCCCGGCTCTTCAAAATTATCTATACTTGCTGCACAATTTTCTAGAAAAACGGCAGTTTTACGTCCAAGTGGGCCGCTCCTCCTCACGGGAGCGAGGGACAAACTGGTATCCATACTTTGCTGAGCAATTGAAGGCCATGAACGTTGTAGAGCAGGAGCGGGCAGAATAGTGTTTGCTCCAAATCCACTGTGCACGCAACCCGCCTAAGATTCTTGCTGGTTGGAGGAGTGTTAGTTCTTTACTTCTTAAACTCTTGACAGTGGTGGCTTGAAACAGTTAAGAATCAGCACGTTTGTTTCAAACAGGAAAGAAGTCGTCATACTTTTACAATTTGAAACCACAATTACACACATTGTCATCATCGGAACATATGAGAAGACGTTCAAACTCTGGTGTAATATCTGCAATAGCAATATATATATTTGCGCCAAGGAATGGTCATCTGAAACGCGAGATCTCAGTTTTGGTTTTCCTACGTTCACTGGAGAAAACAATTGTTTACAGACATATATGGAGCAAAATATAGCTGTAGCACAAGCAGCAAATTATTTTAGTGCTACGTGTTCTTTGTTTTTCTGCACCTGTTTATTATGTTTCTTCTCTTTTGTAATTGTAATCAATTAATTTTGATGACCAGAGAACAGAGGCCTGAGGAGAATTGGCAACATGTGTGGAAGAAGAGGTAGGGGTGCAGCTAAGATGTGTAATTTTAAAGGTGGAGGAGTTAGGAAAAACTTACAAGAGTGGGTTAATGAAACGAAGAAAATAAGGGAGACATTTAAGAGAGAACCTTTGGTGCAATTAGCTAGATAGCGCACAAGAAACACCCAAGAAAAGGGGACAAGATGTAATTGTAATAAGGCAGATGCAGAGTGAAACTAGTGTGGAAACACAGGGGATTAGAAAACAAAATAGAAGTATCAAGAGAGACTGAAAAGTAGGACAAGACTTAAGAAACGGTAGGGAAGAGAGAAGAGAAAGGGGCCTCAAGAAGCAGAGGAGAGGCATGAGCAAGTAATAGGGATATTTCTATTAGCAGAGGCAACTGAATTGGTGTCTGGTGTCAGGTGAGCCTCTTAGACTATTTTTAAAACAGAGCTGCTGCCTAGCAACTGTTAGCAGATTGTACAAGACTCTACTGTGACAGTGTCCTTCGAAACTGCCTGCATGATATGGGAATACAAGTCTCCAGATTTTTAAGTACGATGCAGTCCGTTGTAAAGGGCAGTATAAACTTGACAATATAGTGTCGTGTCTACCTGTTGGAATGCTATTTTCGAACTGGAGTGCTGAACGCAGGGAAATATCAGTATGATAGGATTCATGATTTTCTGGGCAGATGACCTAAGAGAATCCTTAAGATAGTGGTTAAAAAGTTAACTACGATAATTGTACCGTACTTTACCCTAGCATAGAAATATAGTTTTCTAGGATCCTGTTTGTTGATCTCTTTCCAGGTAACTATTTGGTTATTTATTTCTGAGCAAAAATTGCGTAGTTCTTACCCTAGCATGCAAGTAGCATAGGCCTGGGTAATTGGTGCTCTCTGAGCGCAGCCCGCTCATGGTCTTGCGCTGATAATTCTATATTTAGCATAAAAAGTAAAAAAGAAGATTAAAATAAGAAAAATAAAAAAGAAAAGTCTCTCAGGCTATTCTGTGAGTCATCCACTTGTGACGTAGTAGAGAATGTATTGCATTTCACCCAAAAATTCGATATCGAGATTTTACGGGAAATGCGCGCGCGCGCGCGTGTGTGTGTGTGTGTGTGTGTGTGTGTGTGTGTGTGTGTGTGTGTGTGTGTGTGTGTGTGTGTGTGTGTGTGTGGACAATTCTCAACCCCAAACTATCTTTTACGTGGAAAAAAATTGAAAAGTTGTTGTTATCAAAAATGGTTCTAACGAGTTTGATTAAAGTAAAATTTCTATCTTCAACTCCCTGGAAATAGTCTCTGAAGTCATTTTCATTCTACAGGACCTATCAATTACTCTGAACCGTAAGAGGGAGACAAATTCTTAATACACAAAGAATGTAGATGTCATTAAAGTACACAGTTTATGTCCAATACATTTTTTGTGAAGTTGACTATTTCCGAAATAATCCTTGTTATTGGTTTAAATTTCAAATATCCATATATTTCTCAAGTAGTAGCTTTTCTCCCTTCTCTTGGCCATACAAGGAGAACAAATGTTCAAAACTATGACATGGCAGCCATTAAAAGGCTACTTAATTATGTATTTACCCTCCAAATGTTTTATCTCGAATAACGTGATATAGGAATAATATTTAATGAATGCTGGAGGACGAGAATATGTATCACAGGATCTTTTTAGAAAAAGGAAAAGCATGAACCTCCCCTCTTTTCCCCCTTATCGCTGTGTCATGACGCTACCATGCTCTGTGATAGGTAAGGTGAAGAACATGTCTCAAAGGACTTCAGGAAACGATACAAAATCCGACGAAGATTATCTTTGGCAACGAAATCTGTAATAAAATAATTTGTCTAAATAGTTTTCTCGCTTTACGTGAAGCAAATAGAAGAATGCACCTTTATGCGATAAATTTGTTGCTGACTGAGTAGATAAAGTAATGTGTATTTAATGCATAGAAGTTTTCTCTCATTATTTTTGTTCAGAAACAGCTTGTTTACAGATGTTACTAATATCAGTGTAATGTAAACAAGGTGGACCGTTATATCCACAGCCCCCTGTGGTAACGAAACCGAGGCCTATGCCACACATTTGTGGCTCTGGTCAGTGACCTGCGGTGTTTTGAACCACACTGCAGAGCTCATGAAAATTCGAAAGCCCTTCTCTAAGTACTCTTTCCCAATAAAATATAATTAGCTCTTAATAAAGCCGCCGATACCACAGCCAGGAAACATAATAAAACAACGCCCCCGAAGATAATTTGTTTTAATGCCTTTTAATACTGCAAGTGTTACCTGCGTGCGCAGCTCTGAGAGACATTTTATTTGCCGTCGTAAAGTGTTATCTTGGACGTTTTAAAGGCCCACTTCACTGCTCTATTTTAAATGAATGATATCTTTATTACCCACCTTAATTTTATTACACGACATCTTCTTTAATGCTAATATTAAATTGTTCTCTCTCTTTTAGATAACTTGTAATGAAAATTCTAAATCCACCAATTTAGCGTGTCGTAAAAGTTGACGTTTACAGGCAAGCACAAGATCAATTATCTTTCAATGTTTTACAGGATATGATATTTTCATTGTATATTAGCGTTTCTCTTGGATGGTCTTTTACATTATTACATGACATGGGTTTTATGAGCCATCTGATTCACTCTTCCCACAAGGAACTCAAAGTTGGAACATTACTGGAACAAATTCTTTAGTAAGGGACCCTGGAATTGAATTTTATATACTTTTATAGGTGTGGAATTAATACTTTGCACACTTAAGGATGTTTGTGCTACAAACTATCATCCAAAGTTCCAGCACAAACTGTTTAATCATTTTGATGCAATTAATTATTCAATTTACGCACAATGCGAAACTATCTTAATTTTCAAAACACTCCATGTGCACAAAAAACTAAAATATTACAACAGTTTTATTGTTCTATGAACTATAATTGCACAACAATCACCATCAGTCTCTGGCAGGAAGAAAAAATAAATGCTGGACGTTGAAAACACTTTTTAAACTTATTGAAGTGAAAAATCTTAATGGAAGGGCTTTGAAATTCTGATCACAAGCTCTTTGGGTGACGAAAAGTGGTGGGGGTAGTGGGAGCAGTGTGCCTTCAGGTATCGGAGAAGAGTGAGATATGCGCTCTTCTCTCTTTCTTTCATTCTTTGTCCGTGGTTGTGTGTACTGCGTTCAGGCGGCGTGGCGATCACTGAGTACAGTTGTTGGTTGTCAACAGAGCATCCGTTGAAACACGTGTGTATAACCAATGCATTTAGAGTATTCTTTAGTGTTCTCTTTGTTTATAATATATTTTCTTCATTAAAATATGCAATTTTCTTGTGAATGAGCCTAAGCCAGGCGCAGAAAGAACAGTTCAGAATGTGAAAAAAAAGAAAAAGTAGATCTGAAATTGAACGAGATAGTAGAGAAAGGAGTAAAATACCTGCTCGTTTGGACGGTGTAAATAATGAAGACAATGAAGCAGCAACTAGCAGCTTAGCTCAGTTAGCTCCCCCTACAGCTGTCAGTGATAAATAATTTACAGTATTCTGATTTTAAAAAATTCAAGAGTGCATTTATTTTATCGAGATTTTGTAAATAATCATTCAGTTTGAAGTGTTGTGTGTGTAACAGATTATGGTTTAAAAATGTTTCCCTGTAATACAAGTGCTTTACTTCTATCATGTCTTTACGACAAAACCTTTCTTTTTTGTCTGTATTTTGTGTTTAGTTTTTTAAAGCTAAACCAATTTTCCGATTTTTAAGCTAAAGACTAAGGTTGAAAAAAAAATTAAAAATTATTTTGTTGTTTAACGACGCTGTCAATTGCCAGGATCACATCAGCGTCGCCGGTGTGCCGGAATTTTGTCCCGCAGGAGTTCTTTTACATGCCAGTAAATCTGCTGAATATGTCACACCTTACCACTTTTCTCCAGATCTCCTCAGATTCATAGCTTAACTACTTCTTTCTGCTGAAAATGGTTCTTTTTGACCCACAGTTTATTCAAATACTGCCCAAAATCTAAGCAGAAAAGGCACATTTAAATATGCCACACATGGCATTTAAAACCTGCGCTAGACCTTTAAAAATGGCGTAATATAAAAACTTTCACTGTCAACCGATGACTGAAGATTTGGAGAACATGTATATGCATAAACCTAAAAGTGGTCAATTTGATAATTTTTCGGTCATTTTTCAATCCCACGGTCATTTGATTTATATTAAAAGTATATCCGCCTTCATACTGTGGTTGCCATGTGCTTTATCTCCCATATATTATCTTCCAGTGCTCTACAATTCATAATCTTCATATTCTCCCTAAAAATAAATATATTACTTTCTTAATCCATAGGCATTTGCAAGTGTGACCATACCAATGGAATGGTAGTCTTAATTTATACGGAAAGTCATGCGGAATTAAACGCAAATTATGACAAATGAATGTCGCTGCTTACGTCATTCCTGCCAACTTCTCCCCATCCGCTTTAGCGATTCAAACGCGACGTGTACTCTTTGTAAAGACTATTAATCCGACCCGGTGAATGAAAGGGATTTTGCCTGTAACTGTATACCACTGGGTAACACTTGACAGGCACGTCGTATTGTGAGGGTGAACTCCATGGAAATAGAGACTAAGTTCTGTCAAGGACCCAGTCTCTCGGGGAATAACAAGATCTCCCGCCCAGGAATAAGGACCAAAACTTGAACAGTTGGAATGGCGCAAGAGATCAGGCTTCAAAGTCGGCAGGATGAGTGGAAGGGGTGACTTTGCTTGTAGGGTAATATACAAACTTGTGTTTAGGAGGACGTTACTCTGAAATCAGACCTGATCCACGACAGACCGGTTCTCTGTCCGGGTTTAAAAATTTAAACAAGTGCAATATGCATATGTATGCTATTAATTTCTAATACCTATTTTGGTTTAGTTCTTCCAATGTATGAGGATTTGTCTCGTAAACTTTGTCTTTCAGGTTACCCCACAAGTAAAAACCCCACACTGTTAGATCGGGGGAGCGATAGGGCCATGCACCGGCACTAATCACTATCTTCAAACATTTTTCTAATTTTATCCATGGACTCCTCTGCTATATGGGCAGTAGCAGAATCTTGTTGAAACCAGCCATATAATTTCTCTTCTGTCATTTCATGATAAAATGGGGTCAAAATATCATTTCAGTATCTCTCTGCATTTATGCGTCCGATTATGCGTCCAGCGCTAACAGTACACCAAGCTCCAACTCAGCGATCATAATGAGGGATTTCTTGAACGTGATGTGGATTTTCAGAGGCCCAGCACCGACTGTTTAGACCATTTAGGTGGAACCACGCCTCGTCGGAAAAGAAAAGATGTGAATAAATTAGTCATTCACTGATAAAAGAAACCATTCAAAATAATGCATTTGTGATACTGGGTCATCTTGTTTTAAAGCATGGACTCTTGTACACTTATACATTTTTAAGAATTTAATTGCTCTGTATGCAAAAGACTCTGAAATTCCCACCTGTTGTGCTAATTTTGGGATGAATTTGGTTGGTGAACGTTCAAAACATGCACCAATTTTGTCTAACTTTTCATTTCGATTTTTGTTTGATACAGAAGCAGTGGTTCTGTGGCCCGCACGTACGACGGCAGCCGGTACTAGGGGAATCTAGCAGGGTCGCGGGAGAGGCGAAATGCCGTGTGTTCCGTTAGGTTTTAATATATTGGTTCTGTCCGTGTGTATGTGACTGAACTCCTTCTAAAAGGCTGGACTGATTGTTACGCAACTTGAGTGTGATTAATTTGACTCGAGAATGGTTTAGATTCACAATTTTATCTTATAGAAAATATTTCTAATCAATCTATTTATAAGTTGTTGTCAAGGTTGTGATGATTTAGGTTCACAAATGGCTCCCGTAGGCAGCGCTGCAATCGCGTTTTAGAAGACTTTTTTAATTTTTGTCGTATCGGCATTACAATTATGTTATTGCACGCTTATTGCGAATATACAGTACATTATATTTCATTATTTATTGAAATAACGTTTTAAAGCTTAATTTAAAATATATACATTATGCAAATTTGTAAGGTAGATCTCAAAACTTTTTCTAATGTAGTTCATAAAATGGATTTTAAAATGAAATTTTGAAATGGCTTATAATTTAAGAAAAATAATTATTATACTAATGCGCTGTTTTAGTGACATTTTTAAGAAACACCATTAATTATATGTGAATTGTCATCTTTTAATATTTTACAAAGGTAATAGGAAATACAGTTTTAAAACGTCAACTATGTAGTTCAGCTTCTATAAGAGGAGATAGATTTTGATTATACCCAATAACATTTTATAAATTAATATATCATGAATGTGATTAGATATTGGGATGCAATTTAGTGCACAATTTCTTTGTTTGCAGAGAATGCATGTGCAAAAAATTAAGCCCATAGTTCAATCGTTTAGGAGAAACCAGCTTTTTCACTTCGGTGTAACACTAAGTATGTGTCTAAAGTTGGCCAGTTTTGGCTCTTTAAGGTCAAATCCCTGTTTGAAGTCAAAAAATACCTCCGATAAAACTTTTTCTTCCTTTGTTACGTCTGTGCGCATACTGTCAAAGGATGTGTCCAATGTTCTTGTTCCTCGCATATTGGGCAAATTCTCCTGCCCACATCATCAACAATCTTACGAGCTTCTTACCCTCCCAACATAAGCCATGTTATTCCTGCCCTCTGTTTCATACCCAATTACAAAATATATGTTTCCTTACCCACCCAATTTTAATTTAATTCTTGATCTTGAATAAAGATCTTAGTCCGCCTTCAGATTCCATTTCCTGCCAGTTTATATCACACTCGTCTTTTGACTTTTTTCAACCGTGTTATATGGGTTATCATTACCCCTTAGCCAAATGTTGTTTAAGCCAATTTTTGATAATATCCTTTGGAGACCCACTGCCTAACATTTTGGGTTCTCTGTTATTCATTTGGTGTCGATAACATTGTGACAAAATGACAAGAGTCCAGTCCAGTTACATTTTCTGTCAATTTATTTTCTTCTAACTGAATGCACTAGAACAGTTATTTTACTGACGTTAACAGTCTTCAGTGCTTCGTGAAAGTTCAACTCGCAACTGTTTTCCTCTCATAAACTTGAGTCGCTCCTTTCTATCTTTCTTCACTTTCTCTGTCTCTCAAACAGCTGACTTTGACGATACAATTACCCAACACTTATTAACTGCTTCGCTATCTTCCTTCACGATGCGCCGGTTTTCTCCCTGACAAATTAAAACTAACTCAAAACTCTCGTTTTCCGCCTCCTTGTATAGCGAGGATGACATAACACGGGCTTTTCGCGAACTTCACTTTTTCTGGAATCTCTACAAATACGCCGGCCACCTAGCACTTCTCGAATGACTTTGGAAACCCTTTTGACCTGCCGTACTCATAGCTGTTTGTTCCTGGGGGCGGTGTGGGGCAGCTTGACCTTGAGCGGCTTTGATACGCACTGCGCCTGGTATGAGGTAGCTTGGCCACAAACTCCGTTGAGCGCCGCGGCCGGCGTCACAATGTTGATCACCTTCGATTATTTACAGCCAGCATCTAACTACATTTATTTTAGCAAACACTGGATCTTCTTTAGCATCCTACCTGATGAAGTCTGGAGTGCCGATAAACAGGTGTGGGTACATAATGCAAAAAGTGCCGCTTTGCTTCCTCATACAGGAGATGACACCAAAATTTCGTGTCGTTATTGTATCTAGCTTGCAGTATCAAAAAATAACCACAAGTGCCTCGGAGAAATCTATTTCCAAACTGATATTTTAGCACTTATTGCATGAAGGACAGAAATATTTGACTCTTTGGTCCCGTGAATAATATCCACGCTAGTAGATTCCTGGTAGTACGCTTACGATGGAAAGTATCAGGCTAAACCTTTAAAAGCGGCAGAAACGTTTTATCACTGCTTTATTTGTGTGTTGCTTTTTTCGCTCAACAACATCAGAGTATAAAGGATCATCTACAGCTATTGAAAAAAAGAAATCAAGTTATTATCTTAAAAAGGGGAGTTACATTATCTCCGAAATGGTTCATTTGCCAACCAATGTTTTTCAGGCCTTTTATTCCCCGTTTTTTTTTTCATCTTTAAATTACTGAGCTTCAGTTTTAAAACAATTTACATTCACAGTAATTAACGAAACGTATAAATAAAGCCGCAGTTTTTCCCCCTTCGATCATTACTGACCCATTCAGTGCTGGGATTCTCTATGGAATCCATAACCACACTTAATAAAAGCTTAAAAAGCCATTACTACAGGCAATAATGTTGAAAGTAGCATAATACAACCCACAAAAATGCAACTCAAAAAGACATTTTTACGTTTAAAATAATTAATGACCAAAATATATTGAATCGAAGAAGACACGACTAAAACTCATTGCATTTGACATTGATCATAACACCCTTTTATTTGTTGTACTGTATGCTTTTGTATGTTATAGGAATTCCACGAAACTACAAAACTATTTTGAGGTCCCTGAATTAAACGAGGCACTTCGTGTCTGTGAACATAATACCTAACACCAAAAGCTGTTTAAACACCAAGTTTGGCTTCTTACTACGGTGGAACAAACTACTCTTTAGATGTAAGATTTTTCGAAATTTTGCATTTGCTAAAAACTGAGACTAAAATACGCTGCTTGTATGTATGCCAGAAAGTGACACCGTGCGCTATTCTCCTCTCCCCCCCCCCCCCCTCCACTAAATTTGGCTTAGGGGTGTGGTCGTGCAGGGGAAAGGTGGCTAGCATGGCCTAATGCGTTACGTCTGCAATCCTTTGAATTTCACAAAATAAAAAGTCAGTGTCGGGCGTCAACATGTCCCACTAAAGATTCCAACTGGAATCATCCCATTATTCCTTACCCTTCGCTGGCAACGTAATAAATATGAGGGCAACTAGGAAGGACAAAAATTAAGTTCCCTATTTCCGCTCTATGGCGTCACTGATATAATACATTTACATGGGAAATCAAATCCATATTGTGAATTTTCTAAACAAAAATATGGGAAGGCATATTATATGTATAATTAGTATACCCAGGATATTGACAAAAATGTATTACATAAACAATGTAGACTTGTTGAAAAACAGTTTACTTCAAATAACTTTTTGTGGTACCAGTCACTTCTGATATCTCTTGTGTTATTTGATTCGTCAAGAGTCTGTTTCATGAAGAGTAACAGAGAGAATATTTTGTAAGTTACCGAAATAGGAAAGTTTGCTGTTTAATATGCGGGTTTCAATTTGCAAATTTAAAGCGTTACAGCATCAAATGCTATTATAATCAAAAGCATAAAGCAAACCTTTGTGATATTACAGGTATTTATTTATAAGATCAAAAGAAATTTTCAGAATACTCGTATTTGTAAACACATAAAAGGGACCATGTGGTTTCACTTTTTAGGGATTTAATGTCTTATTAGTTTTCTTAATCTAAGCTATTCCTTTTTCATGTTTCAAAGTTTGAACTCAATATTGAGTTTAAAACCAAATAATTTATTATTCTGATCAAATAGTTTTAAATTATTTTAAGGCTACATAGCAATGGAACTTTACTGCTTTATTTGTTGTGAAAGAGATACAATTTAGTATGTTAATCATAAGGCATCGTAAGAATATTGCAGGTGCATAAGATACATTATTGTTATAAACCTGAATATTATGCAATTTGCTAAACCACAGTAGGTGGCTGTAATAATTTCGTATGTAAAATGTGTTTAATATAAAAAATAGTTAATAGAGTACACATTTTTACCACAGCGCAGGTGGAACTAAGCCACCACTGCGCCTGTTGTATCAAAGCGACGTTCGTCACTTGGCAGGAGAATGTGAGGCGAGTAAGGCAAGTTCAATCACTACCTCTTCTCTCGTGCCCATGTCTGATCTATCCAAACCGCTCGGTATATATCCACTGTTCCTACTTTTGCATAATACTTTTATAGGGAATCTTATGATGCCCAGCTTTGGCTGCAGTGGCTCTTTTAAAATTATAAAAATTAAAATTATAAATATAAGAATAGCGTTCATTTAATGTTAGTGCATACCCTAATTGCATACAAATTTACAAACGGCTTGTTATAACTTATTAATTTATTATTTTCAGATTATTCTAACTCATAAACACTTAAAAATAGAAATACTTGCTATAACTAAGTAAGCACACTTTAACAAAGAGCGCTAGAAGTAATGTATAGAGAAGTAGGATATTAAAACATATCCGTACACGCGTGCACCTTTAATGCATTAATTTCTGTATACATACAACTGAAACACCACATGTTCAATTAATCACTAAGGGGAATATTAAAGCGAAAGTAAACTCGAATGCCGTGGGTATACATTTCATAATATTGAAGCGTGATAAATATTTAGTGTACCAAACATGCTTATGATTATGAGTGTATGCAGCAGTGTATTATGGACTATTTTACCTTCTCTACTACGTAAAAAAAGAGGGCTCACTATTCTAATATTGGGATATGCGAGAATGGACCAGTTTTTGCACGTCAGTATACGTGGTAGAGAAATGATACCAAAATTTTACCCGAAGCAATGTTTTGAGATCTCCTGAATCCAGAAAGAAGCATTCTTGGAAAAACTTCCACAAATACCAATTCAGTATTTAAGATCAGCATGATCCAAATCTGCGGTATAAGATTTTGAAACACATCCTCCACCTAGTAGAAACGTTTTTGGCTTTCATTTTCACAGAAATGACTCTAAGGACTTTAATTGATATATTGAAGTTGTTTGAATTACAAATGGCGGCAACGTGGCCGAGAGGTTAGATCATTCGCTTACTACCTAGGCGGCCCGAGTTCGATCCCAGGGACCCGCATGTGGTATACGTGGTGGACAAAGCGGTGTCTGGACGGGTTTTCTCGGGTTCTCCAGTTTCCCCCGCCACTCATTTCCCCAGTGGTTCCATTGTCACCTTTCCAATCACCATTTCGCCTGCATTTCATATCATCTCCTTCCTCATTCTCATACCTGCTTGGCTGACCACCCGCTTCCAAGTCTTCACTCTGTTCGGTTCATAGGTTCCTGTGTTCCTCCGCTCCCCTATATGCCTTTCATGATTGACTTCCCTTTGATTTTCTAAAATCCTAAATAAATTTTTATCCACTGCAATTTGAACACAGGAAAAAAGATGCGTATGCTGTCTGGTAAATACCATTTAATCATACAGTATTTAAACCCATTGTAGTTTAAAGAACTTTATGAATGAAATTGTTCCATTTAAAACAACTGAAATTTAGCATCAAGTGATCAATTGTGAGTGTATTCACGTGGTATAAATTTGGGCATGGTATTATGAAAGTGACCGCCTCCGTAGCGCAGTTGGTAGTGCGCTTGCCTCTGGCGCGGAGGACCCGGGTTCGATCCCCGGTACCAGCATGAGGATTTTATCCCCTCTGGGAGGTCTGGCACGGGGTGCACTCAGCCTCGTTAGGTCCCGGGGGGACCAACTGAGGAGCTACTTGATGGAGATGTAGCGGCCCCAGGTCTAGAAGGCCGCATAACTGGCCGGGATGGCTTGGGGCAGTGACCACGTCCCACCCTCCAGTACTGCACCTCACCAATGACGCCTATAGTGGGCAGATGTGGGGGACGCAGCGGCTGGGCGGTAGGCCTTGGCTCTTCGTGGGCTGTCGCGCCGGGGTTTAGTTTAGTTTTATTATGAAAGTAGTGACCTTAAGAGTAAATTAATTATGGAAGACACAACATTTAATGACGGGTGGCTATTTCCGGTGAGATCTCGACTTCGAATTTTTGGGTGGAATACAATACTTCCTCTACTGTACGTAGTGGAGAAAGTAATAGTAATCGTGAGCTATCAGCCCCCATTAAATGTTGTGTCTGCCATAATAAGGAAGTATTTAATAAACAATTATATTCCTATGAAACTTTTTTACAGTAGCAAAGTAATTTTGTACATCCCTGTTTTGGGGCGAGATGCATGAAGCAAATAAAACTTAAAGAAGCAGCAGACATTAATTACACCAGCTACCATTTAATATTCAGCAGAATAGAAGACTAAAGCTAAGAGTCTGTGAAATACATCTTGAGCATGGCACAGTATCTTCTTAATCTCTTGCTCAGCTTTTGTCTCAGCTCTCGTGATTAATATCAGACTGTAGCTGTGAATCAATTGTGTAGTCTCTCACCATCTGGTGGTAGAACGTGGAAATTACATTTGCAGCGCGACGGTCAACGTTTGATGAGGACACAAGGAGCAAGAAGCTCGCAGAAACAATAATTCTCCGTGCAGCCAATTAGTACAAGTAACACTCCCTTGTCAGCAGTAATAATAATTGTACCCTGCCTCTCCAAGTTGCCGAGAGCAGAGGAGCAACTGTAGACCAGCTGCTATCTTTAAGACTTTCCTTTGAGAGGTGTGACGTATGAAGCTCTAGTACCGTGAAATAAACGTAATAAGCAAGATTAAAAAACAAGAGACCTAGCTTTGTGATAAACCACGAAAGACAACTTTCGCAGTATAACCTCGCTCTCTGATGAATGCACAACAATGGTCCATAAAGAAACACAGCAGTTGTGTTTGTTAGTACCGATAACTCGAGCCCACTCTGCCAATGTTGATTCCCCAAAAGTTGGCACCCCACTCCTGACCAGTGTTGCCATTTCTGCCGAAGTAAAAGCAGAACATTTGATTTGACAAAACAGTACATTTTTAACCGGCAATTTTGCTTAGTGAATACTAATTTATGACGATAATCATGACGTCCGTATTGCGCAATAGCCTCCATTCCGTATCTATTTGTTGGATTTCTTCTGCTTTCACCAAAATGGGAAACCAAGAAGCAAGTGGTGCAATTGACTGGACTGTTTGGATTTTGGCTGATTCTAACACTTCCAACATGTAAGAAGAAGATCACTTAATGAAAAACGACTTAGTACATCGCGATCTGTCGCGATCTGGAAATAGAACTGCAGTTCTTCAAAGCGATGGTGATTGAAAGAAACTGTGGATTATTTGCTGCAAAATAACACTCACTAATACTAAAAAACACGCTAAACTTTTATTTTACTTCACTTTCACAACCAGTAAACCTTGGATGCACTGTTTACATTTGATATATTAACTCTGGTTAGCATATTGCGTCTTCTGAAAGTTCGAATTTCGCTTTTCTGCATGGTAACGTGAATTTTCTTGTTGCGAATCCTATCAAGTGAATATTGCTAACAAATACTTTCACAAGTGATATTAGATGTGTGAGAACCGACACATTCTCGAGTGAGGTGAGACCATCAAATGATATTTACCTGGACTGTTTTATAAATAAAATATGAATTTTAATACTATGTCACAAAGTGTTTGCTTCTATAAAAAATAACCTAAAATATATTCATTTCGACAGTGATCTCAGCACTGCCAACTGAGGCAAACGAAACCCAAGAAATACAATAACTTTTCTTCTGGAAAAATACATTTATTATTAAAATAAGCATTGTTAAAAACGCACTTGCCAAGTTGAAATGGACCGCTATTTTAATTTTTAATCTATTGCAATGTATAATAAATTGTTTTTCACCGATTAATAGGATACGGTTGACTACTCTGAGGAAACAACAGTGATAATTTGTACAAAACAAAGAAATGACCAGGTGATAGTTTATTCGTCTATGACAATTTATCCAATCTACATATGTAATAGTCTTCCTAATTTCATATTTTACATTCTAGTTCATATAGCATATAGCAATTAACAATAAGTTAAAGCTTCGTTGTAAATATAAATGCCAGTTTCAGCTTCACCATTACCTATTTTTACTTTCTCTACTGGTAAGTAGGGGAAGTATTGTATTCCACCCAAAAATTCGATGTCGAGATTTCACCGGAAATACATGTTTTGAGGCCCCCTGAATCCAAAAAAAGCATTTTTAGAAAAAGGTCCGTGTGTGTGTCTGTGTGTCTGTCAGTCTGTCAGTCTGTCAGTCTGTGGACAGCATAGCTCAAAAACGAAAAGTCAGTTAAAAACCAAAGTTGGTATTTCAGTTTAATGTCGTTCAAGGATGTGATACGAAGATTTTGAAGAAAATAGACCCACCCTAAACTACCCTTTACATGGAAATTTTTTCGAAAATTTTTATTTTCTTGAAAATGGCTCTAACGATTTTGATTAAAATGTCATATGTTTGAGATATTTTTATGACAAATGAAATGTATATCTTGAATTTTCTGGCTATAGCCCCTGTAGTTGTATTTACTCTGGACGGCTTTTGCATAAATGGTAAACCGTTAGAGATAGACCAAATTATACTATACAAAAAATGTAGATCTTGCTAAAATACACAATTTATGTCTCAATAAATTTTCTTGTAGGGTGAACCATTTCGGAGATATACCTTGTTATGTGTGTGAGTTTCGGAAAACTTGGAACTTTCGTGAAATGGGTCATCGTTGTTCATTTTTTTATATGTTACGTGTACAAAGAGAACGGAATCTCAAAGCTTTAAAAGATTTGACTATCGCACAAAGCCTACTGTATTCCAATATTTCCCTTGCACCTATAAGGAAATAAGCAATAAGATAATTTGTACAAATGTTTATTTTAACTAACACGAAGAAGATATAGGAATAAGAGTTTGTAAGAATGGTTAGTACAAGAGTAGATAAAGTCATGTGAGTGCAACACGTCAGATTTTTACTATATTGAAACTGCCCATAAATGTATCTTTTCTCAATCACTATTATGTGTAGAAAGCAGAAACTTTTATCACATATTCTTGAAAGCCTTACAAACTTTTAACACGAACATTCGTGTATGTATTTTTTATTTTTGACAAAAATTCCACAATCTGGAAATCTCTGTTAAATACATGTAGGAAATATGCATTATACATTTCATTCTTCTACTTATTATGGAAGCTTAGAAAAAGGTACTTAAGTGTGAAAAATGTTAGTTTTTGGGAAATGGTTCTGAAAGTATCAGTTGGCTATCATTTTGATGGATGCAACATAATTTTAAAAATAAAACAAATAAAACGAAAGTAAATAAGTGTCAGAGTTAAAAAGCGACAATAAATAGGAAAACATTTTGAAAATTTTGATATTCTTTCGTGGTAAATACCCTTAAACTTTTTATTTGCTGCTACACAATCGTACTTTCGGATATTGGAAAACTGAATTTGCATAGAATTAAAAAGGAAACAAATGACGCGTTTATTCCCTGGATAGTGAAAAAGTTTATTTGCAAATCTGAAACTTTCAACATGTGGTGCGCGAATTGTGCTAAACAAAGTAACACAGAGTAACTTTAATTAATACACTTATTTTTTGGCTCCTATGCTGACACTCCGTAGAATTTTGCGAGCTTTTTAGTGTAATTGTAGCAGCTTTAGTTTCAAGTTCGTTCCAGTTCCATACAACTCTTTCGCAAGAAGATCACATCTGTTTGACGTCACCGCATCTTCGTCCTTATCCTCTCTGTCACAAATTGTTCCTTTGGTATCATAAACCTGCTCTGTCCGGACTCGATCGATATGCTACTTGATATTCAATTGATATATTATACTCTGCCTCAGTCATTGTACCATTGTGTGCAGTAAAAACAGACCCTTAGAGGAAGTTAAGCTAGTAATTAAATATTAACTGCGCTCTCTCAGAATCCAACACTTCTCCCCCTTGCATATTCTCACTGAATAATTCGAAATACGGGTGAAAAATAACACTGTCAATAAGTTGTATAACTTAACAATAATCATTGCATTATTAATAAGGTTGCTTCATTTAAGGACATTAACTACCAAGGTAAAATGATGATGATGATGATGATGATGATGATGATGATGATGATGATGATGAATCACCGCCTTACGCCGGTGGTGTCTTAATTATTATGTACATCAAGATGGAGAAGCCAATACGAGGCGGAAGCTCTAATCAAGTGGG
The DNA here is from genome assembly GCA_030765045.1 of Tenodera sinensis. Classification (NCBI taxonomy): domain Eukaryota; kingdom Metazoa; phylum Arthropoda; class Insecta; order Mantodea; family Mantidae; genus Tenodera; species Tenodera sinensis. Next base: position 49,311,690 of record CM060970.1, read on the forward strand.
TAAAGGGTATTCGTCAAGCCTACCAAAATATGAGAGAATGCCTCCCCCTTATATTATTACAGTTGGATAACTTTAAGGAGCTTTATTCGAGTGAAGACAAGATGTATTCACAGGCATGACACCACACTGATTCGAAAGGAAGATCCATCTTCATCATCATAATCATTATCATCATCGTCATCATCATCATCATCATCATCATCATCATCATCATCATCATCATCATCATCATCAAGCCTCAAGATAGGCCAGCGTCTTCGCTGTCTTCCAACTGGTTTGTACTTTAAGGCTTGCTTATTCAGTCTTTCTTCTGGCATTCGGGACATGTGCTCTTGTCACTTCATTTTGTACTACCTGATTTTGTCATTTAAATTAAATATTTTTAGTTGCTCTCTAATTGTATCACTCTTAATGTGATCTTTAACACCGCAGTCAGCTACGGACCTCAAACATTTCATTTCATTAGTTTCAATTATTCTTTTATCATTTCTGTTCCAGGTCCAGGTCTCGGCACTATGGACACTGCCATAGTTTTATAACACTTCAATATAGTATCTCTTCTTGTTTTGTTTTTCAATGTTCGTTTTATAGTGCCACATATGTTTTGAAATTCATATACTTTTTCGAAAGTAACAGTATTAGTGGTTATTAGTACACCTGGAATTTTTATGTAATTATATATTTTCCTTGCTTGTTACATGCTGGAAAAAGTTATATGTTTACAAAGCACTATGTTAGGGCTAATATAACTGAATTTTATTTTAAATTTTTACATGTTTGTGAGTATATTACAATCTTAGTGATATAACATAAAATTGCATATTTTAACATTTTCATTCATTTCTGTGTTGAAATTTGACACCCATTGTGGGCCTGTTTTGGTTGCGTCAACAGTTGGATTTGGTTGACAGAGAGGTACTTCAAAATATGACAAGCGCAGGTAGAGAATCCTCTAAGGTTTTAATTAGTTGCGGAAAACACATTCACCCCTGGTAGTGTTATTAATGGTTTTTTAACTCCCACCTGTATATTGAACAATGATGCTGGTAGGGTGGGGATCAAGCAAGATTATCTTATCTCACTTTTGCTTTTGAGTCAGCAGTTTTGTTTAAGGAATTGAATGACACACTTCATTCAACATCAGTTTGCTCTGGAGTCAATATGGCACCAATTGCATCGTCGCTGGCTTCATATTTAAAATCATGGATAACAGTTGAAAGTGTTTTACAATTGATGAAGTAATGATTTTTAAAGCATGCAACACAAGTCTCAGCTTGAACAGTAAGTACAAAGTACTCTGCATTAAAAGAAACCAACAATTTGCTACACAGAAGTTAACACATATGCCACCTTCAGGTAACCCGTTTTATAAAGACTTGTACAGTGCGATGATTGCAGCCAATACTCCATGATATAAACTAAGCTTCCTGAATTCACATCTTTTTAAGCAACATGTTGATCTCAGTCAACATAGAGAAGCGTCTCTTTTCAGTGAGATAAGTTAGGTTGAGAATTCTGATAGTTTGATAACAAACCAAACACTAAATCTAAATAAAAGCATCCATAAAACGGGTATCTCTGCGTCTTTTAAAGGAGAAAGTGTCACAAAACGAGGGCTAGAGTTGACTTCAGAGCGTTGTCAATTAAAGGGGAGAACCGTGACTCAAGTCTACAGACACTTGCTAAAGGCAACCGGTACACGTTCTGTCCTGCCTCGCCCAAAGGGAAAAAACTTTTCTATCGCAAGAGTTTATACTCTCGAGCAGCTGTACGCTTTTTTATTTCTCTTGTTCAAATCCCGGAGGACATAGTTGCCTTACCTTCACTGCTGCCTTTGCTGGGCAACTCGAGCTAGATTTACAAAAACGTTGCTGTTACGTTGCAAGCTGGTGTGAAGATGAACTGTCTCTGGTTGAGGACTTTATTACGTTCTGCGTGATTCTTTTTAGACAATGATTATATCAAGCTTATTATTACATTCATTATTGACCAACCACTTTCAGCAATACCGGTGATATTTGACCGTGCTGGCAAGATTAGCTCACTTTTGAACCCATAATTTGTTAAAAATTAACATTGCATTATTTTCCAAATACTTCATTATAATTCATTACCTTACACTTTACACTAATTCCCCATATAGTTACCGCCGTTATTCAGGCACCTGCCGTAACAGGAAACCAGTTTTTTTATGCCTGCATCAAAGAATGATGCCACTTGTGATAAAAATCAAGTCTAGATCGCTTGTTTCACATCATCATCGTTGAAATGTTTTGCATCAAAGAGTTTCTTCAAATGAAGAATTGAACTGCACGTACTGGAAAGTGGTGAAATTATTCCCAATGAAACGATGTGACCAGATCCTAAATTTGTTTGGCTGTGTGTGACCAGGCATTGTAATTCATTATTGTTCTCCAATAAACCTCATACAATTGCCAATTGAATGTTCATGGTGCAAGATTTCTGGTATTCATAAAACGCATCAGTGACCTGACTTCAGAGTCAGCGGGTAGCTCGCTTGTTTTGATCATTCCCAAATGCTCTAATAATAGCAAAACACAACGTAACAATCGCTCACAGATAAGTCTGTCTAATGAACGGAGCAACTTCGCGTCTGGGCCGTTGCAGAGGCAAAATATTTAAACGGTACTAAAACAGGTTTCGTTGTATAATATGCAATGATTAATAGGTTCAGTGGTCCAATTGTGTTTTCACTAATGCACATTCAAATAGTGTCAATTTTTAAATAATTCATGTTCTTGGTACAAATGTTTGTTCAAATTTAAGTTTATTTTGAGACTATTTTCTGATTTCCTCCCTTGATATCATTGGTTAGTCGCAGTACTAACACATTTAAATATTAATTCATTTAGTAATACGCGCTCTGAATATAATTGTACAGTGGTCTAGAGGTAACATGCTTCCTCTGATTCTAAGGTTGCAGGTTCAAAGCCGGGGGATGACAATGGATGTTTTTATGTGTAAAAATCCTGAGAATGGCTACTTTCGAAAGGAAAATAAAGCCCTTGGTCCCCTGTTGTAGATTTACGCACGTAAGAGAACCTCAAGTATGACAGATTTTAGGCCTAGTGACCAGTAAGGACGAGTAGATTAAGCAGCCCTCTAATGCTCCCGAATCCTCTTTACATTGAGAAGCATCCGCAACGTATGTCCGTCACCGCCATATGGAACGACACATAAGAACACCCTTGAAATTTAGAAGGAAACGGAATAAAAGAGAAATAGTGTAAATAAAGAGTGATAATAGGAAATCACGACTGTATTTGCCTACGACTAGGTAAATGCATGAAAAACAAGGTCAGAGGGGGTGAATGGTCGAAGGTGGTCAAAATGGGGCCCTCCGAATAGCGGGTTTCACATGTTACCGTGGAGCCATCTCACATAGTGGCGTTCCAAATAAATATTTAAGTGTTACATTTTAACACAGAATCCGTAATATAAAAAGGTCGCTTAAGTACTTCCAGTTTTTCTTTTAACGTACTGGAACTATCTTTTCGTTTGGTTGACATCGGAGTGTATTGCACAACACAAATTGGCGAAAATTATAATTTTTTGGAAGATGACCGCTAACAATAGCGAAACAAACTGAACTACCTGGGCACCTCCACACATAACCTTTAATTTTTGTAGAAGAAACTCTCATTTTATCTTGCTCATACATTTCTTTGTTTAAAACAAGTATTAATGACTCTCTGGTGGAATTAAACAAGCGAGGGTATGGTGAAAATGGAGCAAAGTGCTTTAAAGATTGCTTTCAACTCGGTAAAAAAAATTATTCAGACCTTAAGCATGCCCTAAATGTTAGAACTTGTGGATCTGTTGGCATTATTGTGTTAATTGCGGATATTTCTTGAGTCTCTCTTTCTCATGCTTCGTGGCTTTCTCTCTCCCTCTCCCATTCTGCTACTCTCCCCATATTAATATATAAACAAGAATTGGCTTGTGACATTTCACTCAGCACTGAGAAGTAGATGAACAGCGTTGCCAGTTTGTGTTAGTAAGCACGTGGTACAATGTTGGTATGGATGGCAACATGCTACCCCTTGTTAGCTAAAGGAAACCAGGGTGGTGTGATACTCCTGGCTAAAGCAAGAGGGAGGAAATATTACCATGGAAACCACGCGAAAGCATGCCCTTCCGGTAACTGGCCGACTTTCTTTTCAAAACAAATTGTGTATATCCGCATCTCTCCAATTCCTTTCAATCATCTCACCCCCCCCCCCCTTCCAGTCTCTTACGTCGTTTCTACTCTCTTTCACTTTCTCTCTGACCTCTCCTTTATCGCTCTCATCTTCACTCCCCTTTCTGTGCAGCTTACGCCATGTGACTTTTTGAATATGTTAAAAAAAAACTTCTTTATCGGCCTGTTAATGGAAATTGAGAGATAAGTTTGATGTAGTATTAAAACGCCACGTCACCTTATGCTTTAATTGTGATTAGAGCTTTAATATTTCTCGTGGTAATCAGTTTATGTACATATATATATCGACAATAGGTATCTAGTCAAATTCATCCTACTGAAATCTTGCAAATACAGTGATTCGAAGTAAAAATACTTACATTTTGCTAGAATATTTGAAACAGCTTAATAATAGGAACATTATTGTGATTTGTGGCGGCGTTACCTATATTGCTACTGGCGGTTTCAGTATACTTTGTAAAAAGGTTTTCCCTGGCATCGATTAAATCCCTGGCGCACCCACTTTCTGGAGTGGCAACTTTGTGCTCCAGGGGCCACGAGGGAGCTCAAGGCTTGCGGGGAGGATGACCGACGTCGGGTGTGTTCATTCCGCAATCGTGACGACACTGCCTACGCTTGCGCAGATCGTCGTGCAAACCTTACCGCCCTTCAGATCTCCCGTCTCATCTCTCCCTCATAGGGTCCCGTTAGAATGACAGAGGACTACACGGCGCATGTGTGATACTGTGCCCCAGTTTCCGTTGCTCCTTCGTGAGGTATGTTCCTCTTCCTCGTTATCCTCTTTGGTAAAATAATTAAGATACCGATCAATCAATGCAATGTTTACTCCATAAAAGTCTATAAGAGAGCATTAGATATTACAAAAGCTTATCATGGTAAATATTTAAAATGTTCTGTGAATTTGTATGTGATATTTCACTGTTTTTCGTGTACATAAGCTAGAAAGTTTGATCGCTTATAATTATTGAGCTTTTATTATCTTGATTCACACCGGTTCACAATCAGAAGAAACGGAAACGGAAGTGTCTTCTATATTCTGATTGTTACTAACACAACAAATATGATACACACATTAGTTCCTTCGTACCTGAATTGAAGTGCTATGGGAAATATAATAATGTTTGTTTTGTTGAAATAATTATAAAGCTTACATCAGTTGCTTCGTATTTTGAATTGAGGTGCCAATGAGAGGTAAAACAATCCCTGATTTATGGAAATAATTATAAAATGTGCATCAGTTGATTCGTATTTTGAATTCATGTTCCAATGAGAATTAAAACAATGTCTGTTTTATGGAAATAATTATAAAACTTAACTTAATTGCTTTGTACTTAAATTGTCGTACCATGAGAATTAAATCAACATGTGTTACGAAAATTATTATTTAAGCACTAAATAGTAATGTAAGTTTTCCACTTGTTTATTCCCTATTTTCCGGTATATCGATGACCATATGGTACGAAAGTTTTCTGGAAGAAGCTCCTGAACATCAACAGGATTCTCGTTTACGACAAAGAAAAGATTCAGGAAAAATTCTATCTAGGGGTTTAAAAACAGAACCTGGCGTTGCTTTCGGGAGCGAAAATTTACGACATGGTATAAAATCAAGTAGTAGATTGCACAGAATAAACCAGCGGAGTTTCACGCCAATCGAGTACCACACTAAACTTCTGAGGTGTTTTAAAAAACAAATAAACGCTGGGATGTAGAATAAACGTGTAATAAAATCAGGGAGAAAACCGGACCGGACCTGATTATAAAGAATGATCGCAAGATTACCAGATATGTTTTACATCCTTTTGATCATACTTATTCGCGAAATAATTTATTTTAATGTAGATACGTCTGTTAAACGTTAAGCTGTTTTTCTTTTCACGCAACTTCATTTTACGGCAAGTTTTTAAGATTTTCAGCAATGAAAACTTGATTTGGGGATAGCGTATACCGGGAAATAAAGGATCACTGGTATTTTTCTACTCCGAGGGTTTAGCTTCAATCTGTCATTATGGTTATCAGAAAGTGTAGGAGGGGTTAGGCACTACTCACTTATTGCGGTTCCGGAAGCATCAGGGGGAATAAATTAGGAAGGATTAGATTTGGGGCGACAGACTCACATAGACGGGGCACCCAACGTCTCCAGATATTACATACTGACGTATGTAGATACCACTCCCCACGGAGAGATCTTCTACACCGAACAACAAGGTAGATAGTTCTATAGAGCTAACTATATTACCATACTCCTCACTCGCCTGATCTTTGTACGCTGAAACATGAAATGTCTGAAATAGTTGGAATACTTAGCATTAAATCGGATCTTTAGATTTATTCAGCCTTTACCGCCAGTCAGTTGTTTCAATGAATGGCCTAATTATTAGTTCAGCAAGCCCCTTGTCTCAGAGGGGAAGTTAGGAAGTGAATCTAGGCTTGCATGCGTTCCCGACTCCATACGCAAGTTAAAGTACTTGGCGGTGCAAAGCTGTTCTTAACTAGAACATTCTGTGTGTTCTTTGCACGTAAGAGGGAAGCGACCAGGGCCACGATTTACATGCAGAAAAGGCTGAATAAGTCTGAAAATTCGATATTATCACCCATAATTTGTCTACTACCAAGTAAAACAGTGAAAGCGCCCAAGGACCCAATAGGTCCAGCATCTGGAACTTCTGGCATGTGAACCTAACATATGTTACCTCGGAGTAATCTTACTTAGTATTATCTGTCATCATAGACTATCAAACTTTGAGTGTCAAAAATGCGCTGATTTTAAGTCATTTTAAACACCAAACCAGCTGCGCTTTTCCGTTTTTGCAAAATATAACATTTCTATGAATAAACAACGAAATCAAAAATACATATTGAATTATTATAAATTAATAGGTAAGCTACCCACTTTGTTAATGCCCTAATATAGATTAATTTAAGCTTTTGTGTGTAAGCGTGAATTTTTTATAACTTTAACACATTTTGCCACTTCAAATACACAGCACAGCATGCATTAATCATTTATTTTACTTGTAAAATTCTGATGCGACACATTTACATTGATTTTTCTCTAATCATAAAAAATTCACAAATATCCTTTATAATAGAAATTAAGCAAGAAGTGATAAATTACATAAAACATGCGTAAATAGCATTTTAAATATTTCATCCTAGAGTTTGAGTGCAAATTTCCTGATAAGATGCTAGAAGTCTGTGGGTAAAAATGGGCAACTTCCAAAACACAGGTGTTAGAGATACAGGTTCACATATTTTGAGAAATGATACCTTAGTCTGTGTCACCTCGGTGTATTAGTTTCTTTTTTTTCACTTCGTCTAAAAGTTTTCCCACATATAAATCACTGATTTTCTTGACGTGGTCGTAGATGCGCCGCAACATGAAAAACGCCGCACATCCTATCCGTTTTGTTTCACACTTCAATGCGTGACCTACTGGCTTAGGTAGCTAGCTTTGGAGTAAGCGTTGGAACTCGGTTCCTGTACACCATTCATTATCACGACACCGGCCCACTCCGAACCTGAAATCATACAACTCTTAACAAGTAACATTATAACTTCGCAATTGAAGGAAATATTGATGTTATCTTATTCATTACATTATCCACAAATACCAGTACAAATATTTTCATATACCCTAACATCTGTATGTATATAGGTATGTGTGGGGAGTGGCCCAGTTGAGCGCATTTTGCCAGTGCCTGGTATACAGAGTACAGTGGATTACAAAGTTGTGTGCGGTATGGATATATGTCATTGTCAATGTTATGATGACAACTTCTTAGTTACTAATGTGAAAATGCCGCCTATAATGTCAAAACTAAAAGGAGGGCCTCTGCATATTCAAATGTTGATAGTGTAATATTCTTGGCTAACATCACTGGAAGTGTGATCGTTTACTGCGTAGTTACTGCACTACTCGAGCATAGAAACACGAGAGTAACATACACAATAATAAGTGACTCGCATCTAACCTCTCATTTAATGTCTCCATGACCACGAAGAACAGAAACATACCTGAAAAGTGAGAAAATGGAATGAAATGATGTAAAGAAAATTGTGGTACATGAGAAATCACCACGCATTCACTACCTACCAAGAAAACCCAGGTAAAATCCAATGTCACATAGACGTTAGACGGGAATGGAACCGGAGTGCCCAGAATGCGAGCCTCATACGTTACAGCGGAGCCATCTCATTCGCTATGCCTTTGCCCAAGACATCTAAATACGCTTCTGTTACAAGCATATGGATTGTTCAAACACAGAGTTGTTACCCCGGGAGAAAATAATTATGTTTGACTGATCAGTCGAATGTTGTATCCCATTGCCAATTCTTGTTTCTCTGGAGTGGCAGGTTACAAACGCAGCCATTATCGATTCTCTCTGTGCAAGAAGTATCATGAAAGAGGCTTTGATGTAAACAAAGCCGAGCTGTTTGAAATAGCATAGCGGTTAGCGAACGACCGGGCAAATGTCGACGAGGGACTGTTGTTCAGCCCACAAAAGTCCATTTAGCGTCCGGCAACTGTGCGAAGTGGAGCCACTGGCTTTTACGTTCCAGGGTGAAGGGCTTAAAGACCGTTTAAAGACTTTTTCATAAAACTAGCCTTCCTCCGTGTTGTTGGTGAAAGAAGCTTTGTGGCTAGAGTTACTCCCAGCTTACCAAAGCAGTTACTCTTTACTTCCTCTTTCGCTTACATTGTAGATAGGCATGGTATTGTATTGGATCCGAAAATTGGAAACCGAGATTTCTCTTGAAATACAAACCTTGAGATTCTGTCCATAAAAAGAATTGAAGAAAGGTATGTGTATATGCACACGTGTGTGTGTGTGTGTGTGTGTGTGTGTGTGTGTGTGTGTGTGTGTGTGTGTGTGTGTGTGTGTGTGTGTGTGTGTGTGACAGAGAGAGAGACAAGCAGAGACGGAGAACAGCATATCCCCAAAATTAACACTCGGTTAAAAACGAAACTTGGAATTTAAATTCACCCTCATCTGTGGCGCGCATTCGGGAGGTCGCGGGTTCGATCTCCAAGGCCACGCAATCTGACATGGATTTTTTCGTGGTTTCTCCATGTCACTTAGGCATGCTGGGGTGTATTATTTCATACCACGGTTTCCTTTCCATCATATACTTTCATTCCATTTGCTTATCTTTACTGGGCAGTGTCGGGCAGATGGCGTGGATGATTGCAAATGGTATCTGCTGTTCTCGGCGCTAGGTGGCGTTTGGCCGGCCTTGTCCTCCATCGGCGCAGGGGGGGGGGGGTGGTCACTCAGTGCGACACCGCAACCGCGGTGTGATGGCTGCTTTGTGGGGCTTGGCGCCGGTATGAAGAGATCTCAGCACTTGTTATGGACTTCCGCGCGTCCCTGTGGCCTGTCTAGCTGCGACCCTGTGTGGCACCTTCGGTTCTCGTTCCATCCCTACCTCCTGCGGGGTGGTGGTAATTACAATTGATCTGTGTAGGTCGAAATAAGCGAGGTTTCTCTTCTCTCTCTGTACCCTTTACCCATTACTATTTTTTAAAAAATCCACTTACCACCAAACTGACCTGTACATGGAAAAGTTTTCAAACAATTTTATTTTCTCAAAAATGGCTCTAACGATTTTGATTAAAATACCAAAAGCTTTAGATATTTGTGTGACAAATTAAATGTATATGGTGAATTTTCTGGGAATAGTCTCTTAAGTATCGAATTTCTGGATGACTTGCGTCACTAGGAAACTATTATAAACAAGTTCTGGTTAAAGCTACTAATACTTCTAAATTCAGTTTTATTTAAGTCTAGATTAAATTATTTTAAATTATTAAAGTATTATAGCATTATTTTTTCAGGAACTATGTGTTTTATACCCTTAATTTTTGGAGAACATAAACCATGGACAATAATTATTAACATAAAAGTTAGCCATTTCAGACAAATTCTTTATTATATTTTGAATTTTCAATACTTGCGTCTTTTTCTCAAATGTAAAGTCGTTATTTTGCTTTTTGATCTCTTAGCCATACAAATATCATGGAACATCAGAGCTATCACACAGTTACCAACTTTTAAAACTATCACTTAGACCTGCTGCATTCCCCTATTTGCATTACACCTACAAGGAAGTGTATTTTAAAACCATTCTATAAATGTCGATGTCAATAAAGCTGACGTAGGTATGATAAGCGTTTGAAGGTATAGTTTATACAACCATTTGCATGCATTTCCTTCGTGGGGAAGAAGTGAGCTGATGTTATAGACTGCGATGTAGTCTTATTGTTAGCACAGCACGCTTAGTTATCACGGATTTAAAGGCTATTATTCTATTCCTAATGATTTACAAAAGGGTGTTTTCAAGCCTTACCATAATGAGTGCAGTGAGATAATTTTAAGTAGTTCTGTTCAAACAAAATAAATATGTACTCACAAATGTGAGAAGCCCACTGATTTGTCAATTACATTAACAGTGTGACTTAACAATTTCAATTTAAACAAAGAAGTATTTTTCTTAAGCGGTCAACGTGGTTTCCCACGACACCATTTCCAAAGAATATACTCCGTTGCCCATTTGATCGGAATATTAACCCCAACTGTAGCAGACAACCCATGTATTAAATCCACCCGCCTATATTCGGTATTGACAATATGTAATCTACAAGCAACATGAACCCCACACGTAACAATAATAGAATCCCCCAAAACGGTAATAATAATATGAACTCTAAGGATAATGAAATTCAATAGGGTGCCCCCAGCAGACTAGTTATTGCAAATTGCTTTTGTATGCCAAAATAGCCTAAAATACAAAATGGCAGGAACGTCCAAACTGTGCTCCTTCTGACTCTAATAACTTCTTATTCACCTGATTACCTCCCCGTATAGAGGACTGACACCTCCTAGGACTTATGAGCCGGTGCCTAGAGCAGACGCCTGTCGGGGAGCACAGAAACCTATGGACCGGATAAAGTGAAGACGTGGAAGTGGGGATGATATGAAATGCAGGCGAAATGGGTGAATGGAAGGGTGATGATGGAGCAATTGGTGGAATGAGTGACGGGGGAAACCGGAGAAGCCGGAGAAAACCCCCCTGACGCCGCTTCGTCCACCACAAATACCACATGCGGGTCCCTGGGACCGAAACCGGGCGGCCTAGGTGGTAGGCGAACGCCAGTTCGTAGTTTATAGGTTAAAAAGTTGGCCATTGAAAAGGTGCTGTACTCTATCACAGTTTAGTCGTAACGCCACATAGCAACCATCTATTAGAGCACTCCTGCAGGCTGGCTCGGCTACCTAGCTTCCCTGCAACTGATTGAACAGAGTGGAGCGAGGGAAGTAAGAAACCGCAAGTTAACCCTTTGTCGGTTTTGCATGGATGCTATCAGAAGCACGATGGCAAGTGCAAGCCAATATTGTGGCATTTAATTATTGAACTTTTATAGTTATAACTTTTAAACTGTTATACTCAGTAATGTACTATAAACATCTTTGTCTCCAATTGTTCCTTGGAATATAATCTGGAGAGTGTTTGCGCAAATTCGTAGACATTTTGAGAAAGCAAAGATTTGAGGGTTTCATCAATTCTAATTCTTGCTAATTATTGTGTTTCTTGTTTTACAGGTAAGTGTGCTGTTGGAACATCTTCAAAATATACAAATTAAAAGTGAGTTTGCTGAGCTGACAGTGGTGAGTACGATGTTGATCCTATCCATTTGAATACTATTTAGAATCCCGGAAAACTGTTTACTGACGCATGAGCGGAACCTTAAATAACAGCCTACACATACATGTTAAGAGAATCACTTCAAAAGTCAGAGGAATAGAAAATACTACTCGGTACATGTTATGACGCCGGGCGCGGCGCACAACAAAGGATAGTCGTCGCCTGGCTGCCCCATCCCACTGTGGTGGTGCATCAAGGACCCTCAAGGGCAGGTTGCCTCACGCGGGTAAACATGTCACTTAAATCAGAGCGGTAGAATTAAAACGGGTTTTCTAGATCATTCGAGAAGTGTCCTGTGGTCGGCGTATTTGTAGAAGTTCCACAAGGGTCCGTGTTATGTTATCCTCACCACAAAAGGAGGCAAGGCAACGAGCAGAGGAGTATGTTAAGGACATGAATCGTCGGGGGTCAGTGACTTTTTGTTCTTGTGTGTGTCTCAAAAGGAAGATAGCGAAGCAGTTAATGAGTGTCGAGTGAATCTATAGTCAAAGTCAGCTGTTAGAGCGACAGAGACAGATAAGGGTGAGTCATGTTTATGAGAAGAAAACAGCTGTGAGTTGTAATATTACGAAAGACTCTAGACTGTGTTAACGTCAGTAAAACAGAACTGTGTTGTGCAAAGATTTTAGTGCACAATAAAGCAAGAAAAATAATTGAAATGGAATTTTGTCGATTTATCACACTGATGTCAGAAGTGGGATTACTCAAATTGGCATTTTCTCACACTATGGTTTCCCCGCTGCAGAATTTGGAATCACATTAGAAAGTAATGTTTTAACCCTAGTAGCCTATTTACCCTACATTAATAATAGTGCGTTTTGTTGTCCTGCATTATGGGGCTGGTAAGCCGTATCCTTAAACTGATTACACCAATGTTGTTATGAACAGATATTAGAGCATAAGCTAGAGTACTTCAGCTCCCGGCAGTAATTAATCTGAAACTGTTTTTAACACCCCTCCATGCTCTTTAATCCTTCCTCTCTCTGCCTCACTCCTAGTTTCTCTCAGGGAACCCTCTAGTCTACGCCGCCTATGCTCTCACGCTTTCGCAGTAGAGATACGTATGCGATGGGCTCTTAGTTATGTGGACCCCATTCTGAATTAAAATATAACCTAAGCTTACAAGCTAGTTGTTGATCTATATTGTAATATAACCATTCCCAATGAACCTGCAAACATAAAAGCGTACATGAAGTTAAGTTACTTTCTCTGCTACGTATAGTTAAGTAGAGGAAGTATTGTATCCCACCTAAAAATTCGATGTCGAGATTTCACCGGAAATATACGTTGAACAAGGGAATGACGGATAACTTCCCAGTATTTTATAATCCCCATTTTTGTCCAACACCCACACTTTCATGTTTTGCAAACCCCAGTGAACTGTGTTTGTATTTTGTTTATTGTTTTTTTCCCTATCTCAAACATTATTATATTTCTACCGGTTTAATGTTTAACTGATTTTTTAAGTATCCTGTATATACTGACTGTGTGTTCATTTTAAAGAGTGACATGGCGTCATTATTTTGCGTCAATTTTTTGTAGTGAGTGTCAACAGAAGGTAAGGGTATAATTTAGTATCCATGTGGCGCACAAGTTGCTTAGCTAAGTTGTCGTTTATTAAATTTTCTATGAATAAAGCCATAAATCAAGAACCTTCAATCAATAATAATTCAGCCAGGTGATGATAAATTATTTTGATAAAAATATTGTTCCTAGAAAACTATAAATTTCTCAACATTTTGGTACTAGGCTTTCTTGTTATTCACAAGAGAAATTCGCTGTTAAAGTCTGACGGATCATTTCACTTCTATCCTATATTTTTCTTTTTTCTGTTGGAGGTCGCTAAGCAGATTGCTATATAAACTCAGCTGTTTCAGATTCTCTTGCAGTTGTATTCTGTACATGACATAACCCTCAAGTTTATGCTTATGTGTTACGTTGTTATGTTCATGCTTAGTTTTAATTAGGAATGATCCCCTTGCTTCGCCTATATTAGCACAACATGCAGTGTAACAGAGACACTAGCATGCAATTGTCATGCAGCCGATAGAAACTTAGAGCCATAAGGAAACCAACCTGTAAACATCTTTTAGAACATTCTAAATATCGCAGATTTTGGGCAGTAACAAGGTTTAATGGCTTTAGGTGATTGCTACATGTACTAAAGGCTAAAAGTGCTAGCCAACACATTGAACTCTAAAGTGACATCTCTATTGCTAAAAGTAATTTCCCTTTTTCATTAGTTCCTGTAGTTTATTATTACTCAGGCCGCTACTTGCGGTAAAAAACTTTTGTCAATTACTTTGAAAATTGCACCTAGGAGACTGGAGATCATAATAAATAAAATTATGGTGGAAGTTTTCAAAAAAATAAGAATGACAGAGTACATACATTTAAACCTATGTTAAGAATAAAGTGCGACTGCAACAGGCCTGTGGAGCAAACCATGAAATGCAAAAGGTTATTATTAAGACTATTTCATTCATATGTAACTGGGTTGAAATCAACCAATCATGTGCGTAACAGTTCCTAATTTCAACCAACGACGGCTTCCATTCGCTAAAAATTTCAAATTTCCTTATGTTGTGATCAAGTAAGAGAATCTAACTGCACTGTCCTACAGATGCATAACTTACGTAATTTTATGCAACAAATCCGTGAGTTTTAAGTGTAAAAATGGCTGACTTACGCTTCGCTGAAGCGTCTAATTCTGAAATAGAAGGCATAATTCGAAGAGGAAAGTCTCAGCACACAGAATACAACAGGAAATACTGGTATTTAGTCTTGTAGGCCGTGCCAATGAACGTTGACGTATGACTTTTAAGATGTTAGTCATTACAACCCAGCACTTAAATAACATGTCATAGGCTATATCGTCCTTTAATTCGTGTAATAGTCTTAATAAACGCAACCCATGACTGCCAAATTTTTATATATAGTAAATTGACAATACTCATGGCATTACTTATGACTGTTGCGTTCATACTTGATTTGGTTGAAATCAAACAATGGTGTGCATAACAATGTCAAGTTTCGACAAATGACAGCCTTCATTCGCAAATAAAATTATCACATTTCATTATCACCTCTGAACTTTAGTTAATACTTCCTCTGCTTTTCTCATGTTATGATCACGTTAGTCAATCTAGCTGCACTGTGCTACGAAACGCAACAACTGTTGTAATTTGGCGCTACAGAGCCACTATTCAAATGTTAAATGTGGCTGATTCTCGCTTCGGGGAAATATGTAATGTTGAGATAGATGAAATAATTCGAAGACGGAAGCCCCAGAACACAGAGTTAAACAGGAAATATGTTTGGAATCAGTTTGATATATTTTGTATTGAACGAAATTATAAATTAACAGCATACAATCCAATTCTGACGTTGCCAACATCTTCAAAATCAATATGAGAATCTTGTCAGCTGTGTTATTGGACACTCATGTATGTACGCCTGCTACATGTTGCTTTTAAGAGGTTAGTAATTACTAAAGGCCGGAGGGATGTGCGCTCGCCCGCGATACAGGTTAGCTGGACGCAGAGTATGAATGACGTCAGAAGTACAGCACGGCTATCAAATGTGCAAACAGCTGCCACTGGAAGCAAGAGTGAAAAACAATGTAACGTAGTACTCTGCAAAGTAGTAAAGCATTGCCTTGCAAGTGTATGCAGACGCAAGGTGAAGGTGTAGTATAACGCGACTGTTTTGTTTCTTCTCGCAGTGAGCTGTAGACGTGGAGTGATAGTGTTCTTTAGTGTTCATATGATGCTTGTAGGTTGTCTGTAGTGAGGTGGTTTTCATGGTCAGGCTGTACCTACCTGCAGTTGTTTACATGCGCGAGTAATAGTCCATGTGCAGTATACCTATGGAAAAAGTCACATGGCTCCGGCCTTTAACAATTTCAATATCGAACTTAAATAACATTTCTTAGGCTATATCATCCTTTAATTCGTGAAATAGTCTTAGTAGAAGTTAATGCAACTCGTGATAGTAACATTCTTTAGAAAGTTGACTATCAGTCGTGTCATTACTTATAATAATTAAAGTCTGGAATTTGGTTACTGATTGTTTCTTCAAGCTCAGGGTATCTAAACGTGTACCCATTGCCAAAGTTCCACATGCAGTCCAGGTGGACGTTGAATACAACTTAAACGATACACAAATTCGTACCCTGGGAACGGGACCAGGAAATCTGTCTTGTGGCAATGCGGGGTAACAAGTTCAATAGAGAAATCACTGAACTCTGTCACGTGCGTTTTCATGACAAAGCGTTCTCCTCGGATTTTATCCACCAAATGATAAAATACTGCAATGGCCTCACGTCACTACAAATGTGTGATTTACAGCATGTTACTATTGCTGGGATAACGTAATGCCATGACTCTGTATTGGGCCCTAAGGGGTCGTAATGTGAAACTCCTTGTAAATGAAGATACGGTGACAGCTGACCTGAATTCTCCTAGCATTCGTCACCATTTAAAATGTAGTCCACACTTGGAATGTTGGAACTTCACCACTGCCTCAAGCTTTTGCATAATTCTGGACAGACTTATATGAGTGCCAAGTCTTTTTGTTGAATTTCAACTACGTACACAATTAAGTAAAATACTCGTAATAAAGGAACACATCTTAAAAATATCAAGTCAGAAAACAAAATCTATGACTTTTCTTGGACTTCATCACAAAAGAACAAAAATTATTATTGGAACAAGAATAGTTGAACAAGTGAGCTGTTTTAAATATTTAGGAAGTATGATCACATACAGGTGTAATAAGGAAATATAAAAGGAATTAGAACACTTTCAACATAATTACCTGTAGTACAATAAATAGATGCTTAATAAATAAAACAGTTAGGAAAAAATTAAAATTTTATAACACAATCCCAGCACCAACGTTGATTTATGTATCAGAAATATGGCCTTTAACAAAAATGGAGGAAAGAAAAATAGAAACAGTCTAAGTGTGGTTTCTCAGAGTCGTAGAAATAACGCTAAGAGACCAAAAGGGGAGTGAAGATATCAGGAACGAATTAAACATTTCCAGATTAAATGACAAGATAAAGACAAATAAATACGAATGGTTTCAACATGTAACAACAATGAACGAAGATAGATTTGGAAGACCTAAACAATGTTGGAGAGATCATCTGCCCTAAATTTCCACTGGGGAACGGAACGGGTCAAGGGATTATATTATCATCGTAAGTTGATAAAAGAACGTGTATTGATAATGTCTGCGTGCTTTGTCTGTTCCTGCGGTCTTAGATGTCTTCTGCGGTCGAGTATCGGCATCCTCCAGCGCTTAAAGACCACGCTCGAGTTTTGTAAACTAAGCGGTAACTCCAGCTTAACTTTCTGCGCAGCATATACTTTGCGTTGTTCTTCTTCTGCTTCTTCTTATTACTACTATTATTATTACTATTACTATTATTGTTGTTGTACGGAAACAATTATTTTAGAGCAAAAGTTCTGGAAACGTCGGAGGCATATATACCTAATTCAGTAGTTACCACTGCTAATGATAAAATTCAGCTGGTGAAGCCGAAATTGTGAACGCCATAATTATGGATACAATACTGCATCACATGACGGAATTAAATAATCAGAAAATGTTAAAATCGTTACATGTATAAAGCTACAGAATCTGGGAGATTAGTTGTGGTTAAAATTGTCAAAAGGCACGAAAAGGTACAGACAAGTCATTAGGGGCAAGCGTCAGGTAGTCAAGCGAGACCTGGTAAGACCAGTTTTCCTGGAAATCGGTAGTGCAGGTGTTGAGCAGGGTCGTTTCGGCGAAACCTGTTGCTAATTAGGAAGTGAAAGGTATAGAGAGCGTCATGACGTACAGGGACTTGCCTGCGAGAACCCGGAGAGAAAGGGTTGTTTACACCTGCCTTCCAGAACCCGGCGGGTCAGTACACTTGTCGCCCATATCTCCGAGCGCGCACTTCAGTCATGGGACTTGCATTCCGGATCCTCGAGTGTGAGGACACATATTTAATAGGAACAATCTTCGGTCTTAGTAAAGACACAGTAAGGGCTTAACGTAGATAATAGCGATCGGTAAATCTCACGTAGTCTTATTTTGGTGAGAATAAAAGTATTCAAACGAGAGTTCTGGTTTTATTCGCAAACACCCACGCATACCCTGAGGTTAAAATCACATGCCAGAGCAGCCGGAGCAGGAATCACCAGAAAGTAGCATTCCGCATAGGATATTGGAACGGAGGAGCGGGTAATACCACATCACTGGTAATTATATGATGGCTTTGAAATTACATTTCCTTTGCATGGCCAGGAGGGAGCAATCAAATAACGACTTCTAACTTGAGAAAAACATAAGTAGGTAGCATAAAATTCAAACTTATAACAACAAATGTTTTGGAAATGGTTAACTCTACAGAAAAAAAGGTATTTGACATAAATTGTATATTTTAATGTATGTACAATTTTTGCGAAGTAAGATTTTGCGTATCTCTTACCAGTTATGCAAAATTAAACGAGAATGAAGAGGATTTCAGAGATATTTCCATAAAATATAAGATGCCCAATTCTCTGTCAGAAAATTATCATAAGTATACACAACCCCGTGGCACAGCAGCTTAACCGGACTAAGGCCTACCGCCCGACCGCTGCGTCCCCCACCTCTATTCGTCATAGGCGTCATGAGTGGGGTGCAGTACTGGAGGTGGGACGTGGTCAGCGCCAGAGTCTCTCCCGGCCGGTTATACGGTGTTTTCGACTAGGGGCCACAACTTTTCAATCAAGTAGCTCCTCAATTGGTCTTATACCCAGGACCAGCTCAACCAGCGGGAGAAAATCTACACGCTGGTACCGGGAAGTGAACCCGTGTCCCCTGCTTGGTAAGCAGCAGCGCTACCATCGCGCCATGGAGACGACCAAGCATATAGTTGAGAAAATAAAAATGTTTTAATTCCATGTCAAGGTTTGTTAGTATGGGATTGATTTTTTGAATATCAAGTTTGGTATATAACCGACTTTTCGTTTTAGTGTTATCTTGCTCAAGGACACGCATACACATACACAACAGACATACACGCACACGTTTTTCTGAAAATGTTCTTACTTTTTGTGGGGGGAGGGGTTAGTGGGGGGAGAAGATTCAGGGACATATTTCATGTGTGTCCAGTGAAATATCAATATCTAATTTTTTCATCGAAATACAATACTTACTCTACTCACTGTAAGATAAGTAGGGAAACTAATTAACATGATAAATGATATTAAAATATATGACGCAACATGGTATTCAAGCGCAAAGTACGCTTACTATGCATCATATGCAGATGATATATTCTAAACGTTCTAAATCACTTATATTTAATACCGTAGTGAGATTAAAATCATTGTCTGTAACGTATATTAAATTGTTCCACATTTTGTGAGCCGTAATGAAAACTTGTGCACGTCCTCTAGGGAGTAGAAACTCTCCAAGATAAGTCTTTTCAAGTAATTTAATGCGCCATCAGCGGAGGGAACAGGAGCTATGAGACAAGTTAGTGTGTTTATGGTGCAGCTCAAGCTTGCTGATTTGTTAATTAATCAATTTAAACTAACTTCTTGTAATTAACCGTAGCTTATGGTGAAACTTTTCGAGTACGTACTGCTTAAGATAAAGTATTCATATCATGAATTCAAAATGCTGCCTATAAGCTCAGCAAAACTTAAATGTTATGCTCTTAGGCTTTAAATACAATATTTCTAATTTGGGAACGCATTTTTGTGTAGGAAAAATATAAAAAATATGCATAAAGAATGAAAAAATATTCTTTTCAATGTTAAAAAACTATAAATATGTTAAAAACTCACTCGTCAATAATACTGAGGCAGCGGTGGATTGAAACAATTGACTGTTGCAGTGAGCAACTAAAACTTTGTCAAAGTTTTCCATTACAAACCGATATCGATTGTCTCAAAACAATGCGCGATTCCGGGAAAAGGACCTTTCAACATCAAATGAAGATAATTTCAGATTTTATGGAAGGAATGTCACTGACACACACTTTCAAATTTACCAACGTCTACTTCTGCTTCAAAAACCTTAGCAATTTTACATACAGTATGGAATCTATTTTTTTGAAAATTAGTTTAAATTTCTGTTTAATTGCTTCCACTTTTAGGACTTAGAGTGAATAAGCTTTTTCTCAATGTCATACGCTTTACTAAATGCTTCACTTAATAAGCTGGTTGTTGTTTCCAATTCTTTGATGAGAATGAAGCAAAAGAACTGAAATTTACAGCTATTCAAGACGATTCATTTTTAGCGTACTGCCGTTGATGATTTCTAAAGAACTAGTTGTTCTTATTTAGTTCATGAATAAGCAATTTCAATTACAGGTAACGCTAAGACATGTTACATTTGTCGTTACTGAAGAAGTAAACAAAATGTTCCGATTGGTTTAGTCCTATTGAAAGCCCAACTAAGGTGTCATTTAATTTGGGCAGAACGTATTTAAGGAGAGTTAGGGGTGAGATTTGGCCCATTTGGTAAAAAAAGTTGATTTTTAGATTTTTATGTTGAAAAATTGTTCAATGTTTTGTCTATTAAAAAGTGCAATGATTTTGATGCCAGCGCCATTTTTAAAGATCTGGCGGCCATTTTTAAATAGTGGTGCATAGTGATTAAATGGCTGGTGGTTAGGCGTGCGCACCCACCGAGACTGATTATCGACGGATCAGAAACTCAATCGTGTAAATTATCCTCAATCTGCATCCACAAAATCACAAGTTGTCTCCAGAAGTGGTAACTAATGTTCTATTTCAGGATCAGCGAAGAACGCTATGCCAAGGGTACGACACAGAACTCGAATGTTTCTCTTCGCAATGTTGTGGGAGCTATTTGTCCAAAATAGTTTTGTGTCTAGGAATAAACTTGAACTTGCAGTACTGAAAGCTGTAATGGAGTTTAATATGGGGTGTGTGAAGTCAATTCAAGTGTTGAATAGTCTTAGGAATGAAAACATTTCAGTTGGAACAATATGTATTTGTCAGAAGTGCAATGCTAGAAGATGTATTCAGAGTAGAAAATGCAGTGCCATGAAATAAATACACAGAAGAGCAGCCCATAAATAGCAGAAATTGTCAGTACAGGAGAGGGTAAGAGATCAGAAAGTGAAATCTATGCTGCAACACACCTCTGATGGGGTTAGAACGATTTAAAAGTTTAATGCTGTTTTTCTCAGTTTCTTTTTTCTCAGCATTTCACGCGTCTGAAAAACTCCTTGCGACAGAGTTCTTAAGGGATTCTTTTGAAAATTTCAGGATGTGTTCTTATTCATATAAGGCTAAAAAACTGCTCTGGGTTTTGATATCAGTCAAGTAATATTGAACATATTCACACTCAAATGCCGATTGAAAGTTTAAAAAAGTGAAATCTGTAAATAGACATATTAAAAACTTTCCAGACACTAAAGTGCAGTTGTAAAATAAAAATCCAGAGCAATTATGACTTTCAAGTGCATGAAGCATCAGATCACCAACTTTCATGTAAAACATATAAAAATTGTTACGCAAGGAGCATTTTTAATCAGAGTATCTTTTTAATCAATTATAAGCTTTTAATTAAAAAACTATTTGACTTACATACTTCAAATTTTGTGAAGCTGCATATCTAAACACTATATTAACGTGGTTAAAATTTGGTAATGCTGGCATACAAATTGTAGAATTTCCTAAACTCATCCCTAACTCCCCTTAAATCACTTGGTTTGAAAGCACCTGTTTGTTTATATGTGAATCCAAAACGTTTTTATTCAAGAATGAACAAATCTTTCAAAATGTGGTTTTTCACTTGGTGACGGCGAAGACTATAAATCGATAATATAAAATTAGCACGCACATATTAGTGATTCGTAAGCATACCTGTCAATGAATTTTATAGGAGAAAACATGATAGTGGACTGTTCCAGAGCTAAAATATGTCAGTTTTAGCAATTCCTACTTCAGCACGTATTACGACAGGTCTATAGCATCAATAAACCTCCATGTAGGTAGGTTCCTCTCCCATTAAAGGGAATTACTGCAAGTTGGACGTTTCTCCGTATACGGCTGCCGTACTTCTCATATCCATCACGTTTAAAGTGATAGTTACGACTTTTGGATGGGATCACATTCTGACCCTTAGAGGTAAAAGACCTCCAAAACACCGCACGTGAGGCTCCAAATCCTTCGGGGCTCGTTTTGAAAACAAACGGAAAAGTCTTGAATCTTCTCTTGGTACGAGATACATCTTGCATTGTTTTACTGATTAATCTTTTTCCCACGAAATATAAAATTCACTTTTTAGATATTTCAAAATCAAATAAAGTGCACAGGGGGGGCTTCTAAGGTGTATCATTATTAATAAATCTATTTACATGAAGTTGAAATGTTATGTGTAAAATTTTTAATGTAGTTTAATACTTCGAATTTTTTAAACTAATATAGATAGCCTTGTAATAATCGAAGGAAACTTTCCAAACTTAATTTTTAATAATGTTTAGTACGTGACAGAGGATTTAATGCTGGATCTACTGATAATTAATTTGTGGAGAAAGCAGTTAACTTATAAATATCAAAAAGTGATTCTGGAGTGGGTTATGATTGCTATTAGCTGATGTTCCAAGGTGAGGTTAGGAATGAGGTTTGAGACCACTTAGTTAAAAAATACATATTTGTTGTAATTGCTTCATTTTCTGTTTCTCTGACTTCTTTCAAATCGAGGCAAACGTAGAGGTAAATACTCAAGTTTGCAATAACATGGCAAGAACACATTAAATGTAATTTTGTAAAAAGTGGATTATTTCTGGGAAAAGATCAAAACATTTAGTTCCCGTAAATAGCATTTAGTTAAAAAATTTCCATTATTTTGTGGCATTTGAATCTGAGTGTAAATTGATTTTATAAATGTTACTTGATAGGGGAACCCGAGCACAGAGCATATAACTACCCGAAGGGGTTGTAGCCGTTTAATTAACTTACTGTTTATCTTCTTGTAGGTACAAAGGGAATATGGGAATACAGTAGATTTTGATTGATTGTCAAATATTTTAAAGCTTTCAAATTTCTTTCTCTTTGCGCGGTTAACATATAAAAAAATGAATGGCGATGTTTGACAGGAGTGTAAGTTCTCCAAAACTCACACAAATAACAAGGAATATCTCCAAAATGGTTCACTCTACAAAAGATTTATTTAGACATAAATTCTGTGTTTTAGCAAGATTTAAATTTAATCTCCTACGATTTACCAGCTATGCAAAAGTCATCCAGAGTAAATAAGAGTACATGGGCTGTAGCCAGAAAATTCAAGCTATACATTTCATTTCCCATAAAAATGTCTCAAACATATGGCATTTTAATTAAAGTCTTAGGAGCCGCTTTCAAGAAAATCAAAATTTTCAAAAATTTTTCCATATAGAGGGTAGTTTGGCGTGGAAGGGATTTTCTTCACAAACTTCGTGTCGCATCCTTGAAAGACATTAAACTTAAACACCAACACCGACTTTTTGTTTTTGAGTAATGCTGTCCATAGACTGACACGCACTCACTCACCCACTTTCGCACGCAAGCGCGCGCGCACACACACACACACACCCACACACATACACACACACATACACACCTTTTTCCACGAGTGCCTTCTTGGGTTGAGGGAGCCGCAAAACATATATTTCCGGTGAAATCACGACATCGAATTTTTGGTTGGAATGCAGTACTTCCTCTACTTAGCTATTCGTAGTAGAGAAAATAAAAAGGAAGGCTATATTTGGGGACCTCACCCAAATGCAAAACTAAACTGAAGATGTTCTTTGGTAACTATACATTTAATCTCCCACTAAAAGCTTGTTTTGCTCGCTGCCATTGGGGCATGACATTTAAAGCACCATGTGGACGAATTTTTCATTCTAGCATCTAACTGGTTTAGTAGGCAGAGGTTTTACAATGAAATTTTCGTGCAGCAGGTGTAAAGGATTCGCCATGGGAAAAGCACCTCTACGTAAGCAAAATATTGCGCTTTTTCCATGGCAAGCTAACCTAATGGCAAAAGAAAACACGTCTACATACAAGTATAATAAACAGGATCACCATTCTCGCTAAAAACATGTCGCGTTTTTTTTCCTGCTTTGCTACAGACAGAAAAAAATGTAGCGCAACTATGCACAATAAAACGCCGGTGCACACGAAACTGCTCCTTGGTAATGTACGTACTTACCCAGTTTAAAAGGGCACATGTAAAAAAGATATAAAAATCACATTGCCTAGATATATTATTTCTCTCGTGAACCTGCATATCAAGCAGGGTCTAATAACACGGTTGTTTCCTTTTCCTTTAAACTTTTTATGCTCGCATTTTTGTGCAGTAACTGGGTATATTTTTAATTTTAAAACCTAGCTGAACCCTCGGCTATGCTCCCAGTTACCTACTGAGATTGTTCTTAGACTTTTTATTCTTATTTATTTCTCCCCTTTTATATTTTTACTTTTTCTACAACATATAGTAAGTAGAGGAAGTATTGTATTCCACCCAAAAATTATATTTCGAGACATCATCGGAAACAGATCTTTTGAGGCCCTCTGAATCCAAAAAGAACACGTTTAGAAAAAGTTCCTTGTATGGCGTGTGTCTATCAGTCTGTCTGTCAGTTTGTCAGTCTATGGACAGCATAACACAAAAACAAAAAGTCAGTTAACAACCAAAGTTGGTATTTAAGTTTGTGTTTTAAGGATGCCACAGGAAGATTTTAAGAAAATTCCTCCACCCTAAACTGTCCTTTACATGGAAAATTTTTCAAAAAATTTTATTTTCTCGAACATGGCTATAGTGATTTTGATTAAAATGTCATACGTTTAAGATATTTTTAGACAGTTGATAGTAAAAGATGGACTTTTAGCAGTTCACGATGGTGTTAAAAGTACAAAATTCTTCCATTCAGTGCTCAGAAGCTTTTAACACTTCGATTATACCAACTTTGGTTTCTCACAGAATGTGACTATGGCCTCATTCAAGTAGGCCACAATGCTTATATAAAATGGCCAGTCATTTGAATGTGAATATGGACTGTGCTGGACCTATTGAAATTTTGCAAGCAGCGGAGAGAGTGAAATTAAAATTATTACCCAAAAAATCAATAAATCAATTCGACATTACGTACAGCATCGTTTTATTTTTCCACGGCCTCGCTTATGTAGAATGTTGTGGTTTTGTAAGTCATGTTGTCAACACCTAAAGCAAGGCAACAAGGCAACAACTGAACATCGCAGCTCGTTGACCATCATAAAAAAGGGTAAAAAAATAACATGTATTTATATATAATCCATAATATATCTATAAATATTCAGCACTGTTTAAAAATAGGTTAAAGTGACCTACTTACAAAATAAAATGTTCCTTTTAATCCTTGTATCATTAATGGCTATTTATGATTAATTAAATGTATAATTTGAATGTTCTGGCTATAGCCTATGTTGTTCTGTTTACTCTGGATGAATTTTGAATAACTCGTAAACCGTATGAGATAGACAAATTATTACTTTACAAAAGATCTTATGTGTTGCACTCACATGACTTTCTCTACTTTTGTACTAACCATTCTTACAAACTCTTATTCCTATATCTTCTTCGTGTTAGTTAGAATAAACATTTGTACAAATTATCTTATTCGTTATTTCATTGTTAGGTGCAAGGGGAATATTAGAATACAGTAGGCTTTGTGCGATAGTCAAATCTTTTAAAGCTTTGAGATTCCGTTCTCTTTCCACACTTAACATATAAAAAAGTGAACATAGATGTTCCATTTCACAAAAGCTTAAAGTTTTCTGAAACTCACATACATAACAAGGAATATCTCCGAAATGGTTCAACCTACAAGAAAATTTATTGAGACATAAATTGTTTATTTCAGTAAGATCTACATTTTTGTACAGCATGATTTGGTCTATCTCTAACGGTTTACCAGTTATGCAAAAGTCGTCCAGAGTAAATACGACTACAGGGGCTATAGCCATAAAGTTCAAGATATACATTTAATTTGTCATAAAAATATCTCAAACATATGGTATTTTAATCAAAATCGTTAGAGCTATTTTCAAGAAAATCAAAATTTTCGAAAACTTTTCCATGTAAAGGGTAGTTTAGGGTGGGGCTATTTTCTTCAAAATCTTCGTGTCGCATCCTTTGTCACTTTATTTCTTCTAAGCAGAAGCACAAAGACACCGTTCTCTTTTTTATTGTTAACACAAATTACAATTCGCCATGACCTTGGAAGTCACAGTTGTTCTGTTCGATCGTAACCTTGACTTACGCTTCACTGTCTTTTGACTCTCTCTGTATAACAAACACTGGCTTCGACAATACAAACAACAAAAGCTGCTTAACACAAACTCCGACGCGATGATTAAATGTCTAGGAGTGTCTGTGACGATACAACACACTCGAACTCTCTCAACACTGGCTGTACACAAGACACACTTAGGAACTAATTATTTTGATTAAAAGTCTTGAGTAAAAAAAATGGCTTCTCTAGTCGTCCCGACTCGCTTTTTGTAGTCCAAGAGAAGTCTCGTAGTTTGTACTTGTATATTTTCAGTGGAATTCTTTCGTTACACATTCTACTCAGATGTTGTTTCCAATCCTCCTCGATCTCTTCGATTTTATATATACCTAGCTCTTCTCGGATAACCTCATAGAGACTACTTCTGCTACAACCTTTTACTTTTCTCAAAAATATTGTTTCTGTGACTTGCAACCTAGTTTTATATTTATGATTTATAATCCAAGACTCGCTACCATACATCATACTGGTAGTGCCCTTGGTTTATAAAATTTGAGCTTTGTATCTTTCCTGTTTTCATTTTGTGACGTTCTTGTTATTGTGCCGCATATTTACTGGTATTTATTTTGTTTTCTGTGTATATCTCTGTCGAAACTAATGGTACAGCCCAAATACTCAAAGTGAGATGCTTGTAAATTCGTTCTATCATAATTTTTTATCGCTTAGGATATTTTCCTTTGTGTGCCACCACTTTGGATTTCTTTGTTGATAATTTGTACATAGTTTATTAACAGAACGTTGTATACAAATTACATATATAATCATTTCTACTTATTTGTATACCTGGATTTATATTATCTCTTTTCCAGATTAACACTAGATCATTAATATAGGTATTGAACAGTGTCGGTGATAGACTGTATCCTTGTTTAACTCCTTTATTTGCTATCAATTTGTACTATTTTTGAGGTTCTAGTATTTATAATTGCATTAGTTCATGTACACAAACTCTTAATTACTTCAATATGTGTGTGGAGTAACCTCAATTATTCGTTATGCTCCACAAATTATCTCTGCCTACAAAATCAAAAGCTTTCTCGAATTCAATTAAAACTATAAGCAAAGTGCTACGTCTTTGTTCTGACCGCTCCATTCTCGTTGGACCGGTTATGTAGCTAACATAGAGTTTCCCTTTTTGAGGTGTCTGCCAGTGGTGTTACATTAAGAATATATTTCCTGTATTTTTAAAATTTCCATATCCGAATTATGCCGGTAATACACCTTGTGAAGAAGCAGCTTTTTTGGCAAAGGGTGTACGTGGGAGAGAGAAAAGGAGAGAGAGAACAGCATAATTAATACCATACTTAGTATTTTAAGTTCCGCATATTTCAAAGATTTAAAATACAGATTTTCCAAGAAATCCCTCATCCATACTAATTTTATATGGAAAGTGTTTCATTGTTTCAAAGGCGGAACTAACGATTTTGATATAATCACATGTATTTCGGATATTTGTGTTGCCATTAAAATGGTTTCGTCTCTAATGCTCCCCGTATGGTACGCGGGTACTTCAAAAAGTAAGCTCCACATGTTCTCCCACGCTAATACCATTGTGCAACAAGAATAGAGCTCTCCCAGAATACAGTTCGTGTTGCGATATTTCTGCAGACACAATTGATACGGTACTGAACAGAACATACTCCAAAGTTGAGGTACGTGGAACGACAGGATTCTTGTGGACAAAACGTCGAAACTGCACAGATATTCGCTGTGAAATTCCACGCTTTAAACACTAAATGCAATGTAGCGTCTAGTCACAGTGGAATTAAGCAAAGGCATTGTACTTCTGCACGACAATGCAACACGCATACGGCGCGCATAACACGAACTTTGCTTCAATGTTTTCAGTGGGAGGTGCGGAAGCATCTGCCATACGGTCCATCACAGTCTAATTTCCATCTATTGAGCAAGTTGAAATATTTTCCAAAGATGAAATTCGCACGATTCTCGAATGCCTCCATAACCAAGGAGCGGATTTCTATTGCTGAGGAACTGAACGACAAGCAGAACGTTCAGATAGTTGTTTACAGAAAGTTGTTGACTATGTTGAAAAAAAACATGTCACGTATCTGTGTCGCTTTGCAGTGTAGTCCAAAGTTACTTGGCCTGTCATAATCACGTGTGACTTACTTTTTGAAGTCCCCTCCTTCATGGCATACAGAAACGATGACTTAATCTATTTCGGTATTGGAAATAACTATCTCTGATGATAGTGGAGGAATGATAGAACCTACAGCTTTTACCGTGGAGTCAAGACCATGTTGAACCTAGGGAATATCTCACATAAACTCATCAGAAGTGAAAGCTTGGAGAGTTAAAACTGCCACATTCAGAGCCGGGAGCCACGGACCCTCAACACGAGATCGCAGACAAAACCACTGAGTTACTTCTGGTTGCCAAAATTATAGTACATATCTTGACTTTTCTTCAAATAGCTTATAAATCCTTCTTCACTGTTGAATTTTGTATAAGCTTTATACAACTGGTAAGAGATGTGAAAAATTTACTTAATAAAGACGTACTTCTAGTTAAATTCTACAACTTATGTCTAATGAATCTATTGTGCCATTAATTATTTCGAGAGATATCTTAGTACCGGTTTTAATTTTCTAATATTAAACTGTTGTGAAGTCCTTAGATTATTATTCGTCATGGAAAAATATGAAACTTCAAAGTTACTTGCAGTATATTTACAAAGTACTCCATATTCTACAAATATATTTTGGTCAAAGCTAAAAGAAAAGTTCACACAAGCACACGGATATAGGCTAACCAATAAGGTATGGAATAATCCTGCTTTCTGGTGCAGAAAGGGAATTTAGTAAAATGCACTGTTTGGGAGCATCTCTTAGCTTCTTATCGCCTTACGGGGTTTCGTGATGGATAAGGTATAACTACTGAACAATGAACTGCTGACAGTTGCAATACGGGGCTAGAGGCGTGCCGCTATAATGAGAGCAAAGAAAGATGAGGGCAGATCCACATGGCCTCGTAGAAAGGCCACGTTTTAATTTTCTTTAGATCTATCTCAAAATTCTTAGTGTCTATTATGGAACATGTTCCAAATATTGCAAATGTTATCTGAAATAAGCATTTATTGAGTTAAACGATGTTGAGTTACAAGAAAAGCTTTAATGTTGTCCTTGGAATCATAAATCTTCAGAAGCAGCCTCACTCCCAGGTCTTCAGCAATCTGTCTTAGAAGCCATTCTGGTATGGTGGTTTGCTGGTCCAAGAGCTTACACAGTTGGAAAGGATATACAGAAAGGCACTGATCCTGTAGAAATTGAGCACACAAAATGCTTCAGTAGCTGCAATTGTTGGCACACTTGTTACACACTTACTTTTGTTTTTAAATACCGTAGGTTTTAAACCACAAATTAAAGGCCTTTCGCTTTTTCGTTGTGCCGATCCCACGTTATTTTCATTCTAAAGTTTGCTTAACTTTAAAACAAATCCACTAAGAAGTTTTAGCAAACATTCTTAATGTCAATCAAAGCAAAGAAATTAATTACTTTGAAAGTAATTATTTTTTCTTCCTAACAGAGATTGATGGTCTTCGTTGAGCAATAGAGTTTATAGAATAATAAAACTGTTGTGATATTTTAGCTTTTGATGCGAATGAAATATTTTTAATATTAAGGTATAAAACAGACTGTGCTGGAACTTTGTGTGGTACTTCATAACATAAAAATCCCTATGTGTGCAAAGTATTGATTTCATAGCTATAAAAGTATAACAAATTCAAATTTCAGTTCCAGGGTTCCCTTTATTAGCCGTGGTATACCCGATGGTTTTTTTTTAAAACATATGATGTGTTGTACTTATATGACTGTCTCTACTCTTGTACTAACTATTCTTACACACTCTTATTCCTATATCTTCTTCATGTTAGTCGAGATACATTTTTGCAGAAATTATCATATTGCTAATTTTTTGTAGGTGCAACGGGAATATGGGAATACAGCAGGCTTTGAGCGATAGTCAAATCTTTTAAAGCTAGTCACTGTATTAGACTGAAATTCCGTTCTTTTTGAACAGCAAAGACATAAAAAAGTTTTTCTACAGTAAGATTTGGTCTAATTATCACGTTTACCAGTTTTGTAAATGACATCAAAAATAAAAGGACAACGTGGGTTATGGCCAGAGAATTCAAAATATACATTTAATTTGCCATAAAGATACGTGAAACATGTATTTTAATTAAAACAGTTGGAGCCAGTTCTGAGAAAATCAAAAATTTCGAAATATTTTCTATATAAACGGTAGTTTAAGCTGAAGGAATTTTCTTAAAACTCTTCGTGTCGCATCTTGAAGGATATTGAACTTAAATTTCATTTTTAGCCGACTTTTCGTTTTTGAGTTATGATATTGACAGGCAGACACATAAGCACGAACTCGAGGACCCTTTTCCAAAAATAATTTTATTGGATTCAGGGGCCTTAAAACATATTTCCGGTGAAATCTCGACATCGAATTTTTGGATGGCAATAGTTCCCACATACTATACGTGGTATAGAAGGCAAAAATATGTGAGAGACAGTTCTCTTACCTAGTGTCGGTTTAGCCGTCAACCCATATTCTAGGTCCAATGGCTTCCTAGTTTATTTACTTCCATTTTAATAATGTGAAGAAGAGTCCATCGCGGAATTCAGTTACGGCAATTTTCCAGTAAATGTGACCTACATTACTAATTTGAGCATCAGGTGTTGTAGAAGTGGCTTTCCTTGCACACGTGTTTACCTCAGTCAGGTTTTCTCCATGTTCATTAGCTCAAAATATCCCACAACTATTTTTTCCTGCAAGCCACAATGAAACATATACAAGTGTACACACAAAGCAGTTGTTAAACAGGCGGTGTTTGTGGTCTCAGATATATCCATGTAACTTCCGTCGACTTAGACCTGGGAAGATTACACTCTCAACATAAATTATTTCCGTGAAAATGTTGACCCCAGCCTTTGTTGTTTCATGTGGGACCTCTGAGAGAGCGAGACAAGATTAGTTTTACCTCCCTTACTGGATTATTTACCGCTCCATTAAGTATTCCAGGTCCCTCATTGCAAACCGGCAGCGCAAGAATTTGTTTTTGAGGCGAAAAATAAACCACCGCTTTAATGACATTTTTGGGTAGCACGCCGTGAAAATAATTAGCACCCAAAAATTGTGTCTATAACATCCTTTCCTACAAATTAAAGAGCTAAAAGTTAATTTACTGAAATTAAAGTTTCAGCAGCAATGCGCAAGATAAGTTGATGATGGCTTCGTTTAACGTGATTTTACACAGAAGTTCGTGAGGTTTCCTCGAAAGCCTGTAGTTGTGCCTTCTTGAAGGAGAAATACAGGAATCGGTATACTCTAAGGACGAGTACACAAGCACAAAATTAGTGTAGCCCAACTGCTGAGCTTCTCTCATGGTCTATTCTGACCCTCGATGCCATAGCGATTCCCAAAATTTGAGACCAATATGCAGTCTCGCTCATTCAGTGACAGTAGAAATTATAAGAAGTAATTCTTTACGTATCTGGAATATGCTTTTGTTTTCTTTCTCTTACTTTGAAATGTGTTTTAACCCTCCGTTAGGTGTGGACCCTGATAAATACCGTTGGTTGCTTAGGGCTTAGTATGCCCGCACTATATTTTGAGCCTATGTGCTTTTGTTTTATTATTTTAAATTTAATTGTTCCTTCATTCTCATGTTTAGCTCTATAATATACATGGTGTTTATTTATTATTATTAAATTTGACCTTATATAAAGGTTTGCCATGTGACACAGAATAGCTTTCATGTGTTTGAAATGAATACATAAAAAGGTTAATAAAAAAAAAAAACCAACAACAACAAAAAACATTAGCATTGTATTACTAGATAGGTCCAAAATAGATATGTAATATGAGCACAGCATAGATTATGTTTGTACTACACTACATGGAAAGATATTAAATTGCGATGTTCAAACAAATAACAGGGCATATCTCCGAAATGATTCATTCTAAAAAACTATTTAGACAAATTGTGCATTTTAGCAAGATCTACATTTTTCTATAGTATCTATTATGGCTTACCAGTTATGCAAAAGTCGTCCAGAGTAAATACGACTACATGGGCTTTAGCCAGAAAATTCAAGATATACATTTCATGTGTCATAAAAGTATTTCAAACATATGACATTTGAATCAAAATCGTTAGAGCCATTTCCAAGAAAAGCAAAATTTTCGAAAACATTTCCATGTAAAGAGTAGCTTAAGGTGCAGGAATTTTCTTCAAAATCCTCGTGTCGCATCCTTGAAAGACATTAAGCTTAAATATCAACTTTGGTGTTTAACCGACTTTTCGTTTTTGAGTTATGCTATCCACAGACTGACACACACATGGACCTTTTTCTAAAATTGCTTTTTTTTATTCAGGGGGCCTCAAAACATACATTTCCGGTGAAATCTTGACATCATATTTTTGGGTGGAATACAATACTTCCTCTACTTTACGTGGTAGAGAAAGTAAAAAGTAGAGTTTCTATTAACTATTAAACAAGAAAAACCATGAAAGAGAACTTAAACTACGCAGGAAAATTGTTATAGAACAGGAATTCTCCTACCGACATAAGGAAACCACGAAAAATCCATGGCCAGAGTGGGCAGACGTCAGCAATCGAACCCCGTACCTCCTGAATGTCTCATACATTATCGCTAAAGCATCACGTTCGTTAAAGGTTGTTGTATTTTCTTGTATAATTAACTCAGAACTATTCGGCATTTGCAATGCGAATCAATAACTTTTCCTTTAATTTGGTTTCAAAACGAAAAATACACTTGTCCTATTCTTTGAGGCTGCAGCCCATTTTGCACCATTAAGCTGAAAAGGCACGCTGCTTATTTAACCTTTCCGGCGAGTCAATACATATGGTCGGCTGTTTCACAAAATAGCGCAATAACCTAATAATTAAATTGCAGCAGTAAATTAAGAGGGCAGGGATACAAGGTGAAGGGGGAGGTAGTAATAACCCTAATTTTACCAGTGCTATCTTGCAGCGGCAGTTTCCGCCCCAATATGAGTCCACATAGCTTGCGGCGTACACTAGGAAGTAAACTGGGCATTTTTCCACATGGCCATAGCGAATACTCGTTTTGTTCCTTTTGTTGGGCACAACCGTTTTGTAAGAGTGTAATTTATTGATCGTTCTTCAAAAGGCTCTGTAAAATGAGACTTTAGAGGTTGTATCAGAGGAAAGAGTATGTTGAAACAATGAACTGTAGAGCGGGTGGAAGGTATAACTTCGGTCATATGTTAACCAGGGGTTCTAGCCTAACAAATATGTCCAATACAATTATTCTTCAATATAGAACCATTTCACCGAAAACAAAAAAGTAATTTCTGTCAAATATCTGGAGCCGTCTAGCTCCTTGGTGAATGGATATAAATGACTTATTATTTCACTAACTGTTGCACAAACATTGTGAGAATAATTCTGTAATACATTTCTACCTTAATTTCAATAACTTTGGACACAATTTAACTTTAAAATGTCACGCAAAGATTAATTTCTGAGGGAGATTTGGCCATGTCGCATTAACATAACATTGCGAATTAATTTAAATTGAAATAAAACTACATTACAGCATTCTTCACATAATGTTTGCATGACAGTGGAATAATAAACCATGTATATCCTTTGGTCAAGAAGCTAGAATGCTCAAAATATTCCATATATTTGACCCAAATTATTACTTTTTTGCGAAACATTGGACAAGCAGTTGATATGCAGTAACTGCTTGGTTTCAGTAAGCTGATTATTTTCTATTTCCAAATAACAGTGAAAAATACGATGCTTTACAATAAAATCATTAAACGTATTCATTAGTGCGTTTTAAAAGTGATACCATAAAGTAAATGTGGGATCTGTTTTCTAACCGTTGTTTACCTCGTGTGCTTCTTATTTCGGGAGGAGTGTAGATCCGATACCATCATGCGACATCTGGTGCCATTAATTGTGTGAAAGTGTTAAAGGTAAAAAAACAATTTGTTTGTGAAAAGTGTCACTGGTTGAATGATTTTGTAAAAGTGAACGTTGAGTTCTTATAATAACTGTAACAAGTGCATGTTTCTTACTTTTATGTAAGGTCAGTTATCATACTGTATTTGTAATAATAGCATATAAAAGATTTTTAGCTTATTTCGTTCATGAAATAATATTTCTTAGCCGTTTAAAATTGTATCTTACTATAAGATCACGAAAACATCCATGCTGAACAGGATATCATAGAATGTTCGTAGAAAATTCCAACTAAGCTCCGGGGTGCAACCGCACATTGCCGGCAAAGGCCAACGCCCCCAGTTGCGTCCACAGCGAGCGTTATCAGTAGGATGCAGTACTGTACGTGGAACGTGGCCATTCCGCCAAGCTCCTCCCGGACGGTAAATGCAGTCGCTAATTTCCTTCAAGTGACTTCTCAGACCTGACGAGAATAAGTGCACTCCGGAGAAAATCAGCAGACAAAATTCTCACAACGGCACCTGCAATCAACTCCGGGCTTTTCGCCGCGCTAAGGGACGAGTTCAGAAAATTCAAGACATTTTATTTGTCATTAAAATATCTTAAACATGTAAATAATAAATATTGTTAGAAACAGTTTTGTTTGATGAGAAATCTTCCATATAAAGGATAGATTGGTGTAGTAATATTTTTTTGAAATGTTCGTATCGCATCATTGGACCGGGGACATCGGCATTAAAATATATTAAACTTAAATACCTATTCTGGTTTTAAACCAGCTTTTCATTTTTGAGTTATACTGTTCAGGCAGACACACACAGACATACGCATACAATATGGACCCTTTCCTGAAATGTTTCCTTCGTATTAAGGGGCCTCAAAACATGTATCTTCGGTGAAATCTCCACGTCCAAATGTTGGTTCGAATACAATACTTGCCGTACTTACTATACCTAGAAGAGGAAGTTAAGAAGGTGCCAGTGCACGTCATGTGTGTAAAATATGGTGCACGATTCATACAACCAATGGCAGTAGGTAACCTCACACATTGGTAATTGCTTACCTTTGGCGTCCCTTGTAAGCATGTTTACTTTCTGAGGTGTATTTTATCATTCTAGTTTTCACCATCACCTTTAGTGCATCCTACATGTGTGCAGTTTGTAGCAGAAGAGAACAATCCACTGAAAACATTTAAAGCAACGAGTTGTGAAGTTCTTGTTTAGTTGTGTAGAATGTTACAGCAAGAGCTGCACTCATGGAGTAATAAATACGTTCTGCAGTTGTTTTGCTGTGGCAGATAATAAATCCTTATTCTCATTCTACGGATGTAATACGTACTTTCTTACTTGAGGTGCACTTTGTGAACTTTCTTCCATTCCCCGAGACACATACATACACTCATACAAGCTCATGCTAACATCTGGCGTTTCAAACAAAGGCGTTCCTAATATCGTTTTCCAATTGTTTTCCCAGGTTAATGTTTGGATATTTTCATACAAGATTTTTACTTTCTGTACTATGTACTTACAATAAGTAGGGGAAGTACTGCATTCCATACAAATATCCATATTTCTCCGAAATACAGTTTTGGTGTCCTCTGAATCTATGAAAAGACTTTTAAATATTTAGTTCAGCATATTCCAGGGATACGACAGGAAGATTTTCAAGAGAATACACCAACCCCAGACTATCCTATACATGGGGCATTCTTCAAAACATTTTTACCTTATGATAAATGGCTCTAACGATTGTGAATTAATTTATTATATTTATTCCTACCAGAAGATTTTCAAACTGCTTTTGGAAATAATTCCATTATTTATTTTAAATTTAACACTATTTTGTAAATTGGTTAATGCACTATACTTTCATTTGCGTCTGCTGGCATGGAAGGTCTGCGGTTTGATCAACCAATGAGATTTTACTGAAGCAGGTGTTGTTGTTTACATTGCAACGTAAAGTAAGGTCGGGGAAATTATAGTATGCATAGTATATAGTTTATAAAATGTCAAACACACACCCAAGCAGCCTTTACAGCATTATTTCTATTTTGACTTTTCCTAAATCTGTTTAGGGACAGAGGACAGCCTCGAAGGGCTGCTACAGGTAATTTATTCCATTCCTCAATGGTTCTATTAACAAATGAAAATTTTCCTACTTCGTTTCTGTTCCTTCTAGCCCTAATTTTAAACAAATTATAGTTTCTTCCGTAACATGCCGGGTTCTCCAATCTTTCACCAACCGCACACATGCATTTGAACCACCATATGGGTTATATCCAGCTGCGTTCTATATTGC
This sequence comes from Tenodera sinensis, assembly GCA_030765045.1. Taxonomy (NCBI): domain Eukaryota; kingdom Metazoa; phylum Arthropoda; class Insecta; order Mantodea; family Mantidae; genus Tenodera; species Tenodera sinensis. Next base: position 49,348,240 of record CM060970.1, read on the forward strand.
TTCTTTGCCTCCTCGTCCGCAAGTGGGGGAGATATATAAGGTCTACGTTGTAAAATAAGGTGTAGGAAATACAGGAGTAGAGAATGTTGCTTTAACTATATTATTAAACTTCATTCTGTAGATGATTTACGTTAAAGGAACGACGACGACGACGATGATGATGATGATGATGTGTTGATGCGACAATTTTGAAGCCGAATTAACGTTTTGTAGATCACACGCTGAGAACACAGTATGAATCAGCAATGCTTCATGCCGCCTGACAATGTCTCCCAATGGCTTTGGTTCGCCCTTTTGCCGTCGGTTGAGCATTGAGATTGCTCTCTCTGGGTGTGCGTGGGTTTTGTTTAAAAAGAATGACACTGATGATGATAACGACAGTTTAACAAATGTTTGCAGTATTTTCATTATTTGCACTGACTTCGTCGACCAATGTGGATAATAAAACAATTTACCAGCCAAAATAACTGTGCTAAACACCCAAGAATATGCTTCACTATGTCATAAATCTGCGTTTTAAATATATTTCACGCACTTAGATGCTCCAACAAGCAACGATACTCGTGAAGGGTGTAATGAGAGGTGATTCCTATGCAGTGGAGCCCCTCGACAAGAACTATACCAGAACTGGGTCCTTTTCTGGTACAATGAGGTTGATGTAGCAGGGAATGGTGGTAATGCGGGGTTTCATTGGGAGGAACTCGATTTTTCCCGTCAGGTAAGAGATAGGTGTACTTTTATTCAATTTGTGCCAAGTACAAGTCTGGGGCGTTTGTATGTTTCCCCGGGGTCAATGTCGTGCTGCCCGAGGCCACGGATAAGGACACTGAAGCTGTGCGGAAGGGAACTGTAGCATTTTTCTGAAAGGGATAGGATGTGATCAGTAAGGGTTGGGATAGAATGGATGCCTGTGTGTGGTATGTACCAATCTGCGTCAACAGCGGTACGAAGGAAAGAAAATGTTTTAGCTTCCGACAATCCAGACAAGGGTGTGAGCTGTTCTGAACCAAACAGTAATGATACCAAAACCGTTACGATTCTACTCAGCTTTTTAAATTCCGGATGCTAATCTAAGTTCGTTTGTTCTATTCCTTTTTTATTGAAAATTATTGTTGTAATTCTTATTTTTAATTGAACCATGAACGTCAGAATAAATTTTATGAGTCTAAATTTTAACACACTTTCGTTTAACTTCCACACATAGTATAGAAGGCACCGGTAAGAAAGATCTGCGTTAACGTGTGAGACTCGCATTCTGTAGGTCCTGAGTTCGATTTCAGTGGACTGCCCACTCTGACTTTGGAGTTTTCGTGATTTTTCCTAGTTGGAAGCTGAATGCTGCGGTCGTAGTTCATCGTCTAGCTGGATTTGATTTTCATCATTTCCTTTCATTGTTTCCTTCTCGTGTTTTAGGTGTGCTTTTCGGTTTTGTTGCGTATGCGAATGGGGTCTGGAATTGTTAGGCACTTCCAAGTGTCTGAGACCTGCAGCCTCCTGAGGTTGCTTCACTTCATCCTTTCCTGTGAAGGGTGGTAGCTGCAATAGATCTATATAGTCTAGGTTTGCTAGATACAGCCGGCTCCAAATGTTTTTCGATGGGCGAGAGATGCTGAGAGTAAACGAAAGGAGAATTTTCTTATCGAGTAGTTCAGCCTGTCCTGGGGGCGGGTTATTTCACGTGTTTGTTTACATTCCCATGCAGTCCTCTAAGGTGACGGCAGCTGGGGTAGTTCCGAAGAAAACAAGAAACGAAATAGTTTCTTCTACACTTAATTTTTCTGTCCAAACAAAAGAAATCTGCACATCCTTTCCTCAGGTGTTTAAACATTTTGTGCTAGTGCTATTGTTTTACCAAAGTTGTTAAAAATGTTTTAAAAAAGATAACAAATATCATAAATGTTAATAATAATAATAATAATAATAATAATAATAATAATAATAATAATAATAATAATAATAATAATAATAATAATAATAATAATATTAATAATAATAATAATAATAATAATAATAATAATAATAATAATAATAATAATAATAATAATAATAATAATAATAGTAATAGTAATAGTAATAGTAATAGTAATAGTAATAGTAATAATAATAATAATAATAATAATAATAATAATAATAATAATAATAATAATAATAATAATAATAATAATAATAATAATAATAATAATAATAAATGTGATAAGTATAACACATATGGACTCTTCTACGAAAAATCGGATAGTAAAAGATGTTTATTTATTTTGGATATACAGTTTTTCCATTGATAAATTCTTCTTGTTGTTCTTCTTGTTAGGAAAACTTTAGCATTACAGCTATCAAACTAATGAGACAGGTAAACAACTTGAGACGGCTCTGGTCTGGACAGACTTACTCGATAACCTTTACTCCTTACGTCACCACGGCAAGTCCCACGTGCGTCGTGAAACATTTGGAAGCGGCTGTACCTCCTCTAGTATAGAGTATAGAATGTTAAAAATTTCTAGTGGGAGGAAAATATCCTGTTTCATCATTAGAGGCACTTAAGACAAAGAAGTTCATCCTGGACGCATTTACCTATAGAATGGAGGGTGTTGGCCAACTTTGTTAATCTGCGAAAGAAAAGCCAGCAAGATATGCGTATCATGGAGTTCATAGCCACCAGAGTGTAACCACTTCCATAGAGTATGTAATTAAGAGGTAGACCAGGGGGGCTCTGCAATCTCTCAATTACCGCTCATTTAACTCGATTGCATACTTTACCTTTGCCGCTCGTAATGCCTCAACCCACAATTTGTTGATTGTACTTCGTTAATTGAATTATACCTCTACTGCTGCTGTTGACGTAAGCAATGTGGTACATTCAGCGATAGCTATCTCTTCTTAGTAAGCTTTAACTGGGACACCAGTTTTATAGAACAAGTAAAAGGTTAATGTTTAGCCTCTACAATTCCATCCACGACTTTCTCTACTCTTATACTAACTATTCTTACAAATTTTTATTCCTCTTTCCTCTTCATGTTAATCGAAATAAACATTTGTACAAATTATCCTATTGTTAACTTTCGTTTAGGTACAAGAGGAATACAGTAGGCTTTGACCTGTAGTCCAATTTTTAAAGCTCGTCGCTCTAAGAATGCTTTAAAATTCCGTTCTCTTCGCACAAAAAAGTCAATAACGATCTTCTATTTGACGAAAGTTTAAGTATTGCGAAACTCACACAAATAACAAGGAATATCTCCGAAATAGTTCACTCCACAAACAAATTTATTTGGACATAAATTGTGTGTTTTAACGGGATCTAAATTTTTGTATAGTAACATTTTATCTATCTTTTACGGTTTACCAGTTATGCAAAAGTCATCAGGAGTATATTACAGGCTATAGCCAGAAAATTCAAAATCTAAATTTTCTTTGGCATAAAAGTACGTTAGACATGCCATTTTCGAGATCATCAAAACTTTCGAAAAATGTTCATGTAAAGTTTAGTTTATGGTGGAGGAATTTTCTTCAAATTTTTCTTGGACACGAAGAATTAATGACGTAACCGGTATCGCACAGCCATCATATATGAATGGGCCTTAGGTGACGCCTGCAGCTGTGTATCTGTGAGATAGCATGTTTACTACCTACTAAACATGCGGATTTTTGCACATTTATACGCCCTCTAGTCATCACAGATGAGCCTGATTTCCTCTTATTGTTGGACAACAAAAGATCTGTTGCCAGATCCAGTTAATATTATGCTATAATAGCTGCTATAGTTTTTATAGTAACATTATTTATCTATCGCATTCAGGATGCTTGATAACTTAAGATTTAGTCATTAGTTGACTTTTAGCTGCTTCTGTTATTTGTATAAATACCAATTAGCATATCATCAGATACGAATACTTCTGCGTTCAGTTAAAGTATTGGCTAACGAAAAATGCGGAGGATAGTTCAGTTTTTCGCATCACCACTCTTTATTAGGAACAAATACAAAAAACGAGATGTTATTTAAGACACAGCCTATTCGTGTGTTTCTTTGAAGACAACAAATGTCTCAGAGGAACTTAATAAAGTTCAGCCGCGTGTTCAAAATATGACTTGTGTAAACCACACTGCAATACGAAATACTCTGAATTCAATCACTTTTTCCATGACTGCGTATCAGTCTTGCCTTATGTATATATCTACCTATATTGTGATACAGTTCTGTGAGCAGAAACCATGGGGATTAAAACAAAAACAAGAGTTGATGATTTGCTGTTCCAAAATTACGCACCAAATGAAGCGACAAGCTCTATTTCATTCTACCTTGGGGGACTAAAACAATAAAAATAGGAATCTTAAGTTCAATGAACAATGAGAGACAAATCGATTCAGAGAAAACGTTAGTTCGGAACTGCACAACATTTGTCAGCTTTTATGTTCCCACAGACAAACTAAAAGGCATTAAAGCTAGGTCAAAGACTTAATGCTGCACACAAGATACTGTAAAACTAATTTAAACTTACCCTTCCCGTATGTTTTATTCTTTTGTTATCAGACACAGATAACCATCCTGCAGTTCCAAGGAGCATACTTTTTTTAATTTAATGTTTAAATATACGCTATAATGGAGGAGGAGATGGAAAATAAAAAGTAATGAAGCCTTTGATATCCGGGTGGAAAATTATGGGTTATGTCTCTATGGAGAAATATTGAAACAGCATTTTGAAATGTTTGTTGAAAAAATAAACTTGTAGGTATTGCAAGTGAAATATTGGAGAATAAAAATTGTAATAAACAATTAAATGCTAATCATATATCAAGATTCATGTATTTAGAGAGTTATATATGCAAAACATTTCCAAATTTAATAAGTTCCTTTGAAATATTGAAAGAAGCTTTAATAAAATGAACAGTAAATGAAAACAAATAATGTATAATATTGCTGTAAAACTAGGTTAAAAATTTAGTTGTGAAGTAGGGACTCTAAGGAAGAGGACACGAGCAGGCTAGAAGTGGTGCAACTGAGATTTGCTCGTCACATGATATACCTGCTCTAAAGATGTTTTATTTATTAATATTTTCACATTAAGAGGATTTTCACCTTTATTGTTTGTGCTTTTCCACATATTTATTAATTATTGGGGTACAGTAAATTATTTAATGGTGTATTTTAATCCAAAATTGTGATATATAATTACAAACTTACAAAAAGGGTTAATTTTGTCCCACATTTGCGATCTGCAGCCTTCTGTGGTTCCTTCACCTCATCGCTTCCTCCTTGGGGTGGCAGCCCTGGGCAGGAGACAGTGTTCAAAGTATCCCTACAACTGTAGGTAAAGGAAAACAAAATCCCCGGAGTATAATTTGTGTAAATTAGAACGATAGTGTTGTAAACTATTACGGAAAGAGGTAAACGCAGAGAGGGTGGGAGAGAGGGAGGTAGGGAGACCGTAACGAACGCTCTTACGCTTCTGATTGTTGAAGGCAAATTTATGGGTATTTATGGAGGACAAAAAATATAATTAATTTCCCTTTACCTATCGGCGGCCAAACAGCATTCCGTTTCAGTGTCTTTATTTCACTCTTTCTCCCCGCCATATGTTTCCAGCAGGGCCGATCTAGCTCGAAACAGATTATACTAACGAATATTAATTTCTGTAACGCAGAGCTACGTAGATAATGTATATATTTGATTTGTATTACAAGTTAAGTTGAATAAATAAGACTGGTTTATATTTGATAACCTCTCGTTCAACACGGTCACATGATTGTGAGCAGAGGGGATTGTGTCTATTCAAACATTGGACTTCAGTGTATCGTATATGAGAACTAATATTGAAACACGTGAGTCTCGTTCGCCTGCAGTGACAAATCTGTGCCTGACGCAAAGCGTACTATTACATTTTCTTTAAATATTTGCATACCCCTCAAGTTAAGGAATTAGTTCCGCTTCTGGCCGCTAGGGACGCTGTGTCTACTTTCACATGCTCACGAGAGAAAAAATGTACGAGTTCACTCTTTTGTTTCCCAGAGTTTTTACGTCTCTATAGGATATACTTGAGCACATGTGTGTATATCCGTTGAGGTAGCAGTGTGATCAAACTTGGCGGAGGATGAAATCACAAGGCGAACATATGCCCGCACATGTCACATACATTTCTGGAAGACCCCGTCTCCAAATTAGTAACAGGGGAAATCCACGAATATATCGATCAGTACCACATCGGTGGAGATCAAATAACCTTAGAGACTCTTCCATACGTGACTATGTCCTCCAGAATTGACCAACCATCTGCACCATAATTTAAGGGAGACTGGGAGTGAAGTTTTGGTCAAAATTGGTCAAAAAATAAAAAATAATATTTCTACCTTAAAATGTTCTTGGAACTCCTGTGCATATGTATCAGCTAACATTTTTCATATTCCCCACTTCATGTGGTCATTACGCCCTTTCAAATAGTGTTCTTCCCTTAACGTACACAACATGTTCCTATATAAAAGCCTGTTTTTCCCAAACATATCTGCATATTCCAAATGTAAGCCGCGCCTCAGGTTTACTTCAAATTCAATAAAAATTTCCAAAAGTATTCATAAATAGCAGCTAAACAATTATAAGATTCAATATTGATATTATCATTTACATGAATTCCAAGAACATTTTTGTATGAAAAAATCAATAATTTTTAAGATTAAATTTTCTTTGTTATTAAAAAAATATGTACAGCATAATCAGCAAACGTATTTGAAATATCTCTTCATACAATTGTTGAGCACCAGTTATAAACCAATTTTGAGAAGTCAATCCAATTTTAATGAAATTTGGTGTATATCCTATTCTCATATAACCACAAACATAATAAAAATTTCAAAAATATCTATCAAGAAATGTGGAACTTTTACCACTCTTTAGGGGTAAATGACACTCGAAATGCTAATTTCAACAGATTAATTTTACTAATAATTGAAAACAGTGAGTTGAACAGCATATTTCATCAGTATTTGCTTCATTTCCAAACTTATAATGCTACTTATTAAGTGGTATGTATTCAGATGGTTAGTACCTCCAAGTAGGCACACAAGGTCTCGTTGTGACGCCGGGCGCGACGAACAACAAATGACGGTCGCGGTTAAGTTACTTCACACCGCATACCAGGCCGGCGAGCAAACAAAGGCGCTTAAGATCAGGCTGCCTCGCGCGACTGATTGTGTATATGTAACTAACCGCAATGACAGCGGCCTTAACAAAAAATTGTTGGCACCTTCAAGAGGCATCCGGTGGCCGGCGTGTTTGTAGTAGTTCAGAAAGAACCGTGTGTCGTCATCCCCACTATATAAGGAGACAAAGCAACGCGTTAGAGGAGCTGCGATTACCGACATGAGTCAGTCAGTGAGTCAGTGATTCCTTGCTGTAGGATAGGAACTTGTCTTTAGCCAGAATCCTCGCTAAAGTCTGGAAGTATAAGCGAGAGTGTGTGAACTTAATGTTTATAAAGAAAACCTAACGGAAACAAACTCGAAATTACAGAATAACAAACGGGAAAACGTCATTCCCGATGAGTAAATGTATAGTCTCTATATGGCTATAAATGTTAAAGACTATAATTGGAGCGATTAGAGGAAAAAGAAAAAACATTGTCAGAGTAGGTAACTGATTGGAGAAATTCATGCGAATGCAGCACATCAGGTTTTTTCGTTACGGCAGCACCAACTTTATGATCCTATCAAGAGCATGTTTATTTCCAAATGAACCATCTGCTTGAAGCAAACGCAGCTGGTGGAATTCTCGCTCTTAGTTAAGTACTCGAGGAAGACTTGGAGATATTTGGGAAGGCCAGGTGATTAATTTCAGGAATCATCTTCAGGGTTCATATCCGCACCGTCTCTTCGTTTCTCAACTAACTACTTTGACCTAGTTTTTTTCTTTAAGTTCTCGTAGAAGCCTCTCACCTCCTAAAACTTTAAGCTGTTCACGGATATGAAGTACTAATAACCTTCAGCGCCCGGTACATCGCCGAGCAAACACCAACTTCTGTCCAAATTCCCTACACAAACCAAGCTCTTGCAACTCTGTTGTATTTCATAGTTTACGGAAATAACATAATAGTATGCTTAACCAACACAGAAAATGAATCACCAAGGTTATATGTTTCACTCCAAGAAAGTCTAACATTAAATATATAAATACATATTTTTGTGCAGTAAAATGCCTCGGTGACTTTTTTGTAATGCTTTACGCCCGCTTTTACTACTACGGCACCGCAGGTGGTGACACCGATGATATATGGAATGAAGATGGAGCACCGGTGGAATGAGATGGCGGGGGAAACCGGAGAACCGGAGCAAACCTGCCCCAGCGCCTCTTCGTCCACCACAAATCCCACAATGCCCCCGGAATGAACTCGGGCCGCTTTGATGAGAAGCGAATACTCTAACCACTCGGCCACGGCGCGGCCAATATTTCAGTTATGTCCAGGGTGAATCACGTCTGTGGCATTTAGATTCACAAGCAGTCGGTAACCAGTGATGGACACAAACAGGCAATTTCATGAGTAGTTTCTATGTCATACCTCGAATGTTCTGGGAATGTCTTCAGAAGACTTCTTCTGGATAATTTTTGCATCAATGATAAACAGTGACTTTCATTCCGGGTTATATTATTTGCTTTTTAACTGGTCCTTTTGTTATGGATATACTTTTGTATATATTGTAATAAAAAATATATAATGAATCGCAAAACTTTCTCGACTTGCACACATTGTTTTCATGATACTATTCGTTATTATTTTGAACGTTCGAATAACTGTACTTTCTTCATGACCCTAATCGGTTTTTTTCCTTTCTCTATTAGGGGAAGTGTACTCGACCCAATGTTTCAATGTCTAGAGTTCACCAATATGTTGTGAGGCCCCCTTAATCCAAAACGTGTGTGTGTGTGTCCGTGCGTGCGTGTGTGCGTGCGTGCGCGCGCGTGAATACCATAATTCAAACGCGATAAGTCTGTTAAAAACTAAAGTTGGTATTTAAGTGTAATATATTTCAAGGGTGCGACACGAACATTTTGAATAAAATTCTTCCATCCTGAACTACTTTAGGTGAAACATTTTTCGAAAATTGTGATTTGCAATGAGTAAGGAGAATGCAAAGAGAACACTTCAAAACCTTAAAAGATTTGACTATCGCTTAAAGCCTGAGTGAGTGCAAAGCTTCAGATTTTTCTAGTAGTCATGCAAGAAACACCTAAGTTCAGAGCCAGCATTCCAGGTTTTAGTCTACTCCGTTCTTTCACGAATGTGTAAAATATTATGAAAGTGTATCTCAAATAAATAAACAAACAAATACGTTTCTGTTAGAAAAGTTCGTATAAGAGTGAGTGAAGTTCTTGTGAATGTAGTGCAGTAGATTTTTATACTTTTGGTGAAAATATTTCCACATATAAAAATACTATTTTAACCACAGTATACGTAATATTAGCATTAACTTTAGTATAGATTTCGAGTATCTTGCTCCATTACTTCAACAGCCTTTAATGTAAACCTAGGTTAGCTCATATTACTTGCATGTTTACATTAGCTATCTTAGCATGCTCGAAGCGCGCCCGAAGTTGCATATCAAAACACAACTATGGGCGGATTCTATTTCAGCGCTTTCAGAAGACAATATCAAAAGCATCCCTTCGCTAGCGTGAATTTTGTCTATTATCATTTGATAGGCGGGTAGATCTGCGTATTTCCAAACATCATCCTGCAGTAGAAAACACTAGTTTTGAATGGTTACTGATAGTTTTTTACATTTAACTCAATTCCCCGGCGGATTAATTGGCCCCTATAGGCAGCTTTTGATCTATTAATTAAACTCTGATTAATATTTCAGAACAGCGTGAAATTGGATAAAAGCGGAAATAAAAACGTTGTGTGGCGTGAAACTGGTGTTCATTTGCCAGCAGAAATTAAGTCGTTATTGTCACGAGCGAACATAGCCCATTATTTGTTATATGGATACGGTCGAACATTAGCTAAAATAGTATAATACTTTCTGTGATCATTAAGTCCTTTTATACATTCATTCGGATGATACATTCAAAAATCTAAATAGGGAACTCCGTCAAACAGTAATAAAGCTTAATAAAATGTCGTCACTACGTATTCTATTAAGTAATAAAAGTAATAAATCCCAGTTTTTGCACATACGTGATTTCAATAAATTTGTTCATACATATTCAAATGTTTCTACGGGGAGTAACATGTTTACCCTTTTCTGGACTTGATAAGATGGTATATAATATCTCATTGTGTAATTAAAAAAGTCACTTGTATTTATGAAATGTTCACCTATGATTAAATTATTATTATTATTATTATTATTATTATTATTATTATTATTATTATTATTATTATTATTATTATTATTATTATTATTATTATTATTATTATTATTATTATTATTATTATTATTATTATTATTATTATTATTATTATTATTATTATTATTAATTATATTAAATTCTGTCTCTTCCAATAATACGACACCAAGGTTTTCAAGAAAATATTCCATACCGAAGTACCGTTTGGAATGAAAATTATTCTAAATCCTTTATTTTCTCAACTAACGATCTTCTGCTTAAGGCAAATACAATGTACACAAAATATCCTCTGAAGTTCTGTTCATTATGAATGACATTTGCATAAATGATAAACCGTAAGAGATAGAGAAAATCTTACAATGTAAAGAATGTAGATTGTTTTAAAGCACGCAGTTTATGTCAAATACAGTTTTGTGGAGTTAACCATCTTATAATATTCCTCGTTATTAGTTTGAATTTCCCAATAATTATGCTTTTCTCAAATAAGAATTCTCTCATCTGTTTTAGCTCTTGTTTATAGAATTTTACATAAATCGCATAGCGATCAGCGATTTAACTTTTGCTTAAGCCTACTGTATTCCCCTATACCCATTGTACCTACAACAATATAGGCATGCAATAAGACAATATCTGCAAATGTTATCTTAATTAACATGAAGTAGATAAAATAATCAGAGCCTGTGCAAGAGTAGAGAATGTCATGAGGGTGCAACACATCAGGTTTTTAGAAAAAGACTTGTGGCTATAATGACTTTGATTAGGCTACCACACGTTTAACATTTTTCACAACAAATAAATCTTGAATCTTGAATTTACTAATGGTAGTGTCTGAAGACTTCTACATTCTAAGAGACTTTTCTATGACTGGTAAACCGTATGATCGACAAAATCTTACGTCACAAAAGATGTAGATATCGTTGAGGCACACAATTTGTCAAGTACATTTTATTTTTGTGGGGGAATTCGTTACTTTTTTCCTGATTATGCAAAGAGTATTGAATTTCCAAGCTTGTCACATTCGGACAAGATCTTAAGAGACAAGTCTTCCTCTTTTCCCACAAGGCATAGGCCCCTCGATCTCTTCTATCCTCAGTTTAACATATCACTCGATCTATTCCTTGCTCTTCTGTGAGGAAAATCAGTAGTAATAATAATGTTCCCATGACCGCGTTACGAGCGCTGTGCAGGGTTAGGTTTGTGATGGGGCTGCCACTTAATATAACTATTTCTACAGAATATGTTTATCTCAATTATTGCTATAATTTCACATGTTATTTCCTATGAAAGAGGGGAAAAGGAAGCTTTTAGAAATGTTGGCATAATTTGAGGAGTTTCAGACATTAGCATCTTAGGTTTTGTTGTTTACAATAGTTATAGATGTAATACATGAGCCTATGAAATGTGTATATGCAGAAGCCACTGTAAGAATCACTTGTTAAAGAATGAGTAGAGAAAGGCATATGAATGTAATACATCGGCATTTCGTACTTTCGTGTCAAAAATATTCTGCGAATCTCCATCTAGTGGTATGCTATCTTGTTACTTTCAGAAGCACAGTTTGTTCAGAATAGCCTCCTACTAAATTAAGTAACCGTATAGCTTTGAAAACAACTACCGACATCTCCATGACTGAAAATTCCAACTCAATTACGTGTGACAACGGCTCTGTTTTCTGTTCTCCTCGATAACGTTCGGTGGAATTAATATAATTTGGGTACAACACGGTGCCCTCGCCGTGATTAAATAGGTCCAGATCCGTATGTCAATCAAGGTGGGCCATGATGACGACAGCGGGATTTATACACGGTCGTAAATCTTTCCTGCACATTGTCCTTATTTTTAAAACGAATGGATCGAATAAAAACCTGTCAAAGTGAAATCTCCCCTCGCAATGAAAATATTGTATATTGTATTTGGATATGAGGTAAACCGCATCGGCTCGCATTTTCTGACAATATAAATACAAATATGTGGGTATATTTCCATTAGCACAGCACGACATTTAGACATTTGTTTATTTACTTGTCTTGATGAAAACAAAAGAGTAGCACAATACTGGCTTTTATGAAGTAAATTTGCTCAGTATATAACTCACCGCTCCATTTTATTACTGGATTATTTCCTGCTATGAATAAAACTATTTTAATGTTGTATTGCATTTTGTATGTTTTAACATTTAAACGAATTCAAATTCATTTACATTTTGGTCAGTATGGGTAGGATTTATGTACATATGAAAGTATAAAATATGACAAAGGGGGAACGTATACGCCACAACATACTAGGTCCAATTTTTAAAATCATTTACGTAGTTAATTTTCCATAGATATGACTGCAACTGAACATTTTGTGACAATTCTTTTTTCCTTTAGGTAATTAATTGTTATTAATTAGTATGATAGGCTCACCTGAAGGTAAAATCCATATTTAAAAGTGTTCATTTATGTATATTTATGTTACGTTCTCTGCTGCGTATACTAGGTAGGGGAAATATTGCATTCGACCCAAAAATTTGATGTCAACGACTTCACCGGAAATGTTTTGAGCCCCCCTGAATACCAAAAATATATTTTTAGAAACTTTCCGTGTGTATGTGTGTGTTTGCGTGCGTGCGTACTACCCTTTTATTGTAAAACTTTAAATTCTCAAAAATCCCTAACGACTTTGATTAAAATGCAATATGTTGAAGATATTTTTAGGGCAAATGAAATGCAGCTTTTAAATTTTCTGGCTATAGCCATGTAGTCCTATTTGCCCTTGATGACTTTTGTATAACTGATAAACTGTAAGAGGTAGGCCAAATATCACTACACAAAAAAGTATAGATCTCGTTAAAGCACAATTTATGTCAAAGGATTTTTTTTTTTTTTTTTTTTTTTTTTTAAGTGAACCATTTCGGAAATATTCCTTCTTATTTGTCAAAATTTTGCAGTACTTAGAGATCATTCTCAAATGGGAGGTCGTTATTCATTTTTTTATCTCTTGGTCATGCAAAGAGAACGGTATTTCAAAGTTGTCATATAGCCACCACTCTTTAAACACTTACCTATCGCTTAAAGCCTGCTGTATTCCCTTTGCACCTACAAGAAAATTAGTAATGAGATAATTTCTGCAAATACTTACCTCGATTAACATTAGGTAAACAGGGGAATAAATGTTTACATAAATAGTTTGTGTAAGAATAGAGAAAGTCATATGAGTGCAACGCATCAGATTTTTACTTATATTCTCATTTTATCAAGAATGACAGAAAAGAGTTCACACCCACATAGAAAACAGTCTACTGATATCTTCAGTGTTTCTCCAAACAGAGGGGATGAAGTGAAATTAGGGGAGAGGATAGAGATTAGGACAGACGAGAGGATAGAGGGAGATGAAAAAGAGAGATATATGGGAAGAAGAAAGAGTAGGTAAAGGACAAAGGAAAGAGAAAATAACATAATGAAGGATAAACCAGAAAGAGGCATTGAAGGGAAGCTGTCCATTCTACTACTTGATAAATAATTCTTGCATATTTAATCTGTAATTTTTCATACAAAGCAGAAATAAATGTTATTTATTAGATTAACGTTCTTCCTGTTCATGGAAAACTGAACATATTTGCTTTTGTTGTTGTTGTTGTGGTGGTAGAGGTGGTGGCGGTGGCGGTAAAATTTTCATTAACATTCAAGCAATTAAAGTTGATACACGACTATCACACAATTGTTTTAGCACCATTAGGTTTTTAATTCAGGTCAGCTGATTAAGATGATAGGAACAACAGCTGCTGAAACTTGTTCTGAGGTACAAACAATGCAGCTAGTAAAATTGCAGTGGAGCTATAAAGTCATTTTTCTGCTTTAATTTATGTGCTATCTCAATGTGTACATTTTCCAAATTCATTTGATTGATTAACATTGATGCTTATCTACACATCCGTAAGTTTGTTTTAGATCTAAGAACACAAGTTGGTGGGGAACCGTTAAATATACGTAGGACTAGTGGTGCGCAATCCCTTCTCTTACGGGATAATGATGTCCCTTTGTCGCTTTACTCCACCTCGTTTGTTTTGTGCAGAGATGCCAAAAAGTGACACCGTCGGTGATTCTTATCTTTTTCCGTCTCCATTCGCTTTGGCTTAATGGCAAGGCGTGCAGGATAAAGGTGACTGGCTTTGGCTAATGCGGTACGTCTGCACCCCTTTGAGTTTTCAAAATAAGAATGTTAGTGTTGGCCCTCAGCATGTCTCCTTACAAATTCCAACCAAATTCCTCCCAACATTCTTGCTTGCCCTCATAGCTATTACATCACCAGCGAAGAGTAACCAGGAAGGGGAGAAAGTAACCACCCTTTTTCCCCTCAATAGCACCAATGGTTTTGTGCATGAATTATTTCCCCTTCAGGTAGCCAAGCATTAGAGAGATTTAGTTTTGAGTCCCATGAATGCGTCATAGTTCGGAGAATAGTTGGAGGCAATTCTGCACTTTTTCGCATAAGGTGGGCATCGCTGCGATTAGAGGGAGCGAATGTGTGAAATCAGGTTTGAATCTGAAATGGATGAAGTTTTTTTTTTTTCTTCTTCTTCTTTCTTCATTCTTCATTCTAGTAAGAAACAATGCCTTTTAAAAGAATGAGCGTAACAAGTATCATGGTCGCTGCGTCTTCTTGTATCTGAGGCTGGAAGGTTGTAAATTGACATTGGCTTGGAGTGTTTGATTGGCAATGTTTGCGGTGAATACGGGGAATTTGAATCTAACGGTTAACCAGGTGGAATAACTCCAGTCTTCTTTGAACCAAGCAATAGTACAAAGTAGTATAATTTCCCAAAAGATGTGCGGGGAAGTGTTAGTACAGAGGAAGGTAGCTTCGTATTGGAAGAGAAAGAGAAAGTTTATCAGCTCATGTGACGTCAGGCGAGAGTCATGTTGCCTAAATAAACGGCACTGGAGGGTTCAGTCAGGTGTAACGCTCTCGAAACAATAACATGGCCAGTGCAAGTTAAAATGGAGCAACCAGGGTTTTTGTCCTGTTCTGTCATGAAATTAACTAAGTCTAACTTCAAAGTACCTTGTCAGATCACAACCTAACATGCAGTCGTTGACTACAAATTTCCCACTGATAAACTAGAAACAGAAAGTGTCGGAAAATGTCCACGTAATTTTGTTCTGTATGGCTCTCTTCTAAATTGCAGAGAAAATGACATGTCCTGTTTTGTTTACTTTATAGCATGACTGTCCTTCACATAAACTAGAATTGTTATATATTTTCTCATGGGACAGAACTGAAATATCTAATTGTTTATAACTGTAATTAAAAGTCATCATTAATATTATAAACCCAAGACGTCAGTTGTATTATTAACTCAAGATTGTTTCCTGTCTTTCCGTATGCCTCAAACTATTTTCTTTCCCTAGGGGAGCACTTCGAAGGGCGGTGACGTCACACGCAGAACTTGTCTTCGGTGTGAGCATGTTCAGTGATGTGAGCTGACGTCACACCGGCACTGCTGTCCTCCCGTGTTAGCATAGCGTATACCCAGTAATGTTATCAATAGGCAACTCTGATGCTACTGGCAGGACACTATTGGTAACCACCGTGTTCTCCAACGCAGTTACTCACGTCTTGTTTCCTATTTGCCTTTAGTTGATACAGTCTCTCCCACAATGTGACACTTTAGATCCTGCCTACATCTTTGGTGAATATTCAGCCAGCTGCTAAAGTGATGAACTGTTGTATATTTTTCTCAGGTTGTAAATTTAAATGCAGTTATTTTTGGAGGCTCTTTAACTGATATGGTTCTCAGCGTCCCATTCTATGTTGGCTGTGAAAGATTGCTTAACTTTCCTCACAAATAATGGCAGCAAATAATGAATGTTCATCCATTTGAAGCGCGCAATTAACTTCATTTTAATTAAGGTCTTAATGTCTAGAATTTTCGCTAGAGACATCATTGTGAGCAGTTATTGCTTTCCTAAATTTATGGAAAGTAAGTCGCATCCTATTTGCTCGCAGAAAGTTTTTGTATTTTGAAGAACTACGTTCCAGACGTAACAGGAGCGTACAAAAACATGACTCTTTGTCTCTGAAACTTGTTCTATTGTCTTAGTAGTCTCGAGCGTTTTTTATGCACATGACTTAATGTTATTGCGGTTACTATATTACTGAAATTCTTCTCAATGTATGAAAGACCTTCAAACAAGGCTGGTGTAATTATTTGCTTTACTGCACGTATTGCGACATTTTTCTGCACGGCACAGACTTTATTATGTTTACAATTCTGTGGTAATATTGAGTATAACATAATGCAGCCTGTAGGGAATTCCAGCTACCATCTGTTGAAGTATCTTGATTTTGGAGGGTGTTTTGCAAAATATCTTTTTCGTGTTGGCTATAAAAGCATTTACATCTGGAAAAAAGGATATAATTTCTTCCGCAACTCTGTGGACACTATGTGCTAGACAAGTTTTAGTTTTGGAAATGCTTACTGTATTGCTGTGGCAGCTTTCTTCATATATGAATTCCCACCCGTAACAAGTAGTAAACCATTTTGTGTTATTGGACAGATACAAAAGAGAGAAGAAAAAAGAAAACAACCAAATATAACATACGACAGTCACAAGAAATAGGCTATCGTGTAGGGGTGCGCGTGTCGTTTCCTCAACCCTCACGCTAGCTGCCGGCTCTATACTCCGTGCTGTTAATATCTATGTTTACTAAAACCCCGCTCCCTGCTCATCACTGTTCTTAAAATGCTACACCCTTTACCCATTCAGGATTGATTTGTCAGAAAACAAGATTTTGGATACGAACATCATATTATTTGGTACTCAAGCCAGCAATATTCACAGAAGATCAGTTGAACTTCCAAATATCTCCAGAGACGTGTCTGTTGTTGATGCAAATGATGCGGATGAAGGTCATTAGAATTCAGTGTTCGCACTTCAGGAGATTGGCTAATTTTGACCTCTGGAGCAACTCCCGTGTACTAGTATTATTCCGAATTATTCAGCATGACATTCAAAGCAGATTCTGCATTAACACTGGATGTCCCTGGTGCTTGTCTAACCCGAGGTATTTTTGCAAGGGTTCCTGCTGTACGCAGACATGTTTTAACATTCCGGAAAGTTTTTTCAGTAAGATTGGGTATTTTTCTGGAATAGATGCTGAGCTGCTTGTGCATTCGCTATCGTCTTTACGAAGGTAAGGAGCGTATTAGTGTACTCCTCTGTTGAATATATGGAACAAAGCTCTGTTTAGGATACTATACTACTCTGTTAAAAAAAGTCGACAACCAAAAAGTGTTTAGAAGCTAATTATGTTAACAATTGGGTACTTACACGTACTTACATACACGTATGGTATCCATTTGTAGGCTTCAGTGAGAATACGTAAATAACGCTTGGTTGCGAGCATATTCTACATGCTTGTACAACAATGCCACCTAGGGAATTTTTGTGTATATTGTAACAAAAATTACAATGTCCAATATTTTTTCTTATCACTTTGTTTCTCTTCTAAAACTGAAGCACAAAGTCAGTCATGACCTTACAATTCATAGCTGATCTGTCCTCTCATAACCTTGACACTTATTCGACTGTTCTCTGTCTACCAAACTGCTTCCTGTGGTCTCACTCATTAAAACTGCTTCACAGAACTCCAACTCGATTACTAAATGTCCGAAACTGTCTCTTTCGACACGCACTCACATTTCTCTCAACGAAGACTACACACACGCGCGCGCACACACGCACACACACATAAACACACACACACAAAGACATACTGCTCACACCTGTCTCGTTCAATACTTATGACTCCATCAGAAAAAACAACTCCCTCCTCTCACCGCCACACTCGCTTACATAGACGATAATGAAGTAGCATGGATTTTTCTCGAAATTCACATCTCACATATAAATCGGCAGTAGAAAGTTCGCTACAGACATTCTGCCGCGCTCCAGCCACCGTTGTCTCAACCGCTCCATTGCAATGCATTTTTATAGTTTAATTCGCCGCGCAGTGATGTGAGGTAGTCGACTTCGGCTCCCCCTGATTTTTGCGGCGGGCGTCGTCATAAAAGTACATCAATTTAAGATCGTTTCACCCTTGTTGGGCTTTTTAACATTATTGTTTATTTATTTTTATATTTTATACTTATTAGGTACATTTATTTTTAAACGGTATCAGCCGTAACATATAACCGAAGAGCAACTAAACTACATTTTGTCTATCTTCACGTTCTTCCTTAAGGGATTTGTTTCTCTGCAATTAATAGCTTCATAATAATTGTAATTTAGGCTAAATGGACGACTTTACAACAGCGGCTGAGTAAGTGACCTTACAAGTCGCCCGCATGGCCTTGGTTATCTCTTGCCAGCTCATTAGGTATTTATGCCTATCTTCGGTGTAAATATCCTAAGAACCACTGTAACTTGTTTCTATTTAGCTTTTATTGAATATTTCAATGAAATTATATTATGTACCATATTTTAAAATAAAGTAATTTAGTTTATTTTCTTGCATTTCCTTAACATTTTCAGTAAAATATCAATTATTGTAGAGAGCATAAAGGCCGTGTAGAACAAATAGGAGTCGTCAACATGACAAATTCGAGGAGTTAAGATCGCTAGTGAGCTGTAGGTCTTGGAAAATATAGGGAAATAATGGTGCCAACCATGTAAGCTTCCCTTATCGGTTGGATCATTGTCCAACTCTGCTTTGCGTATGTGGGCTTAGTCAATCTATGCCTTCGTGCTACTATATATATATATATATATATATGTAGTTATAAACTTTAAGCTTTTGGTTTATGTGTCTATTGCTTCTCTGTAATCAAACAAGGGTATTAGTGTTTCATATGATTACATTAAGCATTTTACTAAGAATAACAAATTTAAATGAAAACGAATATCCAATAACAAAGGTAATATTGCTCCTGTAATGCAGCAACAACTTCGCGGGAAATCGTAAAAAAAAGGCCGCATTCTAGTCTCTGGCGCACCTTATCTTACCAGTCAAGTGAAATTTTATTTACAAGTGAAAGGACGATGTTGCCAAAAATATCTGCATTTAAAAGGGCTATTCTTCATATTTATGAAGCATGGAGAGAGAATGTGTTCCTCGTTCCTGTCTCTCTCAAATAAAAACGACAAACTACCAAATTTGGTACTAAATCAGAGAAGATACACAGAGAAGTTTTTTTGTTGATCTTCTGTCTCTTCAGCTATAAATCTGCTTGGAACAATGCCTGACATTTCCTCAAAATAACTAAAGATTTGGATCAATATACTCGTACTAGAAGATCTAGTTAATGGCATACAAATGTATATATAGGAGTAGTGGGAAAGCGTAAACAAAGCAATAGCCATACTCTCCCTGCCCAAAATGCCAAGCGATGTAGAAATGGGGTTGAGTGCTTCTGCCACTCTAATCGGTGCAGATAGAGACAGAGTAGCTTGTCGAGATAAAATGAATGCAAGTATTGGTAATGGAATGTCCTTATTAAACTCGCGGAGGATATAAACCTCAAAATGTTGGGTATACATTGTAAAATGCAGAAAAACTGGCTCATTGCTATTTATAGATGTGAAGATGATCGATTATTACTTAATATAATGAAACACTTCATGTTATTACATACTTTATTATAAAGTTTAATTATTAATATGAAAATACAGCTTAAGTTTATAACCCATAAAATATAAAATGCAAAGGATTAAAACGAAAACTGATATAAATTTGAATTTATTCATAGTATCCTCCCTACCGTTGGTCACTTAAATTGTTTATTTTACTAAAAGGGTTACATTTTATTTGCATAAGCCTCATACTGAACATATTCACTTATACAAAACATAATGACTAAGAAAGCATGTATAAAAGAGCAAAGTATCATTAAGTATACCTTAAATTAATATCGAAGTTCAATACTCGGCCAGTCCTTTGTGAGGGAGAATGCGTTAGGTTTTGTGTATACAGGTTGTCCCAAAATTAGACCGACAAGCTTTGGGAGCTCATATAGAACATTATTTTAAACACTTTTTGTTAAGAAAAGTCTTTTGCTGTGGTGCTTCGTTTAAGCGCTAGACGAGTTAATGTCATAGATTACTGCCTTCCATCAAGTTTAAGTGTTTGCGGCAAAATCAACAATACAAGTTAGTATTGCACTTATCTTAGTACGGCACACAATCTTAATCCAAGAAACGAACACAGAACACAGAAACAAAACACAAACTTCTAATTGTTTACAATTAATCACAGCTTTACTATTAAAAATTAGACTGTCAAACTTTTAAACCAGAGAAATGGCTGGTATCTTTGCGAGAGTACGGCAGAATAGGGCACGCCGATGCACTCTTTGTGTTACTCTAACATTTACTTTGTATAATAAAGCTGTGATTAATCCTAAACAATTAGGTGTTTGTGTTTTGTTTCTGTGTTCTGTGTTTGTTTCTTGGATTAACATTGGGTACCTTACTGAGATAAGTGCAATACTAACTTACATTGTTGATTTTGCCGTAAATACTTAAACTGGGTGGGAGGCAGTAATCTATGACATTAACTCGTCTAGCGCTTAAACGAAGCACTGCAACAAAAAACTGTCCTTAACAAAAAGTGTTTAAAATAACGTTATCTATCAACTCCCAAAGTTTGTTGGTCTAATTTTGCGACACCCTATATATATCAAGTTCAGCGATAAAAAACAAAATAAAATAAAACACGTCACCAAGTTCCACGGAATGTCGAGTTATCGGGATTCTACTGTATCAGTTGCACTTATAATAACGTTGTGCACTTGAGCGTGAAATATGAAAAATATCCTGATATACTTAGCATCCTTGCTTCACTAGCTTTCGTAATGTTAGAAGTGGGTGTTGGGAAACGAGGAAAACCTTTGCAACTGATACATCTCCCCAGTGTGCGAAACTTTTGATGCCGTCTCCAATATCTCCGTCTTTGAAGACTCTACTCCCGTCTGCTACAGCTGTCGTGAAGTATAATTATAATCTTTATCTCAGTGTATGCTTGGGTGCGGTAAGAACAAACACCACCAGCTGGTAAATGTAATGCAGGATGGTTCATTAATTATTTGAAACGAGTTGCAGACTATTTGAGGATATACAATTACACTGTTCCTGAATCTTAGCACGAGAAACTGAAGTGTTATATATTCTAACTTATGGCTTGTCAATAACTTAACGGCTTAAAATAACTCTCGTAATGACAATGAGAAGCGAAAGTTGTTCCAACTCGCTGAAATGTTAACCGGAAAATCTTCTTGCGCCTATCCGGTATGTATAACCCGAGCGCGGTCTTTAGGTGCTACGAGCATCGATAATAGATAACAATAAAACGTTTCTTTAAGACACATCAGATGCAAATTTTATGAACTCAAGTCCCATTTACTTTATGGCTGCCCCACCAAAATTCCTATAAAATACGTTGGTAAAGTCATTGAGAGATTAAATACTGTGCAGTGATAAGGGATTCACAGTATAAAGTGGCAGATGTAGCACCATTCTTAAAAATATATCTAAATAATTATCACTTTGCCTGAAATGGTAAACTTTATATGAACTTAAAACGAAATTCTAATTAACAAACCTGCACAAAAAGAACTAAAGTCGTACGCAAATTTTTCCATTTATTCTCCCTCAACTGTTACCAGATTAAAGTGTAACTTTCATTCTCAATAAGTCAGACTAATAAATACATTATTTTTATGCGCATTTTTATAATGCCGTATTTCAAAAAAACAAATTAAATTGGTTTACAATTGATTTGCAAAAGTTTTACGAGTTCATTTCCGTGTAGTTTGTTCAATTTGCACAAATAGTTTGTTAATTATCACCATTTAAAGATAGTGCGTTCACCCAAAGGTGAATATCACTAAAAAATTTTCTGTGTTATACTTTTTTTACGATTTGGAACCGTCATGACTGCTTAAGTAATGTGACAATCGGCTTACAAATACATTAAGGAGAGAGCCCCATCTAAGGCGATGTTTAATTGGTACAGCGAATGCAAGAGATCGAGTTTTTTCTTAGTGACGAACTTCATGAAGAACACTCAAGAACTGCTGTTACTGATAAAAATGTTGCTGGTGTTTGAGCAATACTTGAACAACATTGACAGACACATTACGAATTTATTTGGGTGACATTGAACATCGGATGAGTCAAACCTAAAACATTTTTCAACAGTTACACGTGAAAAAACTGTTGTCGGTGGGTTCTCCATATACTGACTCCGATCAAAAACTACAACGCATTGATTGATGCAGAAAAACTGGAAAAATTTCAAGGCTGCACCCAAAATTGGGTTTGCAATATCGTTACTGGTGATGAATCTTAGATTCATTCTTATGATTCCGAAAATAAAATTCAATGGGTTGAGTCTTTTGAATGGAATCTAAGCCTAGAGAATTCCTAAAGATTTGCTGGTCTATATAAAATGCATGGAATCACTCTTTCGTTAGCATACGAAACAATTAAAGAAACCTGGCTTCTGAAGTGCCACTGAAAGAATAGCAATATTGACATAAAAAGTGGTTTCTTGAAATTTAAAATTTTATTGAAATTAAAGTCGAATATTTTTAAAAACAATAAAATCATTTTAATTTTTAAAACTAATTCTTGTTTCACTATATACAATTTTTCAGCGTTGCCTTCGTGCACAAACTTATCGATTATCATGAAGCGAATAGAAAAATGAAATACAGGTCTGTCACTGTTTTATATTGATTAGCAAAGTGATTTACATATTTTAGTATCATATATTCAGTAATAGGTATCGACTCCTGGGATATAAAATAATGCGTACTCTTTGTGTGTGGT
Organism: Tenodera sinensis; assembly: GCA_030765045.1. Classification (NCBI taxonomy): domain Eukaryota; kingdom Metazoa; phylum Arthropoda; class Insecta; order Mantodea; family Mantidae; genus Tenodera; species Tenodera sinensis. The sequence continues at coordinate 49,371,382 of CM060970.1, forward strand.
GGAGCCGCTAGCGTCAGATGTTTGCATTATCCTCATTGAAGCGAGATAATGTTGATAAGGCACGCAACATCGTCAGTTTACTGTTAACCTGATTATCATACCTCTTGATCTCCTCTCACACTTTCTTTAGAGGAGGGTGCCTAAATCGCAAAGCGTATCAAAACTCCTTGAAAAAAGTGTTGTTAACTTTGTTATACTTATTATTCCTCCGCTGCCTTTTGATTCCTTTGCGTAGAGGTGTTTCATAAAGTGATCACGTCATCCCCTTTGCGGATCCGATATGAAACAAAAACACCAGCAAGTTTTTGCACACTTTTGGACTTCGTTACTGCAGTAGAGTACAGTGTGCGTGAAAAATGTCTTCACACTCCGCCTAGCTCCTGTTAAGTCAGTCAGAAGAAATAAACACTAAAGTTTAACACAAGAAAGTATTAAAAACATTCCTAACATTTTCTCGAGACCGTCACCGTCATTGTCACCATCATTTGTTCACTGCTTTCGTGTCACTGTTCCTTTAAGTTTATCACGATTGTATCCAAAAGTTTTCCTATTTCTATTTCTTTAATAAAACCTTTTACTGTAGTTCTGTGTGTTTTACATAGGCCTCATTCTTTCCTTGTCAGCTCGTCGATAAGCTTTCATTCTCCACAATTTTAAATGTATTGTTTTTGAGGGCAACTTGACACTTTATTTAAGCGCACACAAGCTCAATAGGATTGCACTAGCAATGACCTATTATTCGATACAGTCTTTCATTGGCAACTTGATGGAGCTCTTACACAGAAAATAAATACAAAATATAATTGCTTATAAATACCGAAAGACTGGAGCTAAAATTATACTCTTTTGCCTACGTGCTTGCACCATCATTCTTTTATATTTGAGCTAAGGTTTAAACTTGTAGTAAACTATTAATATCGGACCGTTAATCTAGTAATTACCAAGTGACAACAGGACTAGACAACATGAATATAGATAACAATGCAACATGATTTTATTGCCATAATATGTATGTCATGTTCATGTAAGCCACACATGGTGGAAGGAAAGTCATTACATTAATTTATGCCAGTGGTAGATCTCGGTATTTGGAACACATTTTGTATCCTACGTTTTTGTCTCTCACCATTTTCCACGGAGATATTTTAGTTTTGTCGAAAATAAGCTGGCAACACTGCAGATTGTGTGGATGGTACTTTCCCTAGCTCTGTACATAAACAAACTTCCTAACAGTTATCTTGAAAACATAAACTTGTCCTTCTGTGTTTCCTGTGCGAGTTTAGGCCAATCAAAACATTACACGAAAAGTGAAAGTGCCCGATCTGTTTACATGCACAAACCAGGTCAATTTCCTGGCCAAGCTCAACGCAACGTTGTCGACATACTTCACGTCTAAAAGAGCTGCTCGCAGAATTCCATCACGTCTTTTAAGTGATTAATTATTTCGAAACCCTGTGTGATGTCTCATAATTACTACCAAAGCTATGCCAGAAATAAGTTACTCTACGCATCTTACAATTAACAAACTGTTACCTTTCTACATTCTTATGGAATTACACATACAATTTGGATTTAAAAAAAAACATTTATTTTTTTCGAAATTGGCGGATCAAAGAAAAATGCCATTCGACTTTTTTGTTTGTAATGCTTCTATGAAGCACATTTTAGAAGGAATGTAATGACTTCCCTTCCATCCTGTATACTTTCCAAGCTAGCTGGACAACTATTATATTATTGTAGAGCGTATCCAGGATACCCTTCATGTTTTACACGTTTTTGGTGTTAACGTGCTTTGTGCATGGATTCCTGGTCACGTAGGTTTGCCAGGGAATGAAATGGTGGATTTGGCAACAAATGCGGCAACCACAGAATCCAGTATTATCATTTCTCGTATTACTCCGGAAGACTTTAGGCTTGAAGTGCGGAGAGCGGTGCTGTCGTCCTGGCACGACGAGTGGTCAGCTCTTCACGGTAATAAGCTTAGAGAAGTGAAAGAACCCGATAAACTGGGCAACTTCCTCTCGCATATCTCGTCGCCAGGAGATGATCTTGGCTTGGTTACGCATTGGTCATGCAGTTTTTCGCAAGATTAGCTTTTTAAACCAGACTCTGCTCCTCTGCTCCATTTTGTCAGTCCGCCACGTGCTGCTAGAGTGCCAGACTCGCTGCAACTGCCTGTCAGACTTGCAGAAGTACTTAATCAAAATCTCATACTTGTAGAACTTTTTCTGATTTTTAATTGCGGCTTTTGCCTATTCTTTTAGTATATTTATTATATTTGCTTTTTTATTAGCCTCAAAATACCCTGGAACAGATGCAAAAACCGCCGATGATTTTTTGGTGCTCTTTGTAGATTGGCTCTAATTTATGTTGAGCATAGGTTATACAAGTTGCAAATTTCGCCTAAAACTTCACTCTAGATCCTTCCACTTAGATGGATCCCTGATATGTGAAAATCGGTTGTCAATGTGATCAATTAGTCTCAACTCGGGCGTGCTGATGGATGTACAGGTGAACTTCCAGAGCAGTTTGAAGCCATGTATCTCACTTGCAAATTTGGAGGTGTAATGGTGTGGACGCCTTTCTGCTGATGCAATCTCGATCCTGTGGCCAAAATTAATCAGCGATGGATCCTAAAAGCTTACCTCTTTACTGAAGCTTACCAGTGACAACATATCCCAACAGCTCTGACGTGTTTCCGTGCCAAAGGGATCAGCACGTTTTATGGAGTGTTTTGAGGAACCTGACGGCAAATTTATTCTCTCGCCTTGGCCAGCCAAACAGTCTGATGGACATTAACCTCTATTTATGTGGTGTTTTGCAGAGAATACGCCGCAGTCAAGTGAGCCCTTTTGTAGAGTACTAACCGAGCGGGATTGTTCAGGCCTCGGGGCAGACGAATGCTGGAAAGGACTTCCTGTCACTCCATTTCTTTACATAAATAATTTCATTTCACCCTTCTACACGTTAGGTTTCTTTCAGGCTAGCGTCGGCTAGCGCTGCGGCAGCAGCCCGGCAGGGGTAACAAACGCCTTCTGGAACTCTCGTCCCCCGGATTGGAAGGCGAGGCGCTGGTTTCCGGGTTCCCATGAAATGGTACAGGCCCAAAGGGGAAGGGAAGCTAATCCAGCCTCCACCGGGGTGCTTCTAACCTGGAAAATGTAGGGACCCTGTAACCTACTCTGTCGTGGCAACGTTCCGGCCACCCTTTAGATCCATTCGCCTTATCCGTCCTCCCAGGGGTACCCCATCAGGGGCATAGGCACAAAAGATAGCTTTTTGGTCGAGATTCTATGTCCTCCTCCGTAAGCTGTCATTGGGTGTTTGTAGAGTACTAGGCTTTTTTTTTTCCACACTTTGAAATTAATACCTAAATGTTTTCGAAATATTCATAGACATTTTTATATTCTCCCAGCTTAAGTTATATTACGGTCGCTATGCATGATCACATCGAATTAAAATAATCTCCTTTATCTATACATGAGCTAACAAAAATATAAGGACATCCGTTATTTAGTCATTTGATTATAAGTTACACATTTTAATGCGCAGAGTCCGTATAATCTAATTTAAAATCAATCTTCCAAAAACTTTGTGTTTTGATGAACATTAGGTAGATAAAACAGGTGTCAAATGAAAACCTTAGAAATGTAATTAAAATCCGAATCTTCTTAGCATCCTTCTTTAAGATGGGAGTGCTGTTACCAATGCTTTAAAGGATGCCCCATTATAGCAGCAAACACCTGCTAAGGCAAAACCAGTTCAAAATTTCAGCCCAGTCCAATTACTTGTTTCTCGATTTATTTTCTTCGAACATTTTTGGACAAAACACTTTTCTTTTACTGTCATTAACACAGTCTACAGTATTTCACGATATTGCAACTAATGACTGTTTTCTTCTCGTAACCTTGACACACTCCTTTCTGTACATTCTCTGTCCACAAACAGCTGACTTGGACGATACAATTCCTCAACACTCATTAACTGCTTCGCTGTCTTCCCTTCGACGAGACCGTACACACGCAGCTCTCTCTCTCTCCCTCTCTCTCTCTACTAAAACTAAAAACTAACTCCCCAACCACTCAAGTCTGTAACTAACTCCTGTGCTCGTTACCTCATATCCTTATATAGCAAGTATGACGTAACAGGAACCTTTCTTGAACTTCTACAATTACGCTGGCCACTAGGCACTCCTCGAATAATCTCTAAAATTCACCTGTTGTCACGTGTTCACAAACAGTCTTGCGATGCAGCCTGACCTTGACCGCCTTTGTTTGCTCGCCGGCCTAGTATGAGGTGTGAAGTAGCTTGACCCCGACTGTCCTTTATTGTGGTCCACAATATATAAGAATAATTTGGCATAGACTATGGTTTTCTGTGGTTGCCAGAGTAGACAGCCCCAGGGACTGAACCCAGTGCTTCTTGAATCAATTCTGCACCTTATTGCAGAACATTTTGTACATATCGTACAGAATATTTTGTTATTGTTCGGTTATTCTTTAACTAAAGCCCATACTCTGTATTCAGGGAATACAAAGAAACGAGTTTTGTTAAAAACTTAGTTACCATATCCCAAGTGAATTACAGGGAGAAGGTGCTTGACATTTCAATGCTAGTTTAACCACCGCCACATTACTACATTGGCAAACTGTTATGGAGGTAAGTGTACGTGCTCAAGATACACGATATTCCTGAAGCTATGATGCACAGTTTACCAAAGGTTTAAAAAAAACTTCTGTAATCAAGAATACCTCGTTCCGCCGTCATATAAACGTGCGCTTCCTTGATCTCCTGGAATGAAAGGAAGTGTGCCGCATCGTCTATAAAGCCTTAGAGCTAGATGTTGTATACGTAAAATTATTAGCCAAGCATATAACATGATAATCTGCATCGTCGATCCAATTTTCATCCCCTTGACGTCTCCCGTCTTCTTCTGGTGCTATAACCAGAAATACCTAACCTAGGGGCAGGATATGGATCGATCATTCCTTCAATATTCTTTACAGGTTTTTTTTTCCCTTTTTCTTTCTTGCCATAGTACCCTCTGTAACGTCACCTTTCAACCGCGGTCCGCCTCTCAGAACTTGAGGGAACAGAGAACGCCATCTCTCATCCATGTTCAATACATCTTTTTCTGAAATCATCTATTGGATTTATGAGATAAATAATCTATGAAATTTTATTTATATGTTTTTCTTAAATTTCATGTTCAAGGTATTAATACAATCAGCTATACAAATACATAAATATATTGGTTTGATCATAATGCAAATACTAAGACAAAAACTGATTTTAGGACATTTTATATTTTGTATGTTTGTGTATAACACTTTCTCTTTAGAAAAGTTGAATCTGTTGCTATAAATAACATACCTGAGAACATCCTTATTGATAGTAATGGCTTAATGACGATTGCTGCGATCGTTGGCACCGTTTTCAATCTTCTCCGCTGTTATCAGCTGCTCCATAATAATAATAACAACAATAATAATAATAATAATAATAATAATAATAATAATAATAATAATAATAATAATAATAATAATAATAATAATAATAATAATAATAATAATAATAATAACAATAATATATTATATAGTTATTATTATTATTATTATTATTATTATTATTATTATTATTATTATTATTGTTATTATTATTATTATTGTTATTGTTATTATTATTGTTATTGTTATTGTTATTGTTATTATTATTATTATTATTATTATTATTATTATTATTATTATTATTATTATTATTATTATTATTATTATTATTATTATTATTATTATTATTATTATTATTATTATTATTATTATTATTATTATTATTATCATTATTATATAACTTCCACTCTCTGGCCCTCCCGCAAACCTTTATAATCGAGAATGACGTAGCATGGGTTTTTCTGGAAATTCACCTTTTTCTCGACGTTTCCACAAACAAGCCCGCAGTTTAAGCTTTCGAAACGTTCTTGAAGCTCTTTGTTTTGCCACGCTCATTGTTGTGTGTTTACTTGCCTAGAAGGGTGTGAGGTAGCCTGAATTTGCTCTCTTTTTGACGCACGTGGCCGCCAAGTGGTAAGAGGTACCTTGACCTTGAGCCTTTGAGGCGTGCACCCGCGGTCGACGTCACAATATGAACTTCCGCGTATTGTCTCAGTGATTGATGCGAATGCTCGTGCTCATTGATTGGGTACAGAAGCAACGCCGTTGCTTGGTAACCTATATGCCATTTCACCCTACCTCCTCCTAGCTGCTCAAATGTGCAACATTAATTACGTTACTGCTTTTGATACAGAGATTCTGTCTGATTCTCTCTGGTTGTTTTCTTCTACATTCTCAATGTTTCTCTTTGATTTCCCTGTTATCTCCCTCATTCCCATGCTTTTCCTCTAACTCTTCCCTCTAGTAGATATACAGAACTGTTGATTGTGTTAAAGATAAAACAGAATTGTGTTTCGTACTTCAGTTTTGGAAGAAAAATACAGTGATAGAAGAAGTATCATAATAATTATCATAATATCTATTTCAGCTGGTACGCGTCCTGAAAAGACTTCTACTAAACTCTTACCCAATTGTTCCCGAGACATTTTATTTGTAATTAAACTCTTTCTTGTAAAACTTGAAACTTTGACGTCCATTAACTCTGATATAAACCATTGTCGGTCAGGGCTACAGAAGACAAAGTGTTGACCGAGCAAGCTCCCCCGTGGCTCATCATTAATTATTTTCAGACGTTGTCCCCCAAGACGCTAAACACTTTACATCGCCGATGACATGGACAAGAGAGCACGTGGGAGGGAGTTCTGGGCCTGGCGATCGATTAATAAAGTAAACCGGCCAATGAACTTGGCATGGAATTGGGTTAGCAACTGCTCAAGGAAGCTGCATGATGACGCACTTCCGGTATTAATCTCTGACATGGCGCCTGCTGCTTTCATAGCCAACTTTTAGCACAAGATTAAAATTGGTACCGGGTGCTCACACCTAAATGTCACTTTGCCTTCTGTTACAGGAGATATCCTCTTTTCTGTACCGCTTGCTACATCAAAATATATTGTATTATGCACAAGTACTGTATTAATATATGAATTTAAATATTAATTATGCCTCATAAACACTTATAAAAGGAGTATTAAACTCAGTTTGTTCATCTCTGTTGCCTTACCACGCTACACTAAGAGTTTAAGAAACAAATGTAATGTTTTTAAAACGAACCCAAAATCGTTTTAAAATTATAGATGTTTTCTTAGAAGGGCATCTTAATACTTTACAAGCTTTTGGAGAAATTAGAATGTTAGGTATAAGAATACCACATTAGCGCGGTGGTAGCGTTATTAATTGCCAAGCGGGAGACGCGGGTTCGATTCCCGGTACCGATGTGGGGATTTTATCCCACTCGGAGACCTGATACGGGGTACACTGAGCCTTGCTAGATCCCTCAGGGGCCGATTAAAGAGCTACTTGGTGGCGGCTCGTTGTCACGAAGATCGCATATACTGGTCGGAAGGGACCGGCGTACTAACGCCCCCCCCCCCTCCAGTACTGCACCCCGCTCATGACGCCTGTGGTTGGGCAGAAGAAGGGGACGCAGCGGCCAGGTGGTAAGCCTTGGACCGGCTAGGGTGCTGTGCCACGTGGTTAGTTATAATATTTACACAGACCAGGTTGAGATCGATATGAAATCAAGAATAATTTAGCTCTCGTAGAAAGTCTCACCAAGTGGGTAGTACCTGGTAAGGGCCTTGTCCATGTGGGAGGGGGGGGGGGGTAAGTGAAACTCCACAACCTTAGTGAAGGCTATTCGCCTAAGAAAGGGAAACCCCAAAATTATACCTGACATGCAAAGGGCTAGTAATCCCTCCATGGAATTATTGTCTTACTCGAAAATATCATGGAATACATCCCAAAGGAACTATTGTAAACCGCAGTCAGAGTGAAAAATGCACTACAGTTTGGTAGGAAAGATACATTGAAGATTGCATCGTGAAATTTCAGAGGGTTATCTACTAAACAAGAAGAGTTAGCAAAGGAAATAGCCAAAGAAGTCTGTATTTTCAAGAGAGAATAGAGCTGATCGTAACAATTATAGAGGTACAAGTCTTTTAAACACAATCTATAAGCTACGGGATATAAACCAAGAGGACCAAGGCCAATAGGGTGACTTAACATACGCTGGATTGACGTGAGACCGAAACAGACAATAGTCTAATCCATGATTGTAGAAGAACCAGTTATAAACATGACTCTCAAAGCAAACTGCTCTACATATACCAGGTGGTCCAACAGCGCCGTATTTCACGAATAAACGTGTAGGAAACAGTAATATAAATGATTTTTGAAAACTTAGAACGTCTTGAAAATGGGTGTTGAACTCTTCTGTGACATTTTTCAAGAGGTCAATGTATTTTCCAAAATTAGATCTGTTCATAGATTCCATCAGTTTGCCCATCGTCGGAAAATTGACAAATACCCCACCTTTCATTTGCGTCCACCAAACCACAAGTTTTCTTTCAAAACATTTGATTAGGTGGGACAGATGATGGATCATTTGGTTTTTGCCTTGCATTTTGGTATTTAGTTCATTGAGATGCTGCACCATATTAACCAGAAATTTAAAGTCAGGCAACCATTCACTGCTGTCCAATTCCCCAACCGTAAAGTTTTGATTTGTCAAAAACAACCAAATTTCTTCTCGAAGTTCGTACACTCGTTTCAACATGTTGCCTGCATTTATCCATTGAACTTGTGCAAAATATGACGTCTTCATAATCTGCATCCGACACTGTATCTACTCCGTAAATGGATATTTTGAAACCAAAGCCTACTCATTAACTTCAAATTATCTTCAACAGGCCGCAGCGGTCCAGAGACCACGGTTGTGCACGATTGGTGTAAACTGGCTGAAAAAGTCTTGAAGCTTTTCACTGCGCTTTTTCACATTATAGATTGAGAATGAATTAAAATCTTTTTTGACCTATCAGTATCCGTCCACGGTTATTTTTAAATTGTTGGTACTGTTCTTGTGTAGCAGTACAAACTAATTGCATTGTAAAGCACCGTAACAAAGGACATGCTGCATTTGTTGACCAAGGCACCAGTTCCCCACTAACCTGTGTTTGCTTGGAATTGTCCGTAGAGTTCTGCAACTCTTTTAACACATGAAGGGATATACGTTAATCTGAAATACGGCTGTTGCGTCGCGTATTGGAAACCGTTGAATATCAATCACTGTTTTCCGTGAAGTTCAGTAATGGAGTATCCTACTCGTGGGTAGGACAGTGGAATGCATGGAATTGTGTCAAAATACTGGACAATGCTTTTCTGGCAATGAAACACCAAACCAATTGTGGGGTCATCATTGAAGATGGCTCTACACAAGAAAGCTCCACTTGCTAGTGCTTTATTGCTTATAGTTTCTCACGCATTTGTCGATTTCTGTATAGCACCCGGTTAGTCATTTAAAGACGAAATATACGAGACTACATTGCCTGAGAGCACGTCAAATATGTATTACTTACTTGTATTACTTACCATGACAAGCATCCTGATCAATTCCAGGTGCTTCACCTTTAAGAGTCTGGGTGACTCCTATGTTTATTTAAGCGTTCTAGTTTTCGAACGGACGATAGGGGAGGACATTTTCTTTGCCAAGCCAGGGAAATTATTTAATGAGAGTGGGAAATCCCCCTCATCTCCCATTAATTTGACAGGAAGTACGACAGGAAGCACAAGACATGCATTTCAGAAATACACGCCATTCTATCAACTTAAGTCCCTACATCAAGGTTTCCCATCAACGTTCCTACACTCAATACGTGGCCAAATCTGAACCCTTACATTCGCATATTTTACTCTCCTCCTTTTGCCTTTCTAATTTTCAGGACTAACTTAGTGCGTATTTGCACCTATTACTTTTGAACGTCATTACCTTTAGAAACGCTGTGAGCTAATATTTTCTTGTTAATTTGAGTTTGTTATAATCTAATTGCCTTAGCTATACTGACATATCACTGATTGCTTTTCCTCCAACTCTTACATTGCTTGGATTGTAAATAGCATAATGCTTCACACATTATGCATTGATTTTAACAAACGGAAATATTTATTCTCATGATTTATCTATCTCCCTATTATTTATAAATGTCTATAATCCTATATCACTACTATGAAGGTTTATACGAAGCTGTAGTAGGTAGAGATGGATACTTATGACAGTTGAAATGTTTTATTTTGTGGCAATTCTGCGCAATAATCAACATATAGCAATTTTTTATTTCATGTTTTCGTTTGTATAGTCCCCTTTGCCTTCATTGATTACATCGAGGGCTCTTACTTAAGAAACAAGTGGTGGTGTTATTACTTGTTGAACTGTAGGGTTCCTCAACTTCAATTTTTGTAGTTTTGCCATCAAATATACTCGAATTTGCTCCCACACTGATAATTGCAGACTGTGTTAGTGATCGGCAATTATTCTGATTAAAGAAAAACTCCCAATTCCAGCCGGTAATTGAACCTCGACATTTAGGTTAAGAGCCATAAACGCTAACTCCTTGACCAAAGAGGCAATCAATATATAATTTTTTAATCGAATAAACTACATGCTCTAACTTGTGTAAGAGTGTGAGATCAGAGCCTACTAATCAAAACCTAAATCGTGTTTTTGTTTTAATGAATTATTGTGTTTAAAGGGAAGCTTCCATTTGACACGTAGTTCAACATTAACCCTCCGTAGTAAATCATGAATATTGACGATGTTACGGATAGTGTACATACAGAAGTACCATTATTTTATTTAAGGAGCATCACAAAAGACTCTTTATTCTTTTATTTTAAATGAGCGTAATGAAGCTGTGCTGCCCAAACAATGGTTTGTTATCTTTAATCCAATATTTCTGCCACATACATGATTCCCACCAGTTGCAACTAGTGACATCTGGTACCAAGGGCTGCGATTGGACAATATTGTGTTCTATTGGCTGGAAAATTACAGTAACACGTAACTGGTTCCATATTGCGTGCAACTGTCGCTCCAGAGAGTTCAATGCTTTTTATCTGCTTTTCTGTTTTTATGTTAATTTCCAAAGGGTGCCCTTTGTCTGTGTTCATCGGTGCATCCCTAACATTCTTTAAATATTTGTTGCCATCATATGTAATAATACAAGCTTTTTGACAACTAGCATACCCGGAGTTACGCTTGCATTATTCCATTAACTGCTGCATTTCTTTCTTAATTTATTTTTTCATTCTCTGTTCTTTTATTATTTCTCTCTATTAAATTTGCGTTTCAGGAATTTCTGGAGCGATATCCTGAGCAGCATGCACTTTTTTACCTGCATGCAGTTATCAGTATAAAGCCATGAGCAGGCTGCGCTCTCTGAGTGCCACATGCCCAGTCCGGCTCTAATACTTACAATGCAACTTGCATGCTTTTGAACCACATAATTTGCTTCCTAAGAGACTATCAAGATGTCTTTAGCTTTATGCTTTGGTCGCAATGATCGAACTCGATTAATTGAATAAATCTCACTTAATGTCATATATATCTAAATGTTGAAATATATAAAATTGACTTCAATTGGGAACTATGGAACGTTCTCATTACTCATTCCTGGATGATATAGTTACTTTATTTACGTGATGTGCAGTCTAATATAAGGAAACCTACTAATACTTTTGCTTTCATACAGTGTTTTTCAATAATTTCGACAGAAACCCATAATATTCCTGTACCACACAAGCCCTGGAGAAACGTATCTCTTTTTGGTTTGAAATCAAATCCGACCCATGCATTAACCAATGAGCAAAAGTCAAACAAATGTCAAAACCCAGGCACTCAAACATTAACCTATGAATAAAAATATGAATATGTTTCAGGCCAAGGAACGATGGAAAAGCGGAAATAGTAAGACTAATATTAAAGTGGATTAATCAAGTGGTAACTGTGCGGTCCTAAGGAAATCACCAATCATGACGTACCGGCCATCCAGGGTTAAACACCTCTAAAATAAATACTTATCTACCTAGATTAAGGCATGCCCTAGTGCTAATATAGACGTTTGCGCTAACTGCAAGCCAAGTTCAGTTAACCTTTAGTGGAAATTTACACTAACAAATGCAAGAACATTAGGCGATTAATCCTCCGTTAGGCGCGCACCCTGCTAGAACACCGTTAGTGGCGCGGGGCCTAGTAGCCCCTCGCTATATGTTTGTGCTTATATGTTAGCATTTATCTTTTTTAATTGTATATTTCCTTCATTTCAATGTTTTGCTTCATTTAGCTTAAATATTAGCATTATCTTACATGAAATTTCTACTGCACTACACGGAAAGAATAAATTTCGATATTCAGGTATACAACTGGTAATTTTAAATACACTGTCAATAATGATTAATAATAATAATAATAATAATAATAATAATAATAATAATAATAATAATAATAATAATAATAATAATAATAATAATAATAATAATAATAATAATAATAATAATAATAATAATAATAATAATAATAATAATAATAATAATAATAATAATAATAATAATAATAATAATAATAATAATAATAATAATAATAATAATAATAATAATAATAATAATAATAATAATAATAATAATAATAATAATAATAATAATAATAATAATAATAATAATAATAATAATAATAATAATAATAATAATAATAATAATAATAATAATTGAAGTCTGACACCTCTGTCCTGACACCTAGCTGCCTAAGTCAAGACATAGTTACCAATTTTATTTATTCAAGCATTAACATTCCAGATACTAGAACTAATCATCAGAAAATTGAAACATATAAATTAAAACATTATAGTCCTTTAAACCAGTAATTCACATTTGTCATTTTCAGACTCAATACAATAAAAATAATTCAATAAACTTAAATTCTCAGTTCAGAAAGTTATTCACTTGCTGTTTACAAGTTTAAAAATGTATATTGCTGTGGAAAAAGCTCTTTATCCTCACCACCTCCAGTTGCTACACCTTAATTCCCACACTTTAGGCTTCTTCTGCTTCCTCACCTTCTACTCCTACTCCGAATCCTTTGCGCAGCCTCCATTCTCCCGTTGGATACCATGTAATACGTCCTTCAGTTCTTATATCTCAGCTCATCTTTTATTTTCTCCTGTCACATTAATGCAGACGTTCAACGCCTACACCATTTACATTTCCCTCATCGGTTGTCGTGGGTAGTTGTCTATTTCTTGCTCTGGTAATCTCTATTGCTCCTTATTTGAACATTTTTGTTGATACATCTTCTGTCATCTATTCAGTTTCTTAGTGCTATATGCGCTATTTTATTAGGAATTTCATTAATGACTAAAACGTATTCTTTTGTCCTTAAAACATTCCATATTTGTTTGTCTCTCATCTCTCCCAAAACTGCATGAAATTTGCTGGACTCAAAAAAGCACATATTCCGGTGTATCTGCTTTTGCACACATATCGCAGTTTCCAGATCGTTTTCTTCCAATCCTATGTAGGTAATTTTGAAATGGTCCGTACCCAGTTAAATAACAGGTCATTGACCAAACGTTCTATGATCATTGATGACTGGTCTGGCCTTTTCGCGGTTCATTATGGACGTTGTACCGGCCGGCCTTAAAAGCTCTCACCCACTTATCCACTTTGCTGTTACTCATCGCTGTTGACGAATGTCTGCAGAGGAACCGTTTCTTGTTGTCAAAAACCGAATCACAGACAGTATTTTACAAACGGTGGGCCCATAATTGTTTTTAACATTTTAAACCGACAGCGTGAACAGCACACTGCAACGCTAGCAATGCAAATAGTTGCGCAAGGCATGCCGGGAGTCGGTGCGCATGCGCGTTTCAATGATCGCACGAAATTTGATGAGCTACGTCAATTCGCACCTTTCTTTTTGAATGCCCTCGTAAATAAAAGTGCTGGAATGATTATAAAGCCGAAAGATTATGTCATCTTCAAAACGTGTTTTTAATGAATACAGTAGGGGTTTATTGCCCTTGTATATTACTGGATAAGCAGTGTCCATACTTGCTTCAAAATACCAAGATCATGCAATCATGGAAATTGATTGTGGTTAGTCAATTATTCTTCATGAAGAAGCATACTACAGAAGTTAACTTGCAGATTTCAGAGCAGTAACCAACATTAATACTTCAAAACTTGCAGAGCTGTGCAGGAAGAAAAACTTAGAGACGTTTAAAGTTGTTGGAAAAGCATTTTGGAAAAGAATGATAACTAAACCTTGTATGTTATAAAAAATAAAGAGAACGTGCCAGAAGGATGCATAAGATATTCTCGTTTGTGAATTACGAGAAGGGATTTCACTGTTGATTCCAAGAAGTTGTATTTCACGTTGTTGTTCAATTTTATTAGAGATAATGAAAAGTAGTGCTTACTTAATATTTGTCAGTTAGTTTCACTGATTACTAAAGCAAAATGTGTTTCTTATTATATTCCTATGATAAATCCTCTTTTGTGTTATGTCAAAAAGTAAAAGTTTAGTTCAGTTATCTTTTTCTCACTTTATTTGCCTTCAAAACGTCTGCAAAAATTCACAGTTATATTTTACTGACGTTAACGCATATTCAATACTTCATGATATTACAATTCACAACTGTTTTCTTCTCGTATCCCTAACTCACTTCTTTCTCTCTTTCTTCACTTTCTCTGACTCTCAAACAGCTAACTATGGATACAATCACTCAACACCCATTAACTGCTTCGCTATCTTCCTCCACGACGCGCCGGTCCTCTGACGCACGCACACACACTCTAAAAGCTGAATGACTGCTGTCTGTAATGCACTCTCTTTGCTCGTTACTTCGCCTCCTTATATACCGAGGATCAAGAAACACGGTTCTTTCTCGAACTTCCACAAATACGCCAGCCGCCGGACACTTCTCGAAAAATCTAGAAAACCGCTTTTGGTTCTGCCGCTCTGATTCTTACGTGTTCACAACAGTTGCGTGAGGCAACCTGACCTTGAGTGCTTTCGATATGCGCACCGCAAGTAAGGCGTAGCAGCTCGGCCCTGGCCGTACTTTGTTATGTGCTGCGACCGCACAACACTTAAATTTTAAATTGTTGCCGTAAAACAGTAAGAATGCTACCAGTGATCTTAATATTCTCTTTAACGCAGGACCTATGTACTACTCTAAAACTCGATGTTTGCTAAGCGTTCCTTCCAAAACACATATTAATTTTTAATACCAGATATCCCGAAATGATTACTGTTATAACCTTAATATTAGAGTTTCTCATTGTTTTCTTAGGAAACACATGTTCTAGTAGCCTTGAGAATTCTCCGAGCACTAAATTATTTGAAAAGAATGTTGTGTTGTTTTTTTGGAAACAGACATCTCATTTGCTATAACCTTTTAACTTTCTGTCAAGGTATTACCTCATGTATTTACACAGTGAAAGTATTTTGGGAAAAGAGAAGATATTAAACGCTAGGTATAGAAGAAGCACACTTTATTACTAAGACGCATATCTGAGAAATAATTGCTGGAGTCTCTTCACGGAATCTTGAGGAATTTCATTTGTGCTGCATTTCAGTGCGAACATCTCTTTTCATAATAATTACGGCGGAGCCTCTGCTTTAATATTTCATTCTGTTTTGGAATTCTACCCGAAAAGAACGCATGAAATTGTGACACCTGGGTACAATAAATAACAGCTAACTTGCTGCGTACGGTAAAACGTGTTTCGCGAGATAGGATTTTGGATGAGTGCTAGAGAGACTGGCCAGCTCTATGGTTATTTCTCACATTTTGTGGAATCGTTATACTCGCTGGCCAAAAGGAAAACGTTCTCTCCTTCCACTTTGTTATTAAAATGGCTACTTCCCTCAAACCACCTGTTACAAACAGGTGCAAGCTTTATAAACGCTTTTTTCTCCCTTTCTTTTGTAAACCAGCTCGTCTGTTGAGTGAAAACTGAGAGAAAAAATATTTTGGGACCTGTGTAGTTTGAATTGCGAAGTATGAGCCCCTAAATTACCTCAAATTTTACGTTCAGTATACAACTAAGTAGGCAACCATATTTTTAGTGCTTTAATAACAGGACCTGCAACTCTTCTTATATTATTCCACTGATTTTTGAGGTTCTTGCATCTTTTGTTCCCGTACCTGCTCTCCCTCCCTCTCTCTCTCTCGCTCTCCTTCTCTACCCCCCCCCCTCTCTCTCTCTTTCATCCATCCGCCGAATGCTTCGAAAATTGGTATCTTTAGATTGTATTAAATCTAAAGTATTATTCAACAAGATGCATTATTTTGCGACGTATTTTAATTAACATACTACTGAAAATAATTTAAGCTATTTATCCGGCAGTTTAATTTGGAGTTATGTAGCCAGATGGAACACAAAGACGTGCGGAGGTCCCTAAGAAGTTCTGAGATCTCTTCATCCCGTCAACAGGTCCCGCCGAGAAACCAATATTCCATTGTTGTACAACTGCTCCACCCACGAGAGGACAGTGACCACCAGCGCCACCTAGCGCCGAGAACAGCCTTTACAGTGTGCAGGCATCCGCCATCCATGGAATGAAGGCAAATGATGGAAAGGAAATCATGATATGAAGTTAAACACCCCAGCATTCGCTTACATGACAAGGGAAATCCCAAGTCAGAGTGCGCAGTCACCGGAGTTAGAACCCGGAGACTCCACTATGTGAGTCGCACACATAACTTTGAAAATATTTATATACAAACTGCAAGATTAAGAAATTTCGCTGATGGGTACCCCTTTGGTTGATAACAAAACCTTACTTCGAACTGCCAGCTTATTTATCATAAGTGTCGTGATAATGTGAATTTCGAGAAAAATCCGTGCTACGACATTATGATCTATATAAGTGGGGCAAGATGGCGAGAGGAGTTTTGATGGAGTCGTGAGTGTTGAACGACACAGATGTTAACAGCGCGCGCGTGTGTATGTACAGTCTTTGAGAGAATGTGTTTATCATCAGTGGCAGTTGAAGACGCGAATCGTCGCATTGGAGTCAGTCCCAAAGTGAAGCAATGTTAGTGAGTGTTAAGCGAGCGTATCGTCAAATCAGCTGTTTGAAGAAAGAGACAGAGAAAGTAAAGAGAAAGTATGAAGTGTGTGTCAAGGTTATCACCAGATAGAGCAACTGTGAGTTGCAAGATCGCGAATTATAGAGTATGTTAACGACGATAAAAGAGGATTGTGTGTTTTTGTGTTACTTTTAGAAGAGAAAATAAAGTTGCAGAAAAAGTAACAGGATTTGTCATTTTGTCACAGCATAATAGAAGCAAAAACGTTTTATACAGCAGTTTTGTCCACACCTGTTTAGCTATATTCTTCTGCATCCCGCCGTACAAATGTTAATAACAAGAACACCCTCTATAAAAGAATGCAGTAACGCTAGCTAAGGTAACGCACAGCGACAATCTGAGTTGGAATATAGCAGAGAAATATCTCAAGGGAGAAGAGTCACTGCATTCATAACCGCAAGATGGCATAGCCGCTATAATAACCAACATGGCGCTTCCTCGAAATAATGTAATTGAATCTCGAGGTTTTGCCATCACTCTCCGCTCTGCCGCAAAAAATAATCCTCGGCAGGCAAATATGACAAATGCAGTGACATTTTCGTGCGATAACAAGCTTCTTTCGTTTATTACATTTTGAGGACCAGACACTTTGAAGAACGTCGCATTTCCATATAAGGCTTACCAAGCAGATTTTGCGGTCTTCCCGTGGAAAGTGCTTTCTGAAAATTTATATTCCGCACTCAGGTTCTGGTGCGGATGACGAGTCTCGCTGAAAAATGATATAAAACTGTGATGAGACCTACATTTGATTGGCAAATGTCAGCTTTCATTTGCAGAATCTCTTTTACTTTCTCTACTACGTTTAGTAAAGTAGAGGAAGTATTGTATTCCATCCAAAAATTCTATGTCGAGATTTCCCCGGAAATATATGTTTATGTCAACTAACAGGAAGAAGATATAGGAATAAGAGTTTGAAACAATGGTTAGTACAAGAGCAGAGGGTCATGTGAGTGAAATACATCAGATTTTTACTTTCTCTACTGGTAAGTAGAAGAAAGTATTGTATTCCACCCAAAAATTGGATGTCGAGATTTCACCGGAAATATGTTTTGAGGCCCCTGAATAAAAAAAAAGCATTTTTGGAAACAGATCCGTGTGTGTGTATTTATGTGTTTGTGTGTGTGTGTGTGTATGTGTGTGTGTGTGTGTGTGTCTGTCTGTCTGTCTGTCTGTCTGTCTGTCTGTCTGTGGACAGCATAACTCAAAAACGAAAAGTTGATTAAAAACCAAAGTTGGTATTTGAGTTTAATGTCTTTCAAAGGTACGACACGAAGATTTTGAAGAAAATTTCTCCACCCTAAACTACCCTTTACATGGAAAAGTTTTAGAAAATTTTGATTTTCTTGAAAATGGCTCTAACGATTTTGATTAAAATACCAGATGTTTGGGATATTTTGATGACAAATGAAATGTGTGTTTTGCATTTTCTCGCAATTTTTAAAACGAATGGACTTCAAAATTGGGTATTCTATCTTGTCATATTTATAATGGTATTATCTAGCATTATTTAACTATTTACTTTTCAATGAATCGCATTATACCGACAGGGGTACTTTATCACCTTGACATTTCATTGTTTCTGAAAAAGACCAAAAATTAAAACTTTGAAAGAATTGCGTAGATCAGTAAAAGAAACAGTGATTGACAGTAAACATTAACTGCATGCCTTTAATCAAATAATTAAAAGATAGAATTTTAAAAATTACAGAAGGTGGGTATAAAGTGTCCCCCCTGTGATATTACTCGGGTTAACCTAGGCCTTTCCAGCTAAGGTACCGCCCGGACTTTAGCCGGCACCGTTAGTAGCACCAGTGCTGATCTGGGCAACAACAGCAGCACAGCTGGGCACTGGAGAGATAGGGGAAAGTGAAGTGGCATAGGCAGAGCCAAGTGATATTGTGACATTATGGTGCCGGTAGTCGAAGTACATGTGGTAGGGCGAATTTTGCGTTGACGTTTGAATGTGACAGGTCCTCAAGTCAGCGAGCATCTTACCATGATGATTATTATGAATGACAATTTTCTGAAAACACATTATATATCCTCTTTCCTGCATATATTTACCGTTTAAGTAGATTTTTTACATCTTTTTGCTGCAACTAATTTATGAATATTAGGTGCAATATATTTGACAATAGAAATTCGCAATACCACCCCTAAGGTATTTGCTCCTGTATTTACTTTTACGAGTATTTAAATTCATAATTAAAAATATCTGTTTGGACGGGCCCTAATGACCTAGTTGTCGACGGGCCCGTAAACCCCACTACTCACTCACTCACTCTGTTTGGATGCATAAGATGTTCCGAAAATTGACACACATTTTAAGGCAGTGCACGTGTTTTGTGACATTCCTGCTGATTAAAACCATTGTAAAATGTAATTAAAGCACTGTTGTAGTGGTAGTACCTGTCTTTTAGGGTTGCGTCACACTATACTTTTATCAGCTCTGTTTCGAAATTTGATGGTGATTTCGATTTTTCAGTTTAGGTGTCATATAGTTAATTTATTTGACAAATTCAGCATTGGATTTTTCCTTTCGGTAACGGCAACAAAATATAAATCTTCCCATGACGAATTAAACGAAATTTTTAACGAAGGAGAAGCTATAATAATTTCCGCAATCTGCTATATCCCATTTAACACCACATGTCTGTTGAGAAGAGAGAGTGAGAGAGTGCTGTCCGTAGTGTACACACAGGCACGGATCTAGTCTCCCTTCGGGTTTCTCACCTCATTCCTTCCTCCCGGAGGCCCAAGTAAAACCACAACGTGCCAGGAGCCTACCTGCGGCACTATGTCGTGTTAGCGGGGGTTACTCAGTTCTTTCGTAACTTAATCTTAGTTACACGTCTGTTTCAGACCCAGGTTAAATATGAAAGTACCAAAGATACGAAACATTAATAAACTATGGCTGAATATACCTTGAAAAAGGAATGTAAAAAACGCCTTTAGCTCGGCAGTTGTTAAAACAGCAGCGGCAGCACAAAATGCAATACACTTCTTGCACACATATTTGTCCAGAGTTCTTGAAACTTCCTCGCCTGACTTCACAGTTAAACAGCTTAGCTCACGAAACGTAGCCTCGGGGACTCCTAATGCGTAACACAATCTCCATGTGGGGTGTTTAATTCAACTTCCGGAGCCGCCGAGAAAGTTGGTGGCAGTTCTGCCAACCCCTGCATGTGATATCGCCCGTCAGCTGCTACTGTGCTCTCAACCGCACAGTCCAGGTGCCACCCTCTGGGTATCATTTTCATCCCCTTACCTCGGAGCTTTTAGTCACCCTCAAAAGGTGAAGGCTTTTGATTTGTACTCCAACTGCATCTAAGCGTTTTCTCCTGTCACTTCGTAGGTTGAACTGTTCAAGATGAAATATCATGATGGAAAGAGCCGTTTTGGAGTAATAATTACTTACTGTGCTTTACAAACTTGCTTATAATTTTAAGCATAATTTATTTACTAGTGAATGTTATAAATAACATTTTCCCTACTTTGAAAGCATAGTGAGGTATGCGTTACTAATGTATGAAATTTGTTCTGGCCTAAAAGATATTTTATTCGTGCAAAAGCAGATATTACTATTATTCTTATTCTAATTATTATTATTATTATTATTATTATTATTATTATTATTATTATTATTATTATTATTATTATTATTATTATTATTATTATTATTATTATTATTATTATTATTATTATTATTATTATTATTATTATTATTATTACTATTATTATTACTATTATTATTACTATTATTATTATTAATATTAATATTATTATTATTATTATTATTATTATTATTATTATTATTATTATTATTATTATTATTATTATTATTATTATTATTATTATTATTAGGTCTTCAAATGACAGCCTGCAGACCTTTATTTGTAAGATAAGACAAATAAAGAGACGTTAATTATATGTTAATGTATTTAACATATATTTCATGGTCCTTGAGAGAACAGAATATAAGGTAGCATTGATGCACTTATGCCCATGGTACAAAGAAAATCTAATTAGTAATACTTGGGATTTTTCAATTATTATGATATTAGCTGAAGTACCCTACGATACCCGTAGTTTGACGATATAGTCCTACTACATTTCGACTTAGGTTACACTTGTCAATATCTGTTTGTTTCTATGGAGACATTTAAGAAATACTTCTTAATACGCTTAAAACAAATAGTTAATTAAATCTCTTGGGATATTATAAAGAAGAAACCATAAACTAAACAAATACATAAAAACACCGGAAAGACACCATGCAAAAGCACTGTTGAACAAACACAAATTATATCGGAAGGAAGGCTAGAGGAGAAAGCTCTATGAATGAAATACATTACACCTCTATTTAAATGATACAGGAAATTATGTGAATTGTTTGCATAAGACGGAGAACAGAAATAAACGTGATTGTGTTTCGTAAACAATGGAGAACAGAGAAAACCATATGAATATAATGTTTCTATTTTAAACATTGTATGTTGAAGGACGAATAAAGAACATGTGCATGTATTCCTTGGAAGAGAAGCGAGTAGAGAAAACGATGTGAATGTAATACATGGCATTTGTATATCAATCATATAGAAAATTATATGAATAGTAAGTTGGAGAGTGAGTAGAGAGGCACTTGTGAATGTGCTGCGTAAAGGAGAAGCAAATACAGAAATTCGTGTAAATGTAATACGTTGCATTTGTATTTCAAACGTACCGAAATTTGTATGAATTGTTTGTAGAAGGAGTAGAGAAAAATTGTGATTGTGTTTTATAAAAGAAAATTGAGTTGAGAAAACCATTGCTTAGTAAAATGGACAGCATGAAAACCTGCTTCATCAAAAAGCACTTGACATGCCAATTTCCACCTGGTGGAAAATATCCTGGCTGTTTTTGTCTATTATCACGTGCTGCACACGCTAGTTGAAGCCTGGGGAGTTTCATTACCGCCGCTTCTCTTACAAGCAGAACAAAGTTCACGCACGCCACTAACTGGATTTACGCCGGTGATTTCTGCAACTCTTTTAACACACGAAGGTTTATCAACTTACCCGAAAGGCAGCTGGAGTGGGCCACCTGGTGCAATAATTGAAAACGAAGCGAAATTTACGTGCTATTCGCAGAAATTCACTATATACACTTTTTATCTCCTGTTTATCTATCTCATACATGTGGTATTTGTATTAAAATCATTAGAACCATTTTTGAGGAAATAAAAAATAACAAAGTAGTTTGGGGTGAGGGATTTTATTGAATATACTCGTATCGCATCCTTGGAATTCCCTGAATTCCAATGCCAAGTTTGGTGTAGATCCGACATTTTGAGGTTATGCAGTACACGGCATGCGAACGCTGGTTCACATACACAAGTGCAGAACTTTTTTAAAAGCCCGCCCCCACCCTTTTTTTTTTTCTATTCCGAAAATCACAAAAAAAAATCTTCCTATGAAATCTAGGTATCAAATTTCTGCACAGTATATCTCCTCCACCTAAGAAATGCAGAAATTAAAAATAACCTGCATTAAGCACATTTAACCCATACTGGTTAAGTTTGTTTTCCCACTGGCTATAAACCAGCTGCTTACGCGAAAAAACATCGTTAACCCCTGCTGCCGATTCCAATCGCCAGAATTTATCGCCGTTGTTATGCGGCAACTTCTTGGGCACACATGTTGTGCAGATTGCATACCAGGAATGATCGCAGGCGTTTTCCCTTCGACATAAGCGATAAGCGGGATTGCAGATACGTGCAGGCGTTTCCTTGGAAGTGTGCTTGCAGTGACAAGATTTTATGGTGACGGGCAAATAGGATTTCCCACCGCGGCACTTCAGCTAAAGTAGAAACAGCCACGTAAGAGAATATCTGAAACTTTTAGTCACAGAATAAGCAATCACAACTCTTGCCCTATTTCCGATAAAACGTTAACTGAGAAGCACATATCTTAGAACACTTCATAGTAATTTTTATAGATTTGTTCGTTCCAATACGTTTTTAAGTTAAACAAGTTATTACCTCCCTTATATTTTCTGTTCATGTTAGTGCGAGAGACAGAGCGAGATAAGTAGGGTAGAAATGTATCTAAATATGTATATATTTTACTTTCTCTACTGCGTATAGTAAGTAGAGCAAGAATTGATTCCACCCAAAAATTCGATGTCGAGATTTCACTGAAGTATGTTTCGAGGCACCCTGAATCCAAAAAAAGGAGTTTTTAGAAAAGGTACATGTGTGTCAGTATTTGTGTGTCTGTCAGTCTGTGGACAGCATAACTCAAAACCGAAAATTCGGTTAAAAACCAAGTTAGTGTTTCAGTTAAACATCCTTTAAGGATGCGACACGAAGATTTTGAAGAAAATGTTTCCACCCTAAACTACCCTTCACATGGAACATTTTTCGAAAATTTTAATTAAAACGTTATATGTTTAAGATATTTTTATGACAAATGAAATTTATACTTTAAATGTTCTGGCTATAGCCTATGTAGTCTTGTTTATTCTGAATGACCTTTGAATAACTCCTAAACCTTAAGAGATAGAACCAATCTTACTAAAATATGTATATGTCGCTAAAACACAGAATTTATCTCCAAATATTTTTTGTAGAGTGAACAATTTCGGAGATATTCCTTGTTATTTGTGTGAGTTTCAGAAAACTTAGACTTTCGTTAAATGGATCGTCGTTATTTATTTTTGTATATGTTAGCCGTGCAAAGGGAACGGGATCCCAAAGGTTGAAAAGATTTGACTATCACTCGAGGCGTACTGTTTGTTCTTCGTGCCCCATCCTTGAAAGATATTTAACTTAAATACTAACTTTTTTTTTTTAGCCAACTTTTCGTTTTTGAGTTGTGCTATCCACAGACTGATATACACATGGCCCTTTTTCTAAAAATGACTTTTTATTCAAACATGTTAAACATGTTTTCGGTGAAATCTCGACATCGAATTTTGGCTGGAGTACAATACTTCCTCTACTTACCAGTAGAGGAAGTAAAACATGACCCTCTTTCTAAGCAACCAACCTCAGACTGAGACTCATGCAACATATCAGCCATATTTTCATTTAATGTACAAGATAATGAACCTAAATTATATCTGTTTTCTTATTACACTATTGTTAACTTGTTAATACTTTGTTGTATGTATATGTAATTCCTTTCTTAAAATCTAAAAGAATGAAAATCTCTTATTTTATATTGAATCTTAGAGCTCCTATAAACTTAGTGAAGAAAGACACTTGCCGGCTTCAGACCCGGTCCAATTGTGTAAATAAATTATATGAAGACACAATATTTCTTTTACCAAGCAAAGAGTGTTTGAGTTTAAATAATGATTTCCAAGCTTTATAAACCAATAAAGTAGAGGGAGTGACAAGGAAAGTAAAAAACAAGACAATTGACGTGAGTAAGCTATTAACAATACTTTTGTTTCTGTCCACAGCGAAACTGGATGGAGTGAAGACGTATATGAGGATGAGACGGGTACCGAACCATCTCCAGGTGAAGGTTATCAAGTGGTTCGACTACTTGTGGCTCACACAGAAATGTTCGGACGAGGAGAAAGCCGTCAGTTGTCTTCCAGGTTAGTGTCGTATTCATTTAGTTGGTTACTGTATAAGCTGTCCTACCACTGCCAAGTTTACCAAAATCATGACACGTTCTCTCAGAAACTATTTAAGGACTGAAAACCGACTGAAATTCTTCAGAGGTCTGTTTTTGTTTTTTTGTTGTTGTTTGTTGATAGTTATTATATTAAGAATGAATTATATAGTTTCATAATCTGTTATTACGGCATATTATTAATTATTAGAAATAATTTTACATAATATTTTAAATGTGCCTACACACAAACATAAGGCACAATAGTCTATTAGAACTTCAAAGGTTTTCTAACTTCCGTTTTATCTACATTTTGACACGTTCAAGTGTTCCACGAGATACTATGTTTCAGCTATAATCGGCGTTATTCCTTCCGAAAGAACTCTACTTCTGAATATTTTAACAGTTTTGATAACCATGCGATGGTACAATCTCTACTTAGCAGGATTATTTCAATCCACAAAGAGAAAACTATAAACATTTAAAATGAAGCCAGTCGTTTGACGTGACAGAATAAATGATAAGCGATGATTTCTTCCATCTCTTATGGAATATAAATTTTCATTTTCTGATTTTTATGGCTCCAAGTTTATAATGGGAATGGCGATTCAAACCGCATCGGCGCTGCCGCGTGTGATCGGATAATTCGACCCCAACATCAATTAGCAATGTATTCTGCGTCAATGAATGTGCGCATTATTTTTCCCTCTATGCATGATGTTTTATGAAAAATGTTAAAATTATCTCTTAAATATTAAAACAGTAATATACCATTTTTATAATATGTTCGGCGTATGGGATTTCATAAATTTAAAATGGTATTAAAGAAACCATGCTGTGATTAGGTGGTGTATTGCCATAACAGACAGAGTTTTTTATGGTGTTTCAAACTATCTCTAAACCTTTGCCTGCCCGTCACAGTAGCGATACCAGCACGTCAGCTGATTACTTTTTGTGCGTCACACCCCGGAAGGAAGGATGAGGTGAAAGTCCCCACAGGCGGCCAGAACTCATCATAGGGGGAACTATAACTACGGCGGGTCCCTAACAGGATCAGACAAGTTCCAGGGTCGCCACAGGGAGCCAGCCACCAATCAATTCTGACTAAACAATCAATCCCCTGCGATGGCGGTCGACCGACCGCAGCGCCTCCCTTCTACTGAGCACCATATTTCCATAGTGCAAGCACCACAGCAGCGCAGCCCCGATGGTGAATCCGGTGACTATTACAACTTGGAAAGATTGGATATAGAGAATGAAATAAATGAAATGAAAGGAAGTGAAACGGGAGATGGACTGAAACCCCCGAAAAACCCAAGTACAGGAGGGTGGCCGCGGGAATCGAACCCACGACCTCCCGAATGCGAGACACAGACATTACCCTCTGTGTCATCCCGCTCGGTTGCATCAACCTTTATACAAACTAAGAACACTCAGAAGTTCCTGTGACAAAGCCAACGTTTAACTCTTACTAAATGTTGGAGAACTTCCTCAGTTGCCCATGAAAGCGCATGTAAGTGGACGGTAAATTGAAGAAGGGCCAATTGAATCTGTAGTATAATCAGTACAACTCTGTGAAAATTACTATGTCACACATTCCACTCCTAACACCAGTGTCAGAAGTGATAAGTACAGTTGTTATTCTTTGTCACTCCATTTCTCTTCTAAAGCTCAATCATATAAACACATCTCTGGTTTATCATTAACACAATCTACAATTACTCGCCATGACACAGCTGTTTTATCTTATCGTACGTAACCTTGGCATATATTTCACTTCTACACCCTCTGTCTCACAAAACTGCTCTTCACAATCACTAAAACTGTTCCAACAGGTCAAGACTTTATAACTCCAACAAGGCTTTGACGACACACACTGACCTTTATCTCAACCTCTCGTAAATAAGCCGGCAGCTAAGAATGTCACCAACAAGGTGGAAACGTTTTGTTCTGTGGCACTCATAGTCGTCCTTGTGTGTCTATTATCTCGGACTATAGACGCTAGTTCAATTGCCTCTAACCTCACGTCTTCGCTGAGTGGCAGAACCAAGCAGAACTCAACACTGCCGTCTATTGCGCCATAGAGTTCTGCAACTGTTTTAATGCACTAAGAGTTATTTGCATATACTGATGCCGGATGAAGTGGGCCACCTGGCATATGTATCTAACTATATTGTCTGTCTATCTGTATGTCCTTTTGTCTTTCTGTCTGTCTATGTATGTATCTGTCTGTCTCCCTGTCTGACGGTCTGTCTATCGATCTTTGTGTATATCGATTTCTCAATATCAATATACCTATATCTGCTCACAAATTCACTCACATTGAGACGTTTTCTACAAACTGAACAATAAACTTCTTGTCACTTTTTCTCTAAACGCGCATTTTCCAATGCATTTGTAAAATTAGCATTTTCTACTGAGTACAAGATACAAAATCAGTATATTTAAACGCATCTTTGAACACTAAACTCTAGCCGTTTAATTTAACCGCTTCTCTAGCAAAGCCTTAATTCCTTCCCACACTTTCAGTCACTCATTGTTATTCGAATGCCTTCTGCTCCCTCTGTTTGCAATTACAGCAACATATTGCACATTCAACAAAAGTTACTGTACGGGATACCTTCTACATTGCAACAGCTATGCTGGTCTAAAATAACTAGCTACGCTGGCCAGCAAACGCGCGCAGAAACTCATTCCGTGCTTCAAATTTATAACGCTCCCTGTTGGCAGATTTATATGCTCTGGACTTTACTTCTCTCGTCAGATTTATATTTCGCCATGTAAAGAATTTAATGGCAGTAGTAACTCAATTTTGGCCTTGGATATACTATTTGACAACCAAGAAGTCCATATACCAAAAGCACACTAAAAGTTTGTATAAGTCCCATGAAGAATTGGGACGAAAGCTAGAATGTATTTTATTCGGTAATAAAATGTCAACTCCAGTTTACAAATTCAGGAATTATTCCACTCAGACTGCTGTATGTATTTAAAGCGAATAGTTTATCGCACCAATAGGTTTAAAGGAACCCATAGAAAAACGTAAACGTAAACCTCTTTCTTATATCATATGAGGATCACTGATTAATTTTCCGGATTCTGGAAACCTGTAACCTAACACCAATGCCAATTTCTTTTCTACCAAAACACCGAGTGAAAGGTATTGGGTCGGTCATACATTAACCAGGAATTCTACATGAGTATAAAAAATATGTCCATTACAATTACTGCCAATAAACAGCTGTTTTACCAAAAAATAATAAATAATTTGTAGGCAACATTTGGAGACATCTAACTTCTTAATAAACGGATATAAGTGGCTTATTATTTCAGCAACTGTGGCGCAAAGATTGCTGAACAGTGATGTAATGCCTTTTTTTCGTTATTCCAATTAATTTAGTCACAATTTAATGTCAGAATGTCATGCGAAGTTTAATATTTAAGAGAAATATGACAACGCCGCGTCGCATGTGGACACGTTCCAATGGAAGGGAAGCTAGGGGAAGTTAGGGGAGGTATCGCCTGGTGTTACTGAAAGTGAGGAGGAAGGGTTAGGCAGCAGACAAATTCACGGGCCAGTTAGATGGGTTGGCAACCAACCTAATTCCGGGTTGCAACGCGGATCGCATTGAGAATGGGATTGTACTCATCGATTTCAATTCCCTATGGAAACTTGGTGATTAACACTGAACGAAGATCCATGATACCATTCAGCTACTCGAATACTGAAGCTTAGAGACTGTCAAATTCTGTGATAGCTTTGTGTTTAGGCAAGCTAAGTTAAATCTTTTCAAGTTATAGCCATTTAGCACTACGTTAACCTTTTATGCTTGTTAATCAAAAGCCAACAAACTAGATACTGTATAAAACCTAATACTTGGCATAGCAAACACCAGAGTTAAAATATTAACTTAATATACCTATTCTATATAATTTGATTCTTTAATCTTTCGTTAGGCGCGTGCCCTGGTAGAACATTGTTGTTATTGGCTCGCGGAAAAGTGGGCCCGTGCTATATTTTTCTGCTTATATGCTTGCAGTTTTTTTAAGGACCCGGTTTTCCCTTCCAATTACCGTTCCATAAGCCTATTACCTATCGTTTCAAAAATCTTTGAACGATTATTCCTATCCCGCCTCACTCCTCTCTTCGAGGAAAGGCAACTTATCCCGGATCATCAGTTCGGTTTCCGTCATGGACATTCCACTACACTACAGCTGCTGCGGCTGGTTGAGAAGGTTGCCCTGGGTTTCCAGGAAAACTTCAAAACAGTCGCGGTGCTTCTGGATGTAGAAAAAGCCTTTGCAACCACATGGCACCAGGGGTTACTGTACAAACTCAGAGAGGCTGAAATCCCTCCCCCCTACCTCACCCTGATTGGTAGCTTCCTTCGGGATCGCTCTTTTCGGGTGCGGGTGGAGGGGAAGTTGTCCTCGGTCAGACCCATAGCGGCTGGAGTTCCGGAGGGTAGCGTGCTATCGCCGTTGCTCTTTGCTGCCTACATGTCTGACCTACCCGTGGAACCGCATACTGTTACGTGCCAGTATGCTGACGATGTCCTCATACTGGCACAGAACAAAAATGTTCGGTACTGCTTCCCTCCACTTCAGCGACAGCTCGACGCTATCGGCAGGTGGAGTGAACAGTGGAGAATGGCCATTAGCCCGCAGAAGAGCCAAGCTCTACTACTGGGCAAAGTTCGAAACTGGCGGCCGGGTGTATCCCTGGCAATGCGGCGGAGAAGAATCCCTTGGGTTAACTCTGCCAAATACCTGGGGGTACTACTTGACCGTGGTCTAACCTTCACTCCACACGTCAGAACAAAGGTCGGTCAGGGACATGGCGCCCTGAGACAGCTATATCCCATACTCCAATCAACCATGCCCACATACCTGAAACTACGCTTGTACCGTGCGATCGTCCCGCCCCTGATCCTGTACGGGTGCGAGGTCTGGGGTACGGTGGCTCGTTCCACCATCCGCAGGCTGCAGACCGTGCAGAACAGGGCGCTTAGGATGATCTACGGTACCGACCGTAGGTTTCCATCACACATCCTTCACACTCATTCCGGGATCCCATACATTGTGGACGTAGTGCGGGACAGGACTCGCACAATGTATGACAAACTCATACCTCACCCAAACCAGCTGGTGAACAGCCTGGGGCAATATGACCATCGCCTCCCTAGGCGGAGACAGAGCTACCGTCTACCCAAGGACGCCCTTGGCTGGTAGGTACCGCTTTGCCTTCATCATCCTCCACACCTATCACCTATTCCCCTCGGTTTCCTGTCACTGGCACTGCATTGCTCGCCAGCCAAGGCTGACGAAGTAATCAGTAGGGAAATGGTCGCTTGGATGGCTAGACATCCAAGATCCGACAGATCCCGCCGCCAGTGACAACACAGGAACCCACCCTGCACCATCAGACATTACAAAGACAAAAACAGCCTGTTACATATACCAACCTATACCACCACACGGGTAAATCCGTATTTAAACGGATAGGTACCGTGGCCACCTTACCATCCGCCTGGGTTAACCCAGACGACTAGTACTCACTCCTGGACTCCTGGAAATTTCATTTTTCTTTCATTCTCATGCCTAGTTCATCGAATTTAAATATACATGGCTTTTATTAACATTTTCTTACTAGATAGATCAAGGACAGATAAAATGTAGTATGAATCTGTAAATATAATTTGTGCTACACTACATGGCAAGGTAATAAATTGTAGTGTTCAGATACAAATTGTAATTTGAAATATACTGTCAATAACAATAATGATTATTATTGCTTATACTATTATTATTGCTATTATTATTATTATTATTATTATTATTATTATTATTATTATTATTATTATTATTATTATTATTATTATTATTAATTATTATTAATTATTATTAATTATTATTAATTATTATTTATTATTATTTATTATTATTATTATTATTATTATTATTATTATTATTATTATTATTATTATTATTATTATTATTATTATTATTATTATTATTATTATTATTATTATTATTATTATTATTATTATTATTATTATTATTATTATTATTATTATTATTATTATTATTATTATTATTATTATTAATGCATTTATTAAGCATATGATATTATCTTTAAAATACATCTTAGCACAAATATTGCTTTCCTCTTCGTGATCAGAGTTGGTCTGGGTGGCTCAGTTGTATAGACGCCGCCCTACTGATCCTGAGGTCACAGGTTCAAATTCAAAACTGGTGGTTTTTGAGCGTGCTTAAAAGCGACAGCTCCATGTCAGTAGATTTACTGGCATGTAAAAGAACTCCTGCGGAACAAAATTCCGGCACAATTGACAGCGTCGTTAAACAACAAAATAATTTAATTTTGAAGCTAAACAAATAAACATAACGTTGTTACTACAGCAAACAACCGAGTAAAGTGTGATGTTAGATGTCCTAGTCAGGCAATTGGTCAATTCCTAGGGGCCTCTCAGGCTTCCAGTGACCAACGGGTCGTTAGCACACCAAGTACACAGATGTCTTTAATTGGACAATTCTCTGTTTAAATCCATTATTTTCTTCTTGGTTGAGTATCGTTTTTGTGCTATAGATGGTTTGTTCTAGAGATTTCCGCAATGGGTAGCAATTCCACCTACAGTATTTTAGTACCATTATATCTCTCAACAGATGGGTAATGTATTTTAGATGTAATTCAGTTCACTGTGTCTTATGTTTCTTTAATCATTTTTGTCCCTTAGCTTTATGCCTTAAGTTGCGTAAGCAGATAAATTAAATATTTTCAAGTGATTAAGGTGGACGTAAGGAGGACATTTTACTTAAAAAGATTGTGCTGACCAAAAAATATTCTCAAGAATATATGTTCAAATAATTTTATTTGTTTTTTTAGCTAGTTGTATTTTAATTTTGTGTTGCGTTTTAACTGGGTAATCAATGCGTACTTCCTATGGACGACATAGTATATTCATATTATTACGGCAGAATGGATTCAATTTACTAAATAATATGAAAAAGTGTATACAAAGAGCTCCTGACCTAAATTTATTTGCAACTCCCCACAATTGTGAACGTCCACAAAGGGTATAGGAGCAATGCATGAATTAATTTTAGCATCCTGCTTTGTAACAAAAAAGTGAGTTATTGAATGGCTGGTATTAGGAACGATACTTCCTTATTAGGAACGATACTTCTGCTTCCAGTGACTTAGGGAATATAAGAAACTGGCATCAAATCTTCAACCTCCAGTAACCTGCTTTTCATTAACCAAAATGTCAACACGCATGGTTATAGTTCGGCAAACGAAAGAACAGGTGCCACACGCTTGGTGGTTAACTTGAGCTTCTAATGACAGCGCAAAGATTTTTAAGTAGGTGCGCAACCCAAAATAAATTCTACATTGAAACATTTTCCTGTATATATATTTTCTCAAAAATGGTTCTATGATTTATATAATGACAATGATGTTAATAATAATATTAATAATAAATATTAATGTGATAAAAACAACAAAGGTCCAGTTTGGTTACTTTACATCACTTTATTTTTCTTCTAAACCTTTGCACAAAAACACAGTTCTCTTCTACTTAAGTTAACACAGTCTGTGATAGTACAACTCACAACTGTTTTCTTCTTGTAGCCTTGACTCACTCCTTTCTCTGTCTCTCAAACACTAACTCCGACGATACAATCACTCAAGGCTCCTTAAAACTTCTGCACGTCGACGACACGACGTATCTTTCACAGATGTGTCTCACTGATATTCTGACCGACTCAAAAACTGTCTGCCTTCAAGTTCAAGTTATTGTATTCGAGTATTGTCCTGGTGCCGGTACATAGGGCCCGGCTTAGGTCACCGAGGACAGTTTTTGTTTGTAGTGGTTTTAATCCTTTTTTCACTGTTCTGTCTTTTTCTTTACATACATATTCACAATTATATACACACACGCACGCACTCAAGTATATCTCCCGTCATACGCACACGCACATACACAAATACACACGCGCGCGCGCACACTTACATACGCACTGCACTATATAAACTTGACTATATACACTATACACTTTTCCACAGTTTTGCTGTGCAGCCAGGTTGCAGCTCCGGTGTGATTCCCCGAGGCGCAGGTCTCTGTGATAGCGAGAGCGTGCCTGGGGCCTGGGTTGCGTGGGCGCGCATCGGTCGGCGAGCCGTGCCAGTCTAAAACATCTTAATTCAAGCATGTTTACGGTGCTTCGGCTCACCTTTGCCAATGTTGATATAATCATGTGATTTTTGTGATTTCTAATGCGCGCCCACGTTGCGGAGGCTTTCTTTGTTATTACCTCAGGGATGGATGGGATCTGGGTTTCAAGGTGAAGGGTTTGGTTAGTGGTTAGGAAGGGAGTAGAGAGGATTTTGCGAAGAGAGAGGTTTTGGGGGGTTTGGATTTGCTTGAGGGCAGTTTTGGAGGCGTTTGCCCAGGCCACACATACGCGTAGAACCACCGACAGAATGAACGATTTATACAATATGATTTATACAATAGTTGCAGCAGTTTGCTGCGGAAGATGGGAACGCATAGCTTTAGCCGCTGTCTGCCTTTGTTGGCGCTGTTTTTATGTGGGTGGACCAACATATCGTACGGTCCATGGCGACGCCTGGGTATTCAACTTGCTGACCACAGTGGAATATTTGACCACCGACCATTAGGTCCATTGCCAAAGTGTGATGCTGCTTTGAGAAATGGATCAGCTGGCATTTATTAGGGTTAATTTCGATTTTCCAATCATGGAGCCATGAGTGCAAGGCTGAAACTAGGATTGTTTGTGGTGGTTGTATATTGCAGTGTCGTCAGCATGCATGGCGACCTTGCATCTGGCGTCCACTGGAAAATCATTAGTAAACAATATGTGCAGCAACGGTGACATAATTGCCCCTCGTGGAACACCAGCCCCCATCACTCCCTCCCAAGAGGAGCAGTGGCCCACTTGGAGTAAAACTGCCGATTTTCTAAGAAGTTGTGCAGGAAATACAGATAATTTTGAAGAGGCGGAAAATTGTGGTGCAGTTCATAAATAAATGAGGCCATTGTGCCAGCGCCGATCAAACGCGCCCGCCACGTGTCTGCTCCACGTTCAAGAAGTCGCGAGTTCGAATCTCGCTTAGGGTAAGTTATCCGGGTACGGTTTTCTCCGAGGTTTTCCCTTATCCGGAGGAGATGAATGTAGGGTAACTTAAAACTCCATGGACATCGGGATCATTTGAGCATCATTCCACCCATTTCATTCACTCACCGTCCGATATGACATTACTTTGGAGGACGTTAACAACAACAAAACCTGCCTTCACGCACTCCGCAAGCTTTTATACCGGTGATGACGTAGCCTAGTCTTTCTCGAATGTCTGCAAACAAGTCGACCGCCAGACATTTCATGAATGATCAGGAAAAGCCCTCTTTTATGTGGCGCGTACATTGTTCTCATGTGTTTGCTCGCGTCACGCTTGGTATGTGCTGTGAAGTAGTTTGGTCCCGACTGTCCTTTGCTTTGCGCCGCGGCCGGTGCCTCAATAATAAACAAATAAAAATAAATAAACAAAATCTGAAAACTTCCATCCCGGTACCTAATGACTTACACTAGGACGTAGTTCATGCGTTTATTAATAAACTATAAAAAATACAAATCTACAAAACAATTTTTCAGATAAAGAATAATAATGTCGCGTCGGTCGCCGGCATAGAGGAATAAAAGTTGGGAAGTTCGTCGTGTAACACGATTGGAGGCGGTTTTGAAAACCACCGTGTGACGCAGTTGTTCTGGAAGCTTAGAGAAAAGGTGCCATTGAAGCTAAGAGAAGTGAGAATATGTATGTTTACCTATGCGTAGAAAAATGATCGTGATTTGTTATGTTGTTAAGCGTTTGTGCTAGCTTAGTGTAAACCAGTAGCAACCGTAAACTGCAAATTATGTTGGTTATACTTATTTTTAAGTCAGTTTTTACGCATGTAATAATTTAAGGAAATAAAAGTTAGATAAAAGGTATGCATACTTGAGTTTGTTGTCCTTTGAAGTAGATAGAAAACTAAAATATCGTAACTCTAGTTTATATACCCACACATAACTGATAAGAGGATATAAGAAGGCATATGAAGTTAACATATCGCAGCTCTTTTCGCAATGCAAATGGTTGTTTGGTGTAACATATTCTGGAAATATCTGTCTGAAATCCTTAGACAGCGTGCCAAAATTAATGTTTATTCAGCGCTAGTAAAACTTACAATCCACCAGAGGATGCTTCAAATAATTAGTGACTAAGTTAATGTGTGTTTTTGATCAAGAAGATGGGTGCTGCAGAACAAACATGAGGCAACCTGTGTTGCTTTAGCATCCTTAGGGATACCCTGCGTGTGTTTACACTTCGACAAATGCGTGCGTGGTAAATGGACCAGGAGAGGGGCAAGGCTTCAGTAATTATATGTGCTTGTTAATGCGTGGTACGCATCTGTATACAGAGTGTATCACAAGCGATAGCCCACAGCAACAGCGGGCCGTATCTACGTACATGATAATAAAAGCAAATACGCGTTAGTCAACATGGGTTTGCTAACGAACCGTTAGAAGTTTTTGTCCGCTCAGTGTTGCTAATCCTGCCATTTTTTTTTTCGGTAAATCAACCGAAATCGCATATTGCTACCCTTCTATTGAAACGTTTTACTTTCTACCTATTTTTATTACTTTCTCTACTACGTATAGTAAGTACGGGAAGTATTGTATTGGATCCAAAATTTCGATGTCGAGATTTCACTGGAAATATATAATTTGAGGCCCCCTGAATAAAAAAAGAAGTATTTTTAGTGAAAAGTCAATATATGTGTGTATCTGCCTGTGGACAGCGTGCTCGAAAACGAAAAATCGTATAGAAACCAAAGTTAGTATTTAAGCTTAATTTCAAGAATGCTGCACGAAGAGTCTGAAGAAAATTCCTCCAACCTAAACTGCCCTTCGAAAATTTGGATTTTCTCGAAAATGACTCTAACCATTTTTATTGAAATGCCATATGTTTAAGACTTTTTAAGAAAAATTACCTGTATATTTTTAATTTTCTGGCTATAGCATATGTAGTCCTGTTTACTCTTGATGACTTTTGCATAACTGGTAAACCTTAAGAGATAGACCAAGTCTTGCTGTACAAAGACATCTAGATCTCGTTAAAACACACGTTAGGTCCAAATGCATTTTGTTTTTTCTTTTTGGTGGTGTGAAGCATTTCGAAGATATTTCTTGTTATTTGTGTGAGTTTTGCAATTCAAGTTTTCTCAAATGGAAGTTTGTTATTCACTTTTTTATCTCTTCACCGTGCAAGGAGAACAGAACTTTAAAGCCCTCATATAGTAACTAGCTTTAAAATAGTTGACTGTCGCTCAAAACCTACTGTCTTCCCATGTTCTCCTTGCACTTACAAGAAAACTAGAAGTAAGAAAATTTTCTGTAAATGCTTATCTCGACTAACATGAAGATAGAGCACAGATGGGGCGAACTGTCTCAATGAGTCACATCCCCTACATAATTTAGTTTTAACCCCTTCCACTGCCTCACAGGGTTAGTTACCAGGCCACGCCTCCCGTTATTGTATCGTGAACGAAGTTAGCGAAGTTGTGTGTGATTGTTGTGTGATTGTATCGTCAGAGTTGGTATTTGAAAGAGAGAAAGTGAAGAAAGAGAGTGAAAGAACTGTGTCAAGCGTACGAGAAGAAAACAGTTGTGTGCTGTAATACCACGAGAGATTTTAGGCTGTGTTAACGTTAGCAAAAGAGAAATGTGTATTTGTGCGAAAGTTTTGGAAAAAATAAAGTAAGTAAATTAACTGGACTGGACTCTTTTGTCTTTGTCACAGTATTTACTTTCAGCGTCTTCTCAGGATTCAACACGAAGATTCTCAAGTAAATCCTACATTCCAAACTACCCTTTACATGAAATATTTCTCGAAAATTTTGATTTTTTGAAAAAATGGTCTGATTTTAAACAAAATACATGTGTAACATATTTTAATGAGAAACGAAATGCACATACTAAATGTTCTGTGATCCTAAAATGTATAGATATGTTAAAAAAAGATTAATAATTTCAAAACAATTAAGCATTTAAAAATAATAATATTATTATTGTAATAATTTTAAATAAACTATGATGAATATAGAGAAAACGAACAAAGATGGGGTAGTCTCGCGGATTGGAATGGCGAAGTAAGCCAATGGTTTTCATAGTGTGGCATCTCTTCAGAGAGAAAACGGACATTGGTGAACAGTCTATGGAAGGGGGCAGACATAAGCTTTGTTTTCACGCTGAATTAGTTAGAACCCAATGGGCATAAAGTGAGCATCTTGAAACACATTTATGTACGTAAATAGTGTTAATTGGTTGATGAATTATACAAGAATGCATGTATATTGGTCGACAATATCTCCAGTGAAAAGAGCAAAAAAAATTGATCCTTCATTAAAAGAATTTATATTCAAACTTTGTATCATCCTTTCAAAAACCTCACGCAAACCCAGAGAGAACTGATAAGCTTGCTCTTCGTTCCAATACGTCACACCGCTTGAAGTTGTGTTCCGCTCACATAAACAGTTTCCACTTGTATATAACCGAAACGTAACATCAATATGCATCGAAATACGTGAAAACTAGTGAATATAACATTTTTCAAGTCCCTCGCCACCAATCACGTTTTAAATATGTCGCGTACTATGCAACTATTGAGAAAGATGGTCTTACCATTGTTAATATTATAATATATCGGCTGAGTGGTTTTTAATATTATCCTAGACATAAGGATAAGCTGTTTGCTCTGATTACTAGAGTCAATAGAATAAAAACAGTATTTGTTATACAAGGTGTACAAAACTTTTCTGGCATACATTATATGTAGGTTCCATTGTCATTTGTTTTGCTGTCTTCTATTTTCCCAGTTACTAAGTCGTGACTATCTAAGGTCTCCTGAATGAAACATTCGTGGCTTTTGTCTTATTGTTTTACCCAGTTTTTGTAGACTAACAGCGATTTGTTTTGTACACCTGGCATTCTAAAGGAAGAAAACAACTACTCCATATCATTCTTTCACAATTGAATGGACTATAAGAAGCCCTTAAATTTAAACTCCTAAATGAATAGAGCAGTCTAAAAGCATTTACAAAGCCTCTTTATTGAAGCGCAAATACTCTGGAATCACAAAAGAATGCTTACGAGGATGCCTTATTTGTTCAAGTTGTTATTAATCCGCAGACAAAAACAAAATGCTTTTCAGTACATTAAGGCTTGACTTCTGTGCATTATGCTGATGATATTTTCTCCGATTTCAAGTACTAAAGTATGTCATGGAAAAATATAAACACTTGACCAAACGGGGCCAATATTACCTAGATTGTGGAATTCAGGTACATCTCTTGCATATTTAAAAATGTAGAATTAAAATGTACACCTGTTGATTTTATGCGACATTTTATTTTCCGTAAATGAATATATTACCTGCTGTGATTGTAGTACTTGAACTCTGATATAATTTTAGAATATAACCTTTTCCCCAACTCGTTTCTCCTTCACACTAAATTTGCAGAAAGAACATATTAGCCACGCCTTAATTCGACAGTTTCAAGCAACAATGCGTTTCTTGTAGGTGAAGCCATTTGAAGGAATACCTCATGCCACCTAAGTATGTCTCAAATTCTTCTGTTGGTTCAGCCCCCTGCCGCCGGTCGAGCACTGAGATTCCTCTCACTGGGTATGTGTGAATTTTGTGTTCAGAAAGAATCGCAATGATTATTGTTATATCGTCTTTTAAGGTATGCTTCCAACATTTCACGAACAACGTTGCCGACCAATAAAGTTTATGAAGCAATTCACCAGTCAAACAAAAATGGCTTTTTTGAAGCTCTTTCAGTTTATCCAATTTGTTAATGTATTGCTCCTCTACTGGAAGTGATGTCTTCTTCATTACTTGTGCGACATATGAATTCTCAGAATACATTTGCCCCTAAGTGATCTTACTTCCCGTCGTAAAGAAAGCTAATCACTTATAACACATTTCATTTTTAGGAACATTTAATTCTACCTATGTAATTTATAATGAATACTTTCCTTTGCTTCAGATACTTCAGCAGGTATCACTTTCAATCTCGCTTGTTGAGCTTCTCTTATATTATACAACAGTATATTCTGACATATCTTTCTAATCTCATTTTGCAAGAATGGTTGTATTTCATTCTGTTCTACAGCTGACAAACATAATGTGAAATTCTGCATTTCTAGTCCTAGTAAGGGCATATTCTGACACAAGACGATAGCAAGATTTGATCCAACCATCAATTTCAACTTTTCTGTAAGCTTTGAATTCCCTGGAATGCCCTCACGAATCACATTTTTAAGAGCAGCTTTTACTATCATGCACCTATTAAGATTCTGGGTAACCATCATTTTCAGCAGTAAGAGTGTCTGAAGCATCTAGCTTATTCTTAGTGAGTACAAAGATTAATTGAGGAGCGTTATTTCAAAACTCGATAGATGCACAAAATGCGTTTCTGAGAAAAGCGGTTTTTCTTATATTTATTGGCAATACTAATTGGTCAACACAACAACTATGTTAATCATTCAATTCTCCTCCCTGATACGGTTTCATTGATTGTGAAAAGAAACAAATAGCATAGTTTAATATTCGCTGGTTTCTGATGTAATCATTTTCTTGTGGCTCTTGTGTTGTAACCTTAGAATCTCTCATTGGGCTTTAACTATGTGCATGTACGTATTACCAATTTGCGTCTTTCCCTCAAAACTATCCTTTACATAGAAACATTTTTCAAAATTATTTTCAGAACTGGCTATTGCGATTTTGGTAGCGTGTCTGCCTCAAATCCAAGAGGTCCCGAGTTCAAACCTCCATTAAGGCGAGTTATCCGGATATATATATTTTTTTTTCGGTGTGTCCCCTTCGGACGTTCTTCATTTCGCATAAATGATAAACTCGGAAGAGACAGGCAAAAGCTTACTATACAAAAAATGTATATCTTGTTGGAGCCCACAGCTAATGCCAAATACATTTTTAGTTAGTACATTAACGCCTGGCGTTGCCATATGGCAACGGTGCGCACGACTATAGCAAATAGTTTTCTGTGTATTCTAATTTTAAATTGGAGTGGTAGGGAACATTTCCTTTAATGGAGAGATATTCAGAATCCAGTAATATAGTCAGTGTTAGTTTCCGTCGATCTGTTATCGGAGCAGTAAGATCGTTGATAGATGCTGCAAGAAGCATGTGTCTGCACTTCGAGTAAGTTTATTGTTCAGCATATAAAATTGTTTTTAGAGAAACTTATTCTGTAATGGTGTTACACTATAATGCTAAATGTCCAGAAATTTGTATTAGTAACGACCAACATATCTTAGTTTGAACATGCTGTTACCATATGGCAAAGCTAGGCGTTTGCACTGCCTATATTATTGTTCGTGTTCCTTTTACATTTTAGGCTAGGGCTTTCTCTTGCTGAAACCCTAGACATATTAATAAATGAAGATGTCACTTAAGATATTTTCATAGATCCTCCACACATCAATGTAGAAACATGAGGCTACAGGAAATGAAAATAGGGCGGGTAAATTTGTTATTTCCTATATAGTTCATAGTTTTACCTTTAACGTTTTACGTTTCACTTACCAATGTCGAATATACCATTACAGGGTTGTTGATAATTTATCATCTCGGCAGCTGTTGCAGAAGACAGACTTCTCAATAATGAAAAAATGACCATCGTCTCTTACACTGTCACTTCATTGGCAGGGCCTTCATCTTTGCCTGATCCAGCTTTACATATTCAGGAAAAGAGAACAGAAACATATATCAGACAGCTTTGCATTGAATGTTGACTGCATTTATCTTTAAATAAGACATTAAATTCATTTGAATTACTAACGAATTTCATTTAATAACCAAAGAACCCTCAAATTGTATACGATGAATCTAATATTATCGATCTCATTTTAATTGGAGTTGGAAGGTTGGTTGGGATTGTTAATCACTTATGCGATAGATAACGGGAATGGTTTAATGGGTTTAGTAATGCAGTTATCTTTCATCTATTCCTCTCTATTTTGCAACACGAGACTATGTATTCCACCTTATTGTTGTTTCGACTTTAAAGCCACTATTGTCCTTGTGGTTTTTACGAACAAGAATGTTTCCTTTATTCAGCTTATTTAAACTCTTTCAAGCACTTTCCAAAACCTCCCAAAGTTAATGAACTGCCTCAAGGAAATGCAAAAGAAGGTGGCAAGAATTAAAAATACTTGATGAAAGTAAAATATAATGAACGAAAAAGAGTATTGAAATAAGCATATTATTTATAAATAATAAGTCTATCTAAAAAGTTCTTTGAAAATAAAGCAGGCCAACAAAAACACCACCTTAATAAGAGTAGAAAGAGAAGGTATCACAAAGCATTTTAAAGTCTAAGAAATTAAAATAAACAGAAAGCTCTTTAATTGGATTTGCAAGACTCTCAGCTACAACAAAGTTAAGTAAAGCAAAGAAAAGAGAAAAATACTCTCATTTGAGTGTTAGAAGTGATCTTAAAGACATCTTGTAGATATCGGCTTAGTTTATGCTAACATTTAAAACCAGGTAGAAGTGAAGATCACTCACAATGTTTTCCAGCCATAGCCGATCCATTCTTAGAGCAGGATTTAATGTTTACTTTGGTTTTCCACCTGTCGTGGGCTAGTTGCGACACCATGTGTACATAAATTGAGTTCTAAGAAAAATGGCAAGTCCAATTATTTCTTCTGTCACTTTGTTTTCCTTCTAATTGAATCACAAAAAACCCCGTTCTCTTTGATTATCGTTAACATAATTGCAATTCGTTGTGACCTTGTAATCCACAGCTGTTCTATTCTATTATAAACCTTGACACACTTCACTCTCTCTTTACTCCTTGTCTCACAAATAACTGGTCTTGACGATACACTCACTCGGATCGCGCCGTGACCTAGTGGTTTTGATCGCGCCGTGACCATTTTCCTCTCACCAAAGCGGCCCGGGTTCGGTCCCAGGCGATCACATGTGAATTTTGTCGTGCACAAAGCGGTGCAGTGACAGTTTCCTCAGGGTTCTCCGGTATCCCCCGCAATTTCATTCCACCAGTGCTCCACCTCCATGTGTCATCGCCTGCGGTGCCGAATGCAGTAAAAGCGGGCGTAAAACACTACAAAAAAGATACACTCACTTAACACTCAATAAAACTGCTTAATTTCAAGACTAAATCCGACGCGACGATTAAGTGTACCAACTCTTGCTGTTGAAATCTCCATCCGGATACTTCGACCTCGCCGCCACTGATGATGTCTGCCGTAGTCGCAGACGAAACGTCTGGGAAGAATAAGAAGCCCAGTAGACCACAGCCCATAAGCCCGGAATATATTGTTTCTAGTAATAAGGTAATTTCTGCAAATGTTTATCTCAACTAACACAAAGATAAGGAATAAGAGTTTGTAAGAATGGTTAGCACAAGAGTAGAGAAAGTAATGTGAGTGCAACTCATCAGATGCTTTTAGCAATGATTTTACGCTTATTTACGCTCACATTCAGAGGGACTATTTACTTTAAAATTACTCTTTTGTCCCCATCAAACTGAAGCATATTTCCCTTGAGACCTCAATATCGAAATTTTGGGTGGGAAGCAACGCAGTCCTCTACTTTGGGTAGCTAAGCGGCAGATAAAGTAGTAGTTCTGTGCAATTAAGATGAAAGTGTAATAAATGTGCTACTTTTGGTCTTTGCAGATAGAACCTCTATTGAAATTCTAGGTCTGAAGCTCACAAAAGGTACATAAAGTTCCACGGAATGATGGTCCTTTCGTTTATGAGGTCTGAAGGCGGCGGAAAATCACCCTAAGTAACATTAGCATGTAATTTGTTGCTCTATTTGTAGGCTAAGGTGTTGATGTAACTCCTCGTTTTCCCGTATTGTAATAACGGAGCACGATAACGTGATATTTATGCAGGACCAACATCGTTCCGCTAAAAATGCCGCGTCAAGAATTTTAGGCGCTTCTACAACCTCGAGGTAATGTGCATTTACGTGAGAGGGTTTAGCAGTTTCGCCGACCAGAATAACAGCACGGAGCTGCGTAATTATCGACTTTATTGACTCTTAAAAAGAGGATTCGGCTAATGTGTTAAGTAAAGTTTAGAAAGGTCGCGTCCGCGACTTCTGTGGAGGAAAACGCTTCCCCAATTCACCGCTTGAAACGCAGCAGCACTAAAGGAGAAATATCCAACCCGTATATTCACACACGTTGCTTTCCAAGTTTCCTGTAAGACAGCTTTTGATTCCCTTATCAGGCTCTAGAAAAGTGCCTCCATGAACAAGATTAAACATATCGTTGAATTACTTAGCCTTATAATTTCTTCTTTTAGTGCTGCTTATCCATACCAATATTATAAAGATAGCATATTTGCAGGTAAATAGACAGATTGGAAGAGTATAGATGAATGGATGGATGGGTGGGTGGATAAATCGCTGTTTACTTTCCTTACCGATGTCGAGATCTCACTGGAAATATATGTTTTGAGGCCTCCTGAAGCCAAAAGAGCAGGTTTAGAAAAAGGCTTTTTCAGACGTGAAGTAACTTGAAGTTGATCAGGGATCTGAACCGGCTTCTAGATGTAAACACGTCGGTCGCTTGCAGGGTTGTGCAATGTTTTGGGAGCTAACGATTTTATTGGCCTACACTCGCACAGTAAACATAGAATGACACGGCAGGGTATTTATTTACGTTCACGAGACACCAAACTGCAGCGGTTGTTTATGTACTGACCTAATGAAAGTGACACACAATCTGCAATGTTATCAGCTTATTTTCCACAAAAATAAAATATCTCCTTAGCAATGGTCAGATACAAAATGTGTTCCAAATACCGAGATCTATCACTGGCTTTAATTAATATGATGACTTCCCTTCTATCCTGTATGTAATACAAACTGAGCTTTGTTTTAAACTTTCACTAGGCTTTTACTACTGCGTCTCATCATTTTGTTGTTTAATTAGAAATGCATAAAATCTATTGTCAGTTCTGAATGTATGTATAGTCTTTCGTATTGTGAATCTGTTCTATGGAGAGTAAATTGCCGATTACTTGGATTAGACTTTACACTAGCACAATATGCTGCAAGCATTTTACTGTATTTTCTGAACGAAAGAGGTATGTTCTATCAGCTAGTGTTGTTAGGTATGATGAAAAAGGCTGTTTCACAGCACAAATGCAATTGAAGCATATATGTGTCGTATTGCATTATTGTTTATTATTTGCTGCACTTATCTCCCAGTTTCTAATTAATAAATAAACCCCAGCCGTAACTAAGGTTGAGGAATGAACCAAAGCCGAAACTGCAGGTAATAAGCCTGAAAAAGGAATTTGAGCACATTTTATTTCCACCAAAACAGCTAAAAATTGAATTCTTGAGTATTTACTTCAGCAATAAATCAGGTTTGACAAAAAATTGTTTTTTTCAGATACAACTTCAGTCAGTTCTTCCCTCAGACCTTCCACATATTGGACTGTTGTTTGTAGTTTTTCAGGATAAAATATCTGGAAGACATGATTCATTGCTAAGGGAAATCCCAGCATAAGAAGAAAATCGTACAAAGTACAAAATATAATATATTTTTTAAAAGCTCATAAATCTAAGTTTAAAAAAATAAGTATGAAAATGTTATAGATTATAATTTTTAAAAGGTAGCGAAGTTCTACATTCTGTAGATTGTAAAAGTACTTGATTTTTACGAGGATTACTCCAGAAGCTTTTGGTAGCAGTCAAAAATGTTTTTCGATTGAGCTATTAACGGGAATGTTTACTGCTGTTCAAAGTACATATTTTCTATCATGACAGATGCATTCCAGTCGAACCATTTTGAAAGTAACTCGACCGAACTTTCTGGCCGTTGTGCATGCAGAATCATTGTCATGGTGAAGCAGCAAGTGAGTCTCAATTTTGGATGCTTTGTTTTTCATGCTGTAATG
The DNA here is from genome assembly GCA_030765045.1 of Tenodera sinensis. NCBI lineage: Eukaryota > Metazoa > Arthropoda > Insecta > Mantodea > Mantidae > Tenodera > Tenodera sinensis. Next base: position 49,416,136 of record CM060970.1, read on the forward strand.
TCTGATGGCAAGTAGTTGTTCGTATTCAACTCTGCAGTAACTGTTTTTATGACTTAAAGTAATAACCAGATCGATGGATACTAATTAATCAGTTTTAAGCAATAAAGAAGCCGCCAATTCTTCATTTTTGTACTCTTCTGTGTGTGAAACCACCATACCCAAATGACACTTTGTTCCAGGGTCGTATAGCATTCCTGTGAATTCCTCTCCTGTAGTCTTATTGAAGTTATCCTTGTTTATCAGCGGTTTTTTTTTCAGCACAAACCCGCGGATTTCTCGTGAGCTCGTTCTGTTCTTTTTTTTAACAAATGCCAGCACGGGAACAAACGCTGGGTTATTTGAGGGTGTTCGTGAAGGGTGACATTCACTGTCATTGATCCAATTTTCCTAAGGGTATTTTGACTGTTAGGGCATTCTGTCATGTTCAGAATTGTTTCTGGTGTTGCTGCTTTGAGGGCAGTTGTCCTCCAGGAATTTCCCAACTCTTTGAAACTTCCGAAACCAATTTCCAATGGTGGCTCTTTGGTGTAGAGTACTGAAAAAATTCCACCAAACACTGATGGTACTGCTCTGCTGTTAGTTCCTCTTTGAAACTGTTATAAATCATGGCACGAAGTCACATCCTGGCAGCTGCCTGTTTGCCTGTCTATGCGACAATCACTGCATTTCCAACACTACTCCTACAAAAACAGCTCCCACATTGTTGTGTAATGAAACCATTTTAATTATTGTCTCTTTTAAGGTTTTACCGTTGCTGAAATGTTTGGAACTGTTTCTGGTAGAGCTAAGAGCCAATTAATCTATCGTTAATTATAACAATTTAGCGGCGTGTAGTGAGAGAAATAACGTTGAAGGTCGGTCTAGACGAACAGGGCTTTTCAGAGACAAAAATATTATTAAAAGTTTAATTATCTGAACTATAACACACATTTTTCTCATAATGTTTGTATAGTTTTAGGCATGTGTTCATGCATTCGTTCCATATAAATGTAAGGATTTAGTACGTAATGTTACAAGATGCAGCGTTTCTTAACCTTCCAAAAGGCAATGAACCTTTGTATAAGCTCTCTTTTAGGATATTTTCTGCCTAGGAAACGCTATCCTGATGCTAGAGTTACAAGCTGTGCATTTTCTACTTGAAACTGGCTACAAATAGAAAAAGAGGAAACTGCCGTGTCTATAAAACCCTTTGCACACTTCAATACAGCGTAGTACTTCCATTTGCCTGTTGTTTACTCGAATGGGACGTCCAACTTAACTGCCTGGAATCACGCGCCTGTTCGACAAAGAAGATTTCCAAGCGGATCTTTACTGGATTACTTCGCCGTATCCCAAGCCAACTTAAACCGGTTTTCAAATTAGATCCCCTTCTACTTGCTGCGGGGCATATTGTGCCCTGAGGCTTAATGGCAACACTAGGGACATTCCTGAGATACTTTTTAAGCGTCGCTACACACCCTTCTGCCTGCTTAAATAACATTCAGGAGATTTTTTTCTAAATTTCCAACCCATTGCCTTTGTTAGCAAACAAGGAAGCTACGTCCTAAGCTGAGGTTCTCACTCCATTAAAATGCAAATCCCTTGCATAAGATTCCCACTTTTATGTAATTTCTTTAATAAGAAACAATTATATCTCAGGGTCTGATTTGCGTAAAATGTAACCCATATCATAAGAATATATAATCTGTTTACTGTAAAGATAAAGTAGATGTAAGCAGAAGCACGTGGCGCAAATGAACCTCATTGGCTGGTGTGTTTTAATACTCCAGTATTCTTCCACAATATAGTTCCAAGGCATATTTAGCTTCTTGCTTTTCTTGCGTTCAATAAACCACTTAAATTGTTGTTACAATATAGAATATAACGTTTTATTGTAATATACTGCAACAATACACTATATCCTTATGGCCAAAAGCAAAACATTGAGTTTTCAAATTTTGAATACCAATGGTCAACTATAGGGTTTACCTGTTGCCTCAGCGCCATCTTGGCGTGCAAAATGGAAACAAGATCGGGAGAAGTGGTTTTGTTTAACATCTACGGGAAAGTGTTTAAGGAACTGTGCAAATGTTATTATATTGAATATATACAATATACAATAAGTTTTCGGTGGAGTATCCTGCCGTGGCTATAAAGATCTGGTGAAGCGTGATAATGGACAATGCCTCTTACCGTTCAGTAAGAGCGAAGCGCATTCCAAATAATACATGGAAAAACCTGAAGTACTATCTTAGTTGAGATCTAAGAATCCTTACATAAGATACATGTGATTACTGCAGTAACAGTAGTTCTCATGTGATCAATAATGGAATAGTTTATGTAACAAAAAAGAGAGCATTTAAATTCAAGTTATCTGAACGAGGTAAATTGGGCTGTGGCAACATTAATATTGTTGTTTTCATGCGGACGTGCAGATATTATGTTAACCAATAGCGTACTAGAGGTGGAGCTCACTGTGGGGCGCGGAGGAATACACTACTTTGTTCTAACAGCAAACAGATTATAGCTGTTTATTGATAAATCTAACCCCATGATCTGCTAGCCTGACCACCTGTTGTTCCGTGTCCTCCATGGCCTAGGATTAATATGCTAGTCGCTGGTTCCTGAGCTCACGAATTCAAAACCGGCGGAAGAGATGGATTTTTTCGGCTGTAAAAATGCTTAGTGTGGCTTTTTTCGAAAGAGAAATAAAGTCATTGAACTCGTATCGTAGATTTATGGCACGTAAAAGAATCTCAAGCCTGATAAAGAGGCCTCTGAATCTTTCACGCCCAAATGGGACGCTGAGAACCATAACAGTTAAAAAGCTCTTTCTATTTCTATTTCTTTTGCGTCACTTTAACTACGTAGTCATATTCCGATGGATCTGTTAGGAGATACCTCGTAGAACGGTGTGGCAAACAGCCTTCAAGGTCTCATCCCTATCTAGGGCTGGCAACCTTTTTTTCAAAATCAGGGAGACTAATTAAGTTTATAAATATTTAATTATTAATATATCCTTGAACTAGTTGCACATCAAATAAACAAAAACCAATATTAATTACTACAAAGTACCTATGGATCTTACCTGAAAGTGTATTTTTGTACACTTTTAGCATCAGCTTGAAGTTTGGATTACATTTTGCATGCTCTACAAATTCTTGACAAGTGTGATCAAAAGTAACACTAATTTGTAACTCAGTTTTTATTAGGTTTACAAGACAGTGGTTCCTATCATCAGACCATTTTTTGTTCCACGAAAATATTCGTTTGCCTTCATCAGTATTATCATGCTGTATACAATCTGAATTCCCACCACGTGTAGTTCTGAAGTCACGCTTACAACAAAGTGAATTATTTTTACTGAATTAATCCACGAATAAGTTTCTTCCCATTACTTCTGATACACCCACATATATTTTCCTTTCTTTTTAGGAGGAGTTTTGTCTATTTCCATCCATAATTCACTATTAATGAATTTACTACAGCAAATAAACGCAAGGTAATGGCTTCAACTCGGCCTGATTTCAACCGATGCACAAGCGGAAATCAGCGAACGGAAATGGCATCACAGATAACGCCTTATTTTGATGAAGTCATGCTATTTATAATACAATATCAATTCGTGCACTGTTACTACAAATCGATGGCACAAAAAGAAACCAGAAGTAATGTTTTTAAAAAATACGCAGCAGGTTTAAGTGTCAAAGTAGTGTCATTTTCTGAAATACGGTAGATTCGAGCTCCCAGAATAAATCAAAACGGGAAACGGGAGATAGCTCTAAAAAATTCACGAAATAAGGGAGTTTCCGTATAATATGGGAGAGTTGGCAACACCATCCTGCTTCGTCACGAGTCCACAGATAGAGCAGGACAACCGTACTTCTGCCTCTGTGATGGCAGATGGAACTAGGGTGTCATCTAGTCCATCTGCATTATCTGTAGCTAGCTAGATGGCACAACATTTGCTATGACCAACTATTCTTCATTTATATTATTATTTTAGACCTAAGGTGGAACTTTGAGTGGTGGTATTAAATATCCAATCCGGTGTTTACTTTGGCGACTGAGGGAAACTAGAAAAGAACACCGTCAGATTGGTCGACCCATGGAATTTGAACCCGGGACATTCCGTATGAGAGCCTCACATTTAACGCGGAGGTATATCGCTCGCTAAAAAAAAATAAATTTCAATTTGTTCCCGTTGTACCTACCTATAAATGTCATAAAATAATTTCAACAAAGTTAATCTCGACTAACGTACCTATAGTAAATAAAAGAATAAGCTGTTTAAGAATACTTTGTTGAAAAATGGCTAGAGAAAGTTGCGTGAATGTACACATCCGATTTTTTTTTTCTTTTCTCTTTTAGAGGTACATTTCTGTTAATCCGTTTCTGCAGATTAGGTGAAGTACATACCCGTCCATCTGGAAGGATTAAATGAGTCCTTGCGATGGAAACGAAAACTCATCTACTATTCATTAGTGGGAACAAAAGTTTGTTTATTGGCAATTAACAATTCAGTACCCTCTTGTTTTCCCAGGGCCCCGTCCCCTGTGTGCTTTAGTAAAGGTCCGGCGTAGTGCTTCAAATTAACTTGAAGAGGCCATCGCAAGTGAATCGATTATTGGTAACTATTTTAATTATTTCCAACGGCACGTTCGTTTTTATTTCCAGTACCACTTGAGGTTGAAACATGTTTATATGCCTGCGGCCACTCAGTCCCACCCACGTCAAGCCAACGTTTTTATCAGTCATTCATTTGTTGTCTTTGTGTTTTACATACTGTATACAATGTGCACGAAGAGTGACTTATGAAGAGAGGTTTTTTGCACCTGTGCGTTTTATTATTGTGTCATATCAGACATATGCGTTTATATTCCCCGGACAGTTGTTGTTTGTGCATTCTTTCGTCTGGCTCGTTATTTTTCCTCATTTTCATTGCCAGCTGTATTCCACTATCTAAATTGGAATATGTGGCACTGTACACAGATTTACATTGTGTCTAATTTTAACCTCTCTGCTACACATTTATGGCAGGTATGGAAAGATATTGTAATTTTACCGGAAATATATGTTTTGATGTCCTCTGAACCTCCAACAAAAAGGTTGCTTTCCCTGTCTCTTATATACCGGGTGGTAGAGACTTTTTACATTCCTTCTAATATGTGCTTCATATGAGCATTACAAACAGAAACATCTAATGGCATTTTATTCTTTGAGCAGCCGATTTCGAAAAACTAAATGTTTTTGTTCTAAATTGGATACAAAATTCCACAAAAATGTACGAAGATAATAGTTTGTTGCTTTGTTACTTGTAGAGTAACGTATTTATAACACAGTTTCGGTAGTAATTAAGGGACATAACATAGGATTTCGAAATTATTAATCATTTAAAAGAATTAAAGCAATATTCCGAGCAACTTTTCCAGTCGTGAAGTAATCCGGCAACGTTGCATTAAAGTTGGTCAGGGATCTGAACCGGCTTCTAGATGTAACAGGTCGGTCGCTTGCAAACACGATGCAGGATGGTGTAATGTTTTGGCAGCTGGCGAGTGCAACTGGCATTCCGATTGGCGTACACTCGCACAGTAACAACCCAAGGACACGGCAGGGTATATGTTTACACTCATGAGATGTGCTGCTGCGGTGGTTTATGTACTGAGCTATAGGAGTTTTCACGTTATGAAGGCACAATGGCTCTTATGGAGAATCAACGCGGTGTTGCCACATATGTTGCGCCACTGTGATTACACGTTTTTGCTCACAGCCAGGTTTACTATTAGTTATCATCATCATCATCATCATCATCATCATCATTATAACACCTAAGAATTGTTTTTCGCTCACCACTTTTAATAATACTTTAAGACCAGTAGATAACCCGGCCAAAAGCGCTTCTTTAGGAGTTTTTATTGTCCTATCCTTCCAAACTTTTGATATAGTGTGCCCTACATTTAACCAACTTTCATCAAGATACACGATTTTCCTTCCCTCTTTGGAATGCCGCCACACTATAATATCACTTCTCTCAATCATAAGTGATTTATTTCCTCTCTTTTCAAAATCAAATCCCATTTCCTTCCTATCAGCGATAAAAGGTTGAACATTTACAATTTAGCAAGTCCTCATCCTCATTGACCTTTCTCAATATGGACAGAATAGTAGGGGGAATACTTTGAAATAAAAATTCATGAAATTTGCGTCGTATAGAACTGAGTACAAAATCATTATATTTCAGTATAAACGAGTCACTGTGTCCGGGGTTCTTTTCCTTTAAATAATCATGCACCCTAAGAATTATTTTTCGCTCGCCACTTTTAATAATTTCGCCTTTTCTTCTGCGATCCATTGCGCACTGATTACTTAACTGCAATGCACACGATTACCAGAGAACTTGTAAAACTCGCTCACACCTCAAAACCCCGAAACCTATTGAAAACCTCCACTGAAGTACAATCCCGTATCGGCCCTTCAACTGCCACACATCTGGTTTCCATCATCTACAAGACAGGAGAACCGGGTGTTGTTGGTCGTGTGCTTGGCGCGCTAAAACATTTGCCTTTAAATGTTGATTTATGGATGGCTTGTTACTGGAGATGTTCTATATTTATATAAAATATAATTTCGTTATATCCTTGACAACTTTGTCGCTGGAAGTTTTTACGTGGACTTACAGAACGAGAATTAGCCAGCGACGACATTTTCTACTGTATAAACGAAGAATCCTGACACTTTGTTTTAAGCTTTATTTTTTTTTAAAAATATGTTTAGACATATTGATATAATCTAAATACTAACGTGGCCTATAAAAGCAAGCGAATAATCCAGATTTTTTTCATTGCAATTATTTCGGTTTAAAACAATGTTTAAACGTGCGGAGCGAGAAAGATGTTAAAAATCTGCTTTCAGCAAAATTTTACATTTCATTATTTTAAAAAATGTACACTTGAATAAAAGGTTTATCGTGCATACCATAGTATTCTTCGATACCTTTCACACCGAAATGCATGTTCACACTTTATCTTAGTCACATTTGAAAACACGCAAATTTGGCAACAGCGCAGCTGATTCTTCCATAAGAATAACATGGCCTATAAAAGCCCGTTGTGCCTTCATAACGTGAAAATAGCTATAGAGAAAGTGACATCCACACAACCTCCAGCATTGCCAGCTTGTATTGCGCTTCTTTTCGAAAAAACTAAAATATCTCCGTAGGAAGATATGTTTCCTAATCTTTTCCATTCTATCTTTCCACATTATCCAGGTCTTCCTTTCCCTCTCCCTCCTTGTATCTTTACTTTTAATATCTGCTTAACTTTTCTACTATTCGACATACATGTCCTCACCACTTAAATTGCTTTTGTTCAATTATCTCCTCCAATGATCTTTGACTTACTTCCTCTTTAATCCTTTCATTTCTTAACCTATCTCTCCTAGTTTTATTTACTGCTTTTCTTAAGTATTTCATCTCACTGGATTGAATTTTACTTATTTGCTTATCATGTAATGGTATACTTTCCTTTCCATATATAAGTGTCGGTATTAGTACCGATTGATATAGTTGCATCTTTGCTTTTATAGATGCTTCTTCCTTTCTAAGAATAGTTTTGTTTTCTTCCAAAATTGACAATACATTTGAATGGAATGGAACATCGTTGTTCATTTTTTTATATGTTATGTGTGCAAAGAGAACAGAATCTCAAAGCTTTAAAACATTTGATTATTGCACAAAGCCTACTGTATTTTAATATTCCCCTCTTACCTATAAGGAAATAAGCAATAAGATAATTTGTACAAATGTTTATCTCAACTAACACGAAGAAGATATAGGACTAAGAGTTTTTAAGAATGCTTAGTACAAGAGTAGAGAAAGTAATGTGAGTGCAACACAGATTTTTATATGTAGATTAATAGCGACTTAAAAGTAAACAAGTTACTACAGGCCTGGGCAACTCCCAGTATAGCAAGAGCGCCCTTCATCTTTTTGCCTGCTAAATATAGAGTTACCGGTGCAAGGCCTTGAGCAGTCTGCGTTCAATGAGTACCAGTTGCCCCTCCCTGATTTAAAATAGCAGTCATGCATTCTAATTAAATTTTATTTTCACAGTTGTCAGCATAACAATCGAGTAGGCTGTGAAAACAAAAACAATAGTTTTAGCGTTTAATCTAGGGAAATTAGGAATTAGAAGTGTGATGAAAATTTTTGACTTCGCCTCACTTAAAATATCAATATCTTCACTATAGTATTCACCAAAACTTTTGTCTGCCACTTTTGAATGGTCTACTAATTATTTTTACTGCACATGGATACCTCAGATGTTCAGAAACGTAAGAAAATGTTTAGGTTGGCAGAATCGCAAGAAGGAGGTGATATATCCAAAGCAATAATACCACGACCAGCCTTAGATCCGCACCTTGTATCCTTCCACGATAACCTGATGTTCACATCACCTGCGACTAACACAAACAGCACGTGGACTCCTACCTCGTGTTTATGTTGCAACATAATGATATTTACGCGGGCGTTTTAGGAAAAATACTGCTATCACGTTACATTCAAGTAGTCTTTACCAGAGTTATCATACAGCTTTAAAACTCGCAGATAATCGCCGATATTTAAGGTACTATATTTTATGGTGACTGGTTTTGGCATATCGCGAGTTAGTTGTTGGTGGCTTGTGTTTACATCAAGTGCGGATCTAAGTGTGGAGTGATTATAGAGGCATGAGTGGAACAGTCTAGAAAGAAAGAAAACACCGTCCATTTCTGTTTTGGCGGTTCCATTTCGGGGAAAGGAAATGACGGGCTGTTCGGGGGAATGGATGTGTATAACATGCTGTCATCACGTCGGGGTCATTGAACGGTTTTCACCGAATGTGTGGATTTGGTTAGACGAATGGCAGTTTCATTTCATGGTCGACAGGTTTTTCCGCTAATAACAAATGCTCATCTAATTTATCCGTATTAGCGAGCACATAGTCCAAGTGCAACAATGAGCAGATCAACAAGTTCATCACCAGAGCTGGGAGAGGAACATATTAATGGACGACGTTGTCAGCATTGCAAGCCATCCATGCATACCGAAGAGGGGGCTTTTGTAGCAGGCTCCATGTTCAAACAATCGCCACTCACTCAACTTCGTGGAACACAAATAGCAGCAACACAAATTCCTTGAATCTGCTGCATCAAATTTTGGATACACAGAAAGTATTTCCTACCTAATTACTCTCTTCATTAAGCTAGTGCATAAAATTGGATAACTATTAGAAAACAATCTGATGTGTTGCACTCACATGACTTTCTCTACTGTTGTACTAACCATTCTTACAAACTCTTATTCCTATATCTTCTTCGTGTTAGTTGAGATAAACATTTGCAGAAATTATCTTATTGCTTATTTCCTTGTAGGTGCAAGGGAAATATGAGAATACAGTAGGCTTTGAGCGATAGTCAAATATTTCAAAACCTTCAAATTCCGTTCTCTTTGCACGGTTAACTATATAGAAAGATGAATAACGATGTTGCATTTGACAGAAGTATAATTTCTTCAAAACTGACACAAATAATAAGGAATATTCCCAAAATGGTTCACTCTATAAAGAATTATTTTGGACATAAATTATGTGTTTTAGCAAAATGAACATTTTTGTATAGTAAGGTTTGGTCTATCTCTTACGGTTTACCAGTTATTCAAATGTCACCTAGAGTAAACAGGACTACATGAACTCTAGCTACAAAATTCAAAATATGCATTTAATTTGTCATAAAGGTAATCAAAACCGTTAGAGCAATTTTCGAGAAAATCAAAATTTCCGAAAAATTTTCCATGTAAAAGGTAGTTTAGGGTAGAGGTGTTTTCTTCCAAATCTTCGTATCGCATCCTTAAAAGATGTTAAACTTAAATACCAACTTTGGTTTGTAACCGACTTTTCGTTTTTTGAGTTATGCTATCCACAGACACACAGACACAGACACGGACCATTTTCTAAAAATGCTTTTTGGGGGCTTCAGAGAGTCTCAAAATGTATATTTTCGGTGAAATCTCGACATCGAATTTTTGGGTGGAATACAATACTTCCCCTACTTACCAGTAGAGAAAGTAAAAATGGTTCATGGTTTCATCCGCGCTTTCTATGATAGCGGCAGACGGCAACGAGCGTCGAGAACGCTTACAGGCAAAACACCGTGCAGCCCGATCAGAGCTGTTTTGCTCTCCTCGTACTTATATATTTTACTAGCTGAATTACCTGGTGCTACCCGTGGTTTGACGATTTTATCCCTACACCTTTTAGTCTTAGGTTGCCCTTGTCTTGTGTTTCTTTGGAACCGTTTAAAAAGGATTATTTAGTGCAATTGAATAAATAGGCTTTACTTGCAAAATTTATGGTTTTAAGTTAATTAATTTAGTAGCGCTTCCCACACAACCATAGGAAATGCCTGTTCGTTGTGAAAGACACGTAAGTGATTTTTTGGGTAAGTCAACAAATGATGACCGATGTCGTCTAGTGCTTCTTCAGTAAGTGTTTTTTCCTGTAGCCTGAAATGTATCATAAAGTGTATGATACAGGCTGCAACTTTTACAGCCGAAAATATCCTGCAAATCGTATTTTCACGAACTGTGTTAACACATACGAACCATAAATTAATACACACTATGCAGTGGAAAAGATATGCTGAGCTATATTGTGATTAAGTTTAGGATAAAATAATAAATAACTCGTAATCACTGAATTACACCATATCACTGTCAACTGAATTCTGCAGAGCCTAAACGGAGCAAAGCCGTGTAAGTAACGTGACCTTGATTGCAGCAGGAGTGGGGAGTATGTATCCATACACCCAGTGAAAAAAAGAAACATCGCCCAGCCGGTTCTTAGTTCACTGGCTCTCTCTGTATAATACAGTGGCATAGAGACTGTCAATGAAGCTAGCTGCATTCTAACAATATCGGCTTGTGTAACTTTTCTATGCAAGTATATCAGGAAGATGCAAACATGATTTTTGATTTCACCATAGCTGATTTTGCCCATTAATTCAATTCTTATCAAGAACTGAAAATTACAGCTACAAATTTTGCAGTTTACATTAAATATGTTACGTTTAATGTTATTAATCACAGTATGGAATTGGAAATGTTTTCTAAATAGGTAGGTTAGTAGTGATGTTTACTATTTTACACCCTGTATCTATATAACAGGACATTAAAGTCTTCCTAATCTGCCTCTGAAGCAGTGTTCTGGCGGAGCAGACAGTACTTGAACCGAGGGAGGGTCCCAGAAAATCGATAACGTAGGCTACGACTATACCACTTACGAACCAAGTCTGGCCTAGTCGTAGTGTCACACCCGATTGGAATGGTGGTGGACAATAACATGGCGTAAAGCGCACGCGTGTCCACGTTATTAGCTCGTAAACATCTGCACAACTTTTAATAGCAAACTCTTGTTACTTTATTTCTCCTCCACCTCCTCTTTCCCTTACAGCTTCCTTCTCTCCTACCGTTCGTCGCAAGAGAACGGAAACTGCTCGGTGCTGCTTCTCGTGAACACCTTTATTGTCTTCTTTCATTCATGTCACTCTTCATTCAACCTGGAGCCATCATCAAGTGTGAAAGACTCGTGTCTCAACACCTATGAACTACGTTTAGCAAAATATCACTGTTACCTTAGTTTGCTCTGCAGGAACATTAATAAACTTATGCTATCTTCTACAGCTCATTCTCTACAGATTACTTAATTTGTTTTTACCCAAAAAAGCATTTTTACTTTATCTACAACGTATAGTAAAGTCGGTCTGGGTAGCTCAGTTGGCTAGACGCTGGCCTACTGATCCCATGGTCATGGGTTCAAACCCGGCCCAGACCGATGGTTTTTAAGTGTGCTTAAAAACGACAGCTCCATGTCAGTAGATTTACTGACATGTAAAAGAACTCCTGTGGGACAAAGTTCCGGCACACCGGCGACATTGATGTGATCTTGGCAATTGACAGCGTCGTTAAACAACAAAATAAATTAAAATTTAAAGGTATAGTAAGTAGAAGTGTTCTACCCGACTCAAAACCTCGATGTCTAGATGTCACTGAAAATATGTTTTGAGGCCCCCTGATAAAAAATACATTTTTAGAAAATGGTCTCTGTGTGTATGTGTTTGTGTGTGTGTGTGCGCGCGCGCGCGTGTGTGTGTGTGTGTGTGTGTGTGTGTGTGTGTGTGTGTGTGTGTGTGTGTGTGTGTCTTCTTGTCTATGAACTGCCTAAGTCAAAAATGAAAAGTCGGTTAAAAACCAAATTTGGTATTTAAATTTAATATCTTTCAAGAATGTGACACGAATATTTTGAAGCAAATTCCTCCACCCTAAATTATCCTTTACCTGGAAAATTTTCAAAATTTTGGATTTTCTAAAAAAATGACTAATGATTTTGATTAAAATAACACATGTTTAGACTTTTTTTTTTTTTTTTTTTTTTTTTTTGCCAAATGAAATGTATATTTTGAATTTTCTCGCTATAGACCATGTAGTCCTGTTTACTCTTGATCAGTTTTGCACAATTCGTAAACCGTAAGAGATAGATCAAATCTTACTGCACAAAAAATGTAGATCACGCTACAACACACAATTTGTGTCCAAATGTATTTTTTGTGCAGTAAACCATTTTGGAGACGTTTATTGTTATTTGTGCAAGTTTTGGAGTACTTAAACTTTTCTCAAGTGGAAGGTCGTTATTTTCTTTTTTAACTCTTGGCTCTCCAAAGAGAACGAAATTTTAGAGCTTTAAAAGATCTGACTATCGCTCAACGCCTACTGTACTCCCATATTCCCCTTGCACCTACAAGGAAATAAGCAATAAGATAATACAGATAAACATTAGCAGAAATTAACCTGAAGAAGGTATAGGAATAAGAGTTTTTAAGAATGGTTAGTACAAGAGTAGAGAAATTCCTGCGAGTGCAACACATCAGATTTTTAGAGAAATGTCTCTGCATATCTATGAACAGTATAACTCGAAAGCTCGGTTAATTACTGCATTAGATATTTTCTCGGTGGGACCAAATTTTCTGTATTTTTTGGCCAGGATACTCAAAACCCTTTTTGATAATGATTGGAATAATAAACTAGAGTATTTACACTACCGGCACTTTAAATTATTTTTGGGGTAACCATAAAAAATTCAAACTTGTAAATTTCATATATATTTTTAAATGCTGTGGTTCAGGTAAAAATATAGATATTTTAGAATTTAATTCACCGATTTGTTTCTCTAAACTTCTGTAAAAATTTGAAGCTCAAGTATATCAAGCTAACTAGTTGTTTAAAAAAGTATAATCTTTTAAGTTCATAATTCTCCTTTTTACCAACTGAATTGTTTAAATGGCTACAGAGTTTTTGTGACTTATGTCAAGACAATAGTTGTTAGATTCCCTGTCTAATGAGCTTCAAAACAATGTATGAATAAGGCGTGTAGCAGAATATTGAGGTTACTTCCTTGGGATTAAAAAGAGATAAAGATGTTGAGCATTTTAATTTCGAGAAATATTGAAAAAAATTTCTACAATGTTATGTGCCCAGGCTATACTGATTATACAAATTGTTAAATTAAACGCACTTCTCGAAACAATTATCAGACACATTTTTGAAAACTAATGCCATTAATTCAGCATCTTCCAAAGATCCTTCAAGAAAATCTTCCAACACCAGACTACACATATGAAATATTTTATTATTCTTATGTTCTTAAAAATGGCTCTAACGACAATCATTAATGTATCTTATCTGTCAAGGTGTGTGCGCATTGTGAGTATGTATGTTCCTTATACGCTTTCACAGTGTTGCACCAATTTCAATCGAATTTAGCACAGCTAAAATTTGAAAGAAGGCGAAAAGTGCTGTCAAGATTACAATTTGAACTTTCGCTCCATTTCACATTCCTATTTAGAATAGCCGTCAGGAACAGTGGCGTTAAGTGACAGGTAGCGCGCATGTAGGGGAAAGAGGGAAAGAGCTGCGTTGCAACTGTTTCCCATCTTTCTTAGGAAGTATTTGTGCACATTATACACCATTTCTCTGGCTTGACTGTGAATGACTTGTTTTTTCGCTTCTGCTACCTTCGGAAATGTTAATGAACTTACTATCACACAACGGAGTGGACTTGTGCTCGGAATTACATAATTTCACTGTAAACCTGTGCAAATACTCTCACACACGTGCTATGAAACAGACCGCCTCTGGTTGGCTAGAAAACACGTGACTGTGACGTCATTTGATATTTGTCTACTGCGCAACCGTCTTCGTTCCCAACGGTGATTGCAGTATTCTGCCAAGATTATCTATACATTTGTCAACGATGTCCCACGAGCTCAAGCATTGGCAATATAAGAATAATTACATACGTTTTCACGGCCTCACAAAATAATAAAGCAATAGCGAGCTCATGTGTTTGTTTATCATCTCTTTGACACAAATAACAGACAAATTTAGTCTTTTGCTTTTATTTGTTTTCTTAGTAGGATTGTGATGTGGGCTACTGAGAATAAACTATATATTGCCGCTTCTTCAGCTGCTATTAATTCTTCCTAGTAGATTTTCTCTATAAATAATGACAAAGTAGACCCAATGCGACAAAGTGGAGGTCACTCAACTGTGTTAACAAGAAGTCATTACAAAATGTGGTATTTGTAGTTATCCAAAGATGCTTTAGTGTAGCATTTTCTCGCAATGTTATTATATGTATGTAATATTGTCTTTAGAGAGTATTAGGAGGTTTAGCTGTTCTTTAACTGTGTTGTGCAACATATTATAAATTTCTCCTAAGAAACTCAAGGTAGGGATGAACCGCCAAACCACGGGCATTTCAGTATTCCAGCAAGTTTTTAACACAAACAAAAACACATATGTTGAATTTTCTGGGAATAGACTCTAAATTCCTCTTCATTCTCAATGACCTCTTCCCATTACCTACCTCAAAACTATTTCATTCTTGAACTGATTTAATTTACAAAAGCTTGTCAGCGATAGTCAAATGTTTTAAGAGTGGTCGCTATATGATGACTTTGAAATTCTGTTCTTTTTGCGTAACCAAGAGATAGAAAATTAATAACGACCTTCTATTTGAGAACGATCTTTAAGAATTGCAAAATACTGACATATAACAAGAAACATCACCGAAATGGTTCAGTTTACAAAAAAGTCTCAAATGTTGCACCCACATGACTTTCTCTACTCTTCTACTAACCATTCTTACAAACTCTTATTCCTTTATCTTCTTCGAGTTAGTTGAACTGAACAAATCTTATTGCCTATTTCCTTGTAGGTGCAAGGGGAACATGGGAATATAGTAGGCTTTGAGCGAGTCAAATATTTTAAAGGTTTCAAATTCAGTTCTCTTTGTACGGCTAACATAAAAATGAACAACGATTTTCCATTTGACGAAGTTTATTTTCATAAAAATAACAAGGAATATCTCCAGAAAAAAATAGAAACGAGAGATTTGGACATAAATTGCGTGTTTTAGCAAGATCTATATTTTTTGTATAGTAAGATTTGACCTATCTCTTAAGGTTTACCAGTTGTGCAAATGTCATTCAGAGTAAACTGGACTACATAGGCTATAGCCAGAAATGCATTTCGTTTGCCATAAAAATGCCTCAAACTATAACATTTTAATCAAAATCGTTAGAGCCATTTTCGAGAAAATCGAAATTTTCAAAAAATTTCCATATAAAGGGTAGTTTAGGATGAAGGAATTTTCTTCAAAATCTTTGTCACATGCCTGAAAGATAAATTAACTTAAATACTAACTTTTGTTTTTAAACGGCTTTTCGTTCTTGAGTTATGATGTACATAAGCAGACACTCGCACACGGATACACACGAACCTTTTTCTAAAAATGTATGTTTTATTCAGGTGGTCTCAAAACATACATTTTCGGTGAAATCTGGACATCGGAGTTTTGGGTTGAATACAATACTTCCTCTACTTACTATACGTAGTTGAGAAAGCAAAAGTGTTCCTTTTTAGACTCAGAAGGTCTCAATCGATGCAACTCCGACGAAATGTCTATATCGAATTTGTGCTGGAATGCTGCTTCCCATATTCACTGTAGGTACCCAGCAAATTTGACTAGCCAAATAATACAAAAGAAATGTTGGCTGGTTGAAGCGAATAAAAACAAACCAGAAATACTTTCCTAGAAACAACTGCTGGAGCAAAACTGTCCATCAAATTGGACCAAATCACCTCTAACGCTTGGCGAAGGACGGTTGACCTCGGAAGCAGAGTTACATTACCAAAGCCAAGAGCTGTCGCTTGGAATCAGCAGTCTGTTGGACATGACAATGTCTTTACAAGCCGGGTTTGTTGTGTGACGGGCTTTATAGCTTCCACAAGGTGACAGCTGACATCTTCAGAACGCTGTGACAGTTTCCTTGCCGATACGCTCCATCCAGGGTTTGTTTGTGCATATTAGGTACACACCACACTTACCAGTCTGTCTTACATCTCTCGAGGCAAATCGGCCGCCCTTTAATGTGTAGTTTCATGCAAACAATACCGACAGTGTGCAACTACGGAAAGGTAGGCGAAATGGAAAGGATCTTTTGGCATCAACTATTTCTTTCTTTGTATGCATTGTATCAAGAGGTCTTAATGTATATAAAATCAATATTTAGTTGCGCTAACTTATTTACACTTCGAGGTCTTATAGAAGTGACCTAGACCAGTGATATTTAACCTGGGATACACGGAGACTTCTGTGGTTCGTAAAATTTAATTTAATCCTTCTTTGTGTATTATTAAATAAGTTATAAATATTATAACCTGTTTTAGATATGGTTATGTATAATTTGAATTTAGGATAACTCTTGGGCTAGGCCTAAGGGTACAAGCTGAAATGGAAAATTGTCTTTAGGGGTACGTGGAGAAAAAAGATTGAACTCCGCTTAAGACCACCTATAAAAATTGAATTACATTTTTCAACTTCTCAAATTCTAAAATATGTGTCATGTTTTCCCTTTTCAAACAATATTTTCATCTTTTTTAACTTCCCAAATCTATTTCCCTTTTAGTCCCACAAATATTCTCTTAAACCCCTTACTTGAAACGGGTCTGTCGATCTGGGAGTCTCAGTGGGTTAAACACTAATCCCAGGGTCGCGGGTTCAAATCCGGCCCAGTCCGATGGTTTTCAAGTGTGTTTAAAAACGACAGCTCCACGTCAGTAGATTTACTGCCATGTAAAAGAACTCCCGCGGGACAAAATTCCAGCACACCGGCGACGCTGATGTGATCCTGGCAATGGATAGCGTCGTTAAGCAAGAAAGTATCATCATCATCATCATCATCATCATCATCATCATCATTATCATTATCATTATTATTATTATTATTATTATTATTATTATTATTATTATTATTATTATTATTATTATTATTATTATTATTATTATTATTATTATTATTATTATTATTATTATTATTATTATTATTATTATTATTATTATTATTATTATTATTATTATTATTATTATTATTATTATTGAAACTGTCTAAAAGCATTTTATGTAGTTTTACAGTACTATTATTTTTAGCCATTTTCTCTAGTAAATCTCCTCCATTCCTTTGTACCTTTACATATCAACAAAATACACATGTACTTGATGTCGATTCGTCGCTCCTATGCTCTCCTACGCCGGCTGCTGCTTTCGGATATCTTCTGCTCCGGCTGCTCTGGCATGTGATCTTAACATCAGGGTATGCGTGAGTGTTTGCGAATAAAACCAGAACTTCGTTGAAACACTTATTCTCACCAAAATAAGAAAGCGTGAGATTTGTCGATCGTTATTAAATTAGTTGAGTGGTTACCGTGTCTTTACTAAGACCGAAGATTGTTAATATTAACTATAATGTGTCCTCACACTTGAGGATCCGGAATACAAGTCCCGTAGCTGAGATGCTCGCTCGGCGGTATGGGCGGCACGTGTACTGCCCCGTCGGATTCTGGAGGACCACTGTAAACAACCCTTTCTCTCCGGGTTCTCGCAGGCAAGTCCCTGTGCGTTATGACGCTCTCTATACCTTTCACTTCCTAATTAGCAACAGGGTTTCGAAGAAACGACCATCCCTTGTTTTCCGGCTCACACCTGCGCTGAGCGATTTCCAGGAAAACTGGTCTTACCAGGTCTCGCTCGACTACCTGAAGCTCGCCCCTAATGACTTGTCTGTACCTTTTCGTGCCTTTTGACAATTTTAGTCACAACTAATCTCCCAGATCCTGTAACTTTATATATGTAACGATTTTAACATTTTCTGATTATTTAATTCCGCCATGTGATGCAGTATTATATCCATAATTATGGCGTTCACAATTTCGGCTTCATACTCCATCTTCAATTTCTCCACATATTGGAAATATTCTTTGTGCAACATTAGCTCTGAATCCCCCAAGTTTCCATAATCCTAATGCTATTGCTTCTGTTTCCCTTTTATTACAAATCTCTATGTACTTCTCTAGTGATAATTCCATCTTTATTACTTTATTAAAAAAATAATGATCTCATTTCATTAATTTCTGCTCTCAACCCTTGTTTATCCATATACTCATTCTTTCTTTGGCAATTTTCCACAGTCCCCGTATGATTCCACGTCTTTGCTCCTGTATATCCCCTAATACGGTTCTTAATAAGAATTCTTTAATTTTACGCAACCAACAATCATAGTTCAAATACTTTTCTTTATGTACTAAACAACTTTAAAAAATGTTATCACCTGAGAACCAACTTAATCTATCCAGTATCTCTGTATTTTATCACCTTTCCTCCAATATCAGCGTTCGTAGATTGGCCGGACCGCCCCGCGGTACTTGCAATTCAGATTCACACTTACGTGTTTATCTTCTGAACGTCAATTATTAACTTATGTGTATCAGTTAACTAAAGATTTAAAAAATATTTGTAAGGTCAAAAAGTAAAGATTTGAAGCAATTGCAATTTCGTTGCTTTCTTAATATGAATAATATATTATAAATTTATTGTTGTAGTTCCAAAAGTTGAATTGTATGTTAGTGTTACATGCACTGAAAATGTCAGCTCTCTACCTCTGATACTTTCTGAGAAAAATGTACATGAACTCACGTGTTTTAAGAGTAGATTTTATTATTTTTCTGCTGGACGAAATAATTTTTATAGGCTCAACCACATAAGCTATCAATGCAAATAAACACTTGAAATAAGTGTAACATTTGATGGAATAATTCATAAACATTTGAGAAAAACTATTGATAACTTTAAGAGCAGTGGTAACTTAATAAAATTTAATTGGCTAATGTGTAATTTCTGTATGCTCAGATTAAGTTTTCACCTTAACTAAGAATGCTAAGTTCTTGGTGCATCTTATGCACCAGGGAGCTATTGTTGCATTCTGAAAAATCCGTTCTGAATAACTTGAACTCTGTGAATGTGTGTGTTGTTTGCTATCCCATTGTATATGTTAAAATAGTTATAAAGAAGAACGGATTATTCCAAAGCTAGTTTGGAGTGTTTAGTTACAGGAGTATATTTGGTGATTCCGGAAACTGCAAGTGTTATGATCCTATATTCGGTGTGAGCTCTGCAAGTTAGTTGATGTCGAAGGGCAGTCCAAGGTTAACTGGTCTGTAACCATTGTTCACTCGAGAGGTGTAATGCAGGGCTATTGTGAATAGAATTCCTGTTCTTTTCTCAGGTTACCAATGAATTGATGGTGATTAAAATAGTGGACGTCTAGGTTCCCTGTGTTGCTACTTCATTCATTAAACTACCGTCCAGTGTTTGTATTGTTTCTTTGTGCCGACTGAGCCACGCAGATCGGCAAAACGTGCAATAAAACCATTTCTACACGTATTTCTGTAGTAAGTGTAGAATACTTAAGGAATTCGAATTTGTAAGAATAGTTTAAACAAGAGTGAGTATAGAAACTCATGCAAGTGCATCATATCATCCTTGTCCTGTGTAGAATTTGTTTCTATCTATTTAATATAAACTAATACATACAAAACCCAAGATATAAAAGATATCACTTCAAGTGAAATAGTATCGAACAATCCGGAGATCTTTGGTTATAATTACTTTCTCTACTACGCGTAGTAAGTAGAGGAAGTATTGTGTTACACTCAGTCCAATTAAATGTATTAATATTAAAATAAAAACTATATTAATAACTTCAGAGTTAATTGTATTTGTTGCCGTCGCAGTCTGATTCTGTGTTACTTATAATGCTGCTCCAATGCCTACATTTCCAGAGTATAATTTCTTAAGTTTGTTGGTCTTCCAGCGTTTCATTACTGAACTCATTTAAACTGCTATCGATTGCAGATTTCCTCAGCTGAGTTCATTACAGAATGTGTCGTCATCTCTGTTCACTTCGTAACTACTTAATATAACTTATCTAATCTAAGTGCTTTAAACAACTTTCTAGGAAAGCGAGGGATGTAACAAACACGAAAATTACGATGGTGTGGAATTTAAGTGTAAGTGCGCGAAGTTAAATGATTTTATAAATAAAAGAAGGCGAAAAGTAAAACTTCTGCACTCACTTCTGAAATGCAATTGAGGGCACTTAAGTGTCCAAAGGCATCATGATTTGAAAAAAAAAAGAATACATTTTTACATTCTCTACTGATATGTAGAGGAAGTATTGTATTCCACCCAAAAATTCGATGTCGAGATTTTACCGGAAATAATGTTTTGGGACCCCCTGAATAAAAAAAAGCATTTTTAGAAAAAGGTCCGTGTGTGTGTGTGTGTGTGTGTGTGTGTGTGTGTGTGTGTGTGTGTGTGTGTGTGTGTGTGTCAGTATGTGACCAGCATAACTCAAAAACGAAAAGTTTGTTAAAAACCAAAGTTGGTATTTAAGATTAATGTCCTCCAAGGATGCGACACGAAGATTTTGAAGAAAATAGCCCCACCCTAAACTAAGCTTTACATGAAACATTTTTCGAAAATTTTGATTTTATTGAAAATGGCTTTAATGATGTTAATTAAAATGGCATATGCTTAAGATATGTGTATGACAAATGAAATGTATATGTTGAATTTTCTGGCCATAGCCTATGTAGTCCTGCTTACTCTAGATGACTTGAATAACTCATAAACTGTAAGGGATAGACAAAATATCACTATACAAAAACTGTAGCTTATTAAAACACACAATTTATGTATGAATAAAGTTTGTTGTAGAGTGAACCATTTCGGAGATATTCCTTGTTATTTGTGTCGCTTTCGAAAAACTTAAATTTTCTTGAAATACAACATCGTTATTCATGTTTTATATGTTAAGCGTGAAAAGACAACGGAATCGCAAAGCTGTAAAAGATTTGACTATCACTCAAAGCCTACTGTATTCTAATATTCCCCTTGTAACTACAAGGAAATAAGCAACAAGAAAATTTTTACAAATGTTTATCTCAGCTAACACGAAGAAGCTATAGGAATAGGAGTTTGTAAGAATGAGAAGAGAAGGTAGAGAAAGTCATGTGAGTGCAACACATCAGATATTTACTTTCTCTACTACGTATATAGATAAGTACGGGAAGTATTGTGTTCCACCCAAAAATTCGATGTCGAGATTTCACAGGAAATGCATGTTTTGAGGCACCATTAATAAAAAGAAGCGTTTCTAGAAAAAGGTCCGAGCGCGCTTGTGTGAACCTGTGAACAGCAACACTCAAAAACGAAAAGTCGGTTAAGAACCAAAGTTGATATTTAAATTTAATGATTTTTAAGGATGCGACACGAAGATTTCGAAGAAAATTTCTCCACTCTGAATAACCCTTTACATGGAAGATATTTCCATATTTATTTTGTCAAAAATGACTAACGATTTTGATTGAAATTCCATATGCTTAAGATATTTTTAAAGCAAATGAACTGTATATTTTGAATTTTCTGACTACAGTCTATCAAGTCCTGTTTACTCTGGATCACTTTTGCATAACTGGCAAACCGTAAGGTGCAGACCAGATCTTCCTCTACAAAAAATGTAGATCTCGCTAATGCATACAATTTATATCGGAATGCATTTTTGTGGAGTGAGCTATTTCGGAAATATTCCTTGTTATTTGTGTAGGTTTTGCAATACTTTGACTTTTCACAAATGGAAGATAGTTGCTCGTCTTTTTTCTTTCTTTTTTTTAATATCTTAGCCCTGCAGACAGAACGGGATTTCAAAGCTCAAAAAGATTTGACTATCGCTCAAAGCCTACTTTATTCCCACATTCCCCTTGTACCTACAAGGAAATAAACAATAAGATAATTTCTGCCTATGTTTGCCTCGACTAACACGAAGAAGATAGAGGAATAAGAGTTTATAAGAATAGTACAAGAGTAGATAAAGTTATGTGAGCGCAGCACATCAGATTTTTTCAGTTCGAATCTATTACTTACAGAAAAATGTTGCTTTAAATTGTATTTATATGTCATAGAGAATAATCACGTACGGCAATGCACCTTATATGGTCTATACCAGGAGTTGTCAAACTTTTCAATACCGGATCCCATTGACCGTCAGAGAATGAATCGCTGGTGAAGCCATTTAAGATAGTGTGACGTCGGTTGCAGACCGCCCGTCAAAGAGACGTTCAAGGCCATCTGCGCGGTGAGTAAACAAGATAACAATGGGGTGCGCTGGGACAAAGATCGGTTTTCTCGATCCAAGAAGCTTCCGGTTGCCATCTTGTTTGCAAGAAGTTTTTCCAGAAAAGGTGCATTTTCCAGAAAATTCACCGGCAAATCGCCTCACTTTCCAGCGGTTTCCGTTACCCTACAAGCTGAATTCGCGTAATTACAAGCTCTATGAGGTTCAGGTTTATTTCAGTATTATTTCAACCAATTCGTTCATTTTGAACATGACTCTTCAAAGTACTTGAAACTTTAACAAATTAAACAAACGTAAATATTTAAGAACTGATCGCTATATGATGTCCGTTCTTTTTGCATGGCTAAGAGAATAATAAACAAAGGTTACGTCGGAAACGGTTAGGTCCACCAAAAGGTCATTTGGCATAAATTGCGTGCTATAATGAGATATACAGTTTTGTACAGTAAGATTTTGTCTATCTCTTACGGTTTACCAGTATGCTAAGGTCCTCCAGAGTGAAGAGGACTTTAAAGCCTTTTTCCATAAAATATCTTAAATGGGCATTATCGTTAGCTTAAGACTAAATAGCAATATTTTGACTGATAAATAATTTTATGATTAACTGTTTCAAAGGCTTCAGGGAGAAAAACATATTTGACAATATTGTGTTTTGATGAGATGACAGATTTAGGCGTCCAGCAAACTGCACGCTTGAGCTTTCAAACACTTGAATTGTAATTCCCGTCGTTATACTTGATGTTATAACAGTAATTAGTGCCCTCCTCTGTGTGTGGGTATCTTGTCTGTCACGGAGGGGATTTCGGCACGTCAGCCGATGGTTTATTGTGCGTCAGCGGAAGGGTGATATTAAAGTACCCTACAGGCGGTTAGAACGAATCACAAGTGGGTCCCCAACAGGTGTAGGCACTTCTTCAGTCCGACGGAGTTCTAGGTCGCTACAGAGAGCACGCCGCCAGCCAGATCCGTAATCAATCAGTCCTCCGGGCGGGCGACCATCGTGTCACAGCGCCTACCCTCAGCCGAACACCGTATTCCCAGAGCGCAGCGTACCCTACCGGTGATCCCGCCGACTCTTACAACCTGAAAAGACTGGATAAAGAGAGAATGAAACGAAGGAGAGTGATTCGGAGATGAAAAGTAAATATCCTTCTCAGCATCGTTAGCGCCTGAGCCAGTCCCCTCGATTTGGTGTGGGGGTACCGTGTCTGCCCCACATTCAAGAGGTCCCAGAGTTCGAATCTCATTTAGGGTGGGTTACCTGGATAAGGATTTTCCTTATTCTGAAAGATGAATGTTGGGCAATTCTAATCTCTACGGACCCTGGTCTGATTTAAGCATCATTTCATCCATTTCATTCAGCGTCGTTATGGTCTAGTCGGTTACAGGAAGTTAAACCTAAAACAATTAATTAGTTTTTATTTCAAAATAAAAAATAAAAACCTCTACAAGCGTTTAAAAGGAAGATTTTCTTATCTCACACAGGCAATGTTGCAACTAGAGCACTTAAAACAATGCTACCGAATTTGAGCTGATTGGCAGCTGAAGAAAGGCGTTTCCATTGTTCTAGATCCTCGCAAATAGAGCAACTGTTATTGAAGCAATAAAGTGTGCAATCAAATCCCAGGGTTACTTTGTTTTATCTCTTGGAAAAGATAACCTGTGCATAAAATGCGCACACGGTAGCGTTGTAAAAGATTCGAGGTTGAGATCTATTCTACCTCTCCTAGAATATCGATAGCTTTCCTCTAAAAATAAAACCCTCTCTCTAGAAGAGGTATAGTCAAATGCATTAGGACACATTCGCCTTTTACCTTAAACACACTCTGATATTACGTTTTCAAATCCGCTTTTGAAACCTTTTTATATTTCAGTTTATCAGTTCTTTCTGGGGCTTTAGCTTGACTTCCTCTTCCATCTGTAAAAGGATATTTTATGCATAAAGCATCTACAAATATGTCGGTTCCTAGCAAATGTTCTTGTTCTTAGAAAAAATTATTTTTATTTACAGTGCCTTTTAGCTTCATATTCACAGACGTACATCAAGGATGTAAGTTCATGTAGTTTCTTTGCTTAAATTATGTTTTAAATATATAATATACTTTTTCTTATGTGTTCTTTGTAAGAGTGCAGCTTTTATAGAAAGCTTTTGTTTTGAACTGATTTATTAAAATTTCTCGTCTTATCCAGATAACTCATCCTAAGCGAGATTCGAGCTCGTGACCTCTTGGACGTGATACACATTACCACCACGCTGCAGAGGCGGGCTCAAAAATGTGTTGCTTTCTATAGCTGCATAAATAAATATTCTATGGTAGTTGAACAATTGAATGGCACTGATAGCTGACTATTATTATTCTCTACCCTGTTGTGTTAATAAATTGTAAATGATATAACATTGGCTTTACAGCGTGATTTCTCAGCGTCTTTAACCACACAACACAGCAAGGGTGTGGTAAGCTTATGATTTTATTCAGTGTCGAGACACCCGCCATCAAACTTTGCGACGGCATAGTATTCACATTTAAAACATGTCTTCTACTTGTATACTCACAAAGGCTTTAATGCATACTATACCAATTAACCACAGCCCTTATTTATAGCTGGATAAACAATTGTGAACTTGTCACCTTATTGCTTTCTTTAATATTATCCGTAAAACTTTCTTCTATCGCGAGAGCCAATAAACTAGGAACCGGCTGTGCTGTTTTTCTTGTTCACGTTATAGGCATTCATTGCCGTCTGCGCTATCATAGAATGGCGCGGATGCAAACATGCTACATCTTTAAAATTACTTTAATGCCTTTACTTGCCAACTTTATGAAAGGAGATGCTGAAACTGGCCACAGTCGTCTATATATATTTTGACACCTCTTCAGAAAACTATTCAGCATTCGCCATAGTTCATGTTGAGAAGTGCTCGTACTTTCCTGGCAGATATTTTTTTTAATTATTTCAAAATGTGTCTTGGACAGTACATTTCCTGTGGTCTGAGATCTATTATGAAGTGTTTGGATTACTGTATGGCCTGGAACATTTATACCCAGGAACTTTTCTGCAAATCGTATTGTGACTTTGGTTGTGTTGAAAAGTAAAGAAGACAGATGTAGTCGAGATAAAGAAACACTTTTATTTCCGTAAACAGTAACTTTGTACACTCGTTGCAACAACAAGAAAGTCTTTTTCGATTCTCCAACAGCACGGCTCCGAACTCGTAACACAAAGAACTAACTCTTCTCCGTCGGCACAACTCTTCACATCGTCTGTCCGTCTCCGTCGGCACGACTACTTAACCTTCACATACGTCTGACTTACTCCGTCGGCACGACTACTCAATCTTCGCATACATCTGACTGACTCTTCTCACACTTTACCGCTATTTATATCTCCCAGGCACTATTCTGGAAGCTTCAGGAACGTTCACTTATTGCGGTGAGATACAAAGTAGAAGATTCCAGTAGCCTCTATCCTTTTCTCTCTTTCGGCAAGCGCCCCAACAATGCGGCCATTCTCTGTCTCTTTCCTTCGGCTCCTTTGCGGTAGTGCCGACAATAATGCGATGGGTGACACTGCTGTTGTCGGCAATTAGATGCGCCGGGCGCGGTGACAGTATTTTCCCTTGACGATCTGACCGAGTTAACGCGGAATCATAAATCATACATACGAATGATAAATCAAGAAAATCGTAAATAAATACACGCTGCTGTGGTTATATTGAGTCATAATATACGTTGTGAGTAAATATAGGCCTAAATAATAAATAACTGTTGAGCCAGAGCAGAGCTTGACTGCAGCAGCGACGCTGAATCATGTCTCCACGCCCGGTTAAAAAACACCGCACAGCTAATTCTTAGTTTATTGGCTCTCTCTGTATAATCATGCTACTCTGGAGATACCAACTGAATTTGCAGTAGTTGCACGACACTGAAATAAAGCAAAGTGTATGTACCTTATGTGTGTATTTTAAGCAAATTTTGAATATATGCCTAATACAGGCATGTTCAAAGTACCCTAGTGAGCCATTGGAGTCAGAACGTCGTTTTCCCCGACTCCAATCAAGGGAGGGTTTGGGGGAGGGGGAGGGGGAGGGAGACATGCTGGTGAATCACACATGCAGTGGTCAGTAGCTCGTGTGTTGTTTGTAAACCAACGTAAACAGAATGTCAGCTTCGCAACGTGGGAAATGGCATTTCCATAAACTATTGGAGGAGGAATACTATTGTGATGAATCAAGAAAATACGAAATGCAAATGGAATTACTTCCTGTACAAAATTTTACGAACATAAAATGTTTGAAAGAAAGAGGTTAACATTTCTAAAGACTTTATTTCCAAATTACGATTATTGCGTCATAGGGGACAAGATAACCTGAACATACAGAAATTACACCTTAGATAAGTTAAATTACCACTGCTCTTTAATTTCTCATTTGGGTATTTCTGAAATTATTATGATTATTTTATAAATCACCACAATTACTTCCAGTGGATATTTGTGTTGATAACCCATGTAATAATAAAATTTACTCTGAAAACGTGAATACCTGTGCCTTTTCCTCAGAAAGTATTCGAGGTAGACCTTAAATTGCCAGTACATACATACAACATATAGTTGAACTTTGTAAACCGCAATAATAGTATATATTAGTTATAATAATAAAGCAATAGCATTGCAAGTTGATATTGCAAATATTCTTTTTTTTTTTTTTTTCCATTTCTAGTAAACAGACATGCATAGCAAAATAATTGAGGTTCAGAAGATAGCTGATTATATAGCTCGTGAGACAAGTCAAGAGCAATTCCCTTAGCTGCGTAGTAGTAACTTCACCTGAAAGGCTGACGGTGGGGGAAGTTGCGCAATCATGAAGCGCAGAAGTTATAATGTTCTGTCCACGAAGGAGTGAAGTACCTAGCGTGGCTTTGGTGCATATTGTCAATGATAGTGCATATTATATATGTATAACAATTAGTTTTGTAACGAACAAAGTGATTTCTCTATAACTATAGTTATGTTCCAACAATTACTTTCATGTGAACTGCAATTGTTTCAGCTGCACGCTGTTATGATGGTGTTTATTCATTCGCGGCAAGCTGGCCCCCGTCTATTCCCCTCTTTCTGCCGTTGCAGGGAGGGAAGGAAAGCAAGCTTCCCCCATGTTCAAGAGCTGTTCTTGTCTCACCTCACGACTTATACTTATGGCGAGCGTTGCCATCGTATTAGCATCTTACGATACTTCCGCAGCACCGTTCAAACCAGTATCCTTGGGCCATTATTACACATCAATGTATTTGTTCAATCTATAATATATGTATTGTTATTAATCTTTTGCTCTTTTACTGCAACCCTCACCTACCCTACCATGCTGGTTATCCGCACTTTTCCATCAGGCGCATTGGTTAGTAATGTCTCGCTCTAATTGAGCTTAAAACATGTTCCAACCTGCTCTTTTCGCTAATTCAACTGGAAGAAGAGTAAGTGCAGCACAATTCCCGAAGGTATTGACGTGCCAAGCTGCTGTATAAGAAGTTGCAAGAGAAAGGTAGATTTCGAGAAAAATCCATACTACGTCAGTCTGGTTTATCTAAGAATGCGGGAGCGAAAGAGAAAGAGAGAAAGTTCTTCTGAACGAGACAGCTGTTAGCAATTAGTATAGTCAGTGTTGAGAGGATGTGGGTATCGTCAATGAGATTTGTAGACATTTAGTTGTCACGTCTGGGTTGTTTGTTGTGTGAAGCAATTTTGGTGAGCGTGATCATCGATGCCAGCTGTTTGTTGGACAGAGGACAGTGTGTCAATGTGTCAATGTTGCGAGCTATGAGTTCAAGATCACGACTAGCTGTAGATTGTGTTAACGACAAAAGAAGAGCACTGTGTTTTTGTGATTAAATTTTAGGGGAAATAAAGTGACAGAAAAAATAACTGAAAATCTCAATTTGTCATAATTATATGACTACAGTGATTCTCTAAAACTGAAATTTAAACAAAGCAACACTTTTAAATAATGCCATAGATAATATGACATTTACGTACTTTGGAAAACTATATTAAAGCATTATGGATCCAAGTCAAATTTTAATAAATGGATGTTACAGTTAATGAAACGACAAATTAGAGACACGCGTATATCACTTTACATGCCTAGAAGATATTAATTAAACTTAATTTAATTTATCTTGTGAACTACAGCCCCTGTATTTTGTATGGTATCACGTGATTAATAATGTTAATACATCCAACAGAGATTTAATACCAAGGTAAAGAGCTTTAGTTACAATCAAAGTTTCAAGAAAATAATTATTAGCATCGTACAACATGCAAGCGGATCCGAGTGTCTAACGCTACGCTTGAAGTTTCAGCGCGACTGGAACAATAACCAAGCCTTCAGTCTTGTGAAATGATAACAGGGCTTGAATCTCGCGTGGCAGCATAGGGATGTTATTTCTACATGAAGTGTCATTTTATGAACATTAAACAAACTTACTTTAAGCCCGGAAACCTTTGACAACAAACATAACTTTGAAATATCATTTAAACTAATGTAATAAAAATTTAAATAGACGAAATTTCGAAAATAGAGATTTACAGTGCGAGAACGGTGCCACGTGTTAATACTCGAGTGAAACCGATGAAGTAATCTGAAAATTGATACCATATCACCATTTTAAATCTCGTTATTTTAGAATGTGTACCAACCGCCAGTAGTAAACAGGAAAATGCACGAGAATAGCCCTTCTAGATCCCTACTCAAATCGAAGCAGGGATTATAAGAATAACAAATGAATGTAGCTGGAAAATCTATCAATTTTGAGCATTACGCTTTAAAAATACCGATGAAATTCAATCCCTATTGGTGAGTATGGTATCAGAGAGACTGTGCATTTACTGAAAAGCCCTTGTGATAATCCCCCAATCAAATCTACCCTTTATACGCACATAATTACCATTATTCTTTTATTTTTTGTTATTTCTTTTATTATTTCAGATACGTCCATAATTATTTTGATTAAAATAACTTAAGTTTGACATGAGAAATACAGTATATAATTTCAATTTTCCTTGACTTACCTATGAAACCTGTTCGTTTAGTTGAGTAGTGTGTAATTTTTAATAACTGCAAAGCCATAAAAAATAAACAAAGAATTTCTTTAGAAAAAAATTGACCTAAGTAAAATACTCAATTTTGTCAGTGTAACCTTAACGTTAGACGTATTCGAAATATTCTATGTTTCAAAATAACATATTTCTTAACTGCGAGTGCCTCATTTAACAAGCATGTTTTCTAACTTTTGATCCATTTCTATTCCTTGTTATCAAAAACCAAACATCAATGATGTTTCTGCACGTGTAATAAACGTTTATTAATTTGAAATAATTATTACGCAAATATATTCATAGTAACGTAATGTGGTTATAACAATCACTTTTGTAAATACTATAACGTTCATTGAATGTTATTAGTGGAGAAAATCAAAGAATGGGAATTCATCCGTGAACTTGAAAATAAAAGATCTGAAAATGTTTGATCTTCACATTGTTTTATTGCATCTACTTTATTTTCATGTCGAGAATTAATTTTGTGGTATTAAAAATGTTAAATCCACAATATAACTGATCCAGTGCCATTTAGGTGAAAGCACCGCACTTAACGGAAACTCCATTTCTTTCAACGCTTTTTTTCAGCACTTCTCACCATTCAAAATGCTCTTTGGGCCACACTTTATAACTTATTGCTTTCGAATTTTTGGGAGAGCTTCAAGAAACAAATTTAAAATTTCTTGTACACTATTTGTAAAGTACAAAGTTCAGCGGAAATTAATTTTTTCCAATGAAAATTTTAAAAATTCCATAACATTTATACAAAATGTTTTTATCTCAAATTTATATAAATAAATGCCTGCATGAACTTTAAGTTTCTTTATGTTTGTATACTAAGCTAAATTTAAGAATTTGGCATTCATACAATAAAATGTAGGGTCCAAGGTGCATTTCATATTATCGCATCAAAAAGTGATTAATTATTAAAAAACATTAATGTCTCAACCATATTTGGATAAGGCTTGTCACAATGTCGTGTGCACTGTATTTTATATTCCGAGTATATGGTAAAACGGTTAAAGAAATTAGTTACTTGGATTTTCACAGACGCATTGCCTGAGTGTATCACGTCGGATTTGTTTCTTTTCTCTATTGTTTTGGTACCTAAGATAGAAAAGAGTTGCATCCCAGTAAAAAAGTATTTATGGTGATTTCACCTGAAATGTAGGTTATAAGCTCCTCTGAATAAAAGTCCTGTCTCTAAAACTGTTCATCATGTCTATTTGGCAAAAAAACACGACATTTCTCGGTGAGAATACTCCATGAGCTTTTATTGAATGGCAAAAAATAAACGCAATTTGATAAGTAAAGTCAATAAGCGATTGTTAAGTATCCACCAGTTGTTTGGAGTGCTGCGAAATTGAGCCAGCCTGGTCTTTAGTTTGTATCTCGAAAAGGTCTGCAAAGTGAGATTTGTGCCGTGCCGGTACTGTGAAACTATTATGAATTTGTGTAGTTGTTACTGTTACTTAACTAAGTGACCTACTTCAAATGTTACACGCAACTTCAACTTCACTGTGACTTCACTAGTTCACATTACCACTTCACTTGTGTGATCTAATTAAAATTTCACTGTGACTTCGTTTGGTTCATACTGTCAGTTCACTTGTGTGATCTAGTTGAACTTTCTCTTTGACTTCAATTAGTTCACATCGTCAGTTCTCTTGTGTGACCTACTTCAACTTTTTCTATATCCTCACTTAGTTCACACTGCCAATTCATTAGTGTGGTATACTTCAACTTTCTGTTTGACTTCACTTAGGCCACACTGCCAATTCATTAGTGGGATCTAGTTCAACTTTCCGTGTGACTTCAGTTAGTTCACATTGTCAGTTCACTTGTGTGATCTAGTTAGTTTTCTGCGACTTTACTTAGTTCACACTGCCACATCACCAGTGTGGTCTAGTTCAACTTTCCCTGTAACTTCACTTGGTTCACACTGCCAGTTCATTAGTGTGGTCTGTGTGACTAGTACTGTTCACTAATATGACTTCACTTAGTTCGTACAGTCACTTCACTAATGTGATATAGTTCAATCTTTCTTGTCAACTTACCCGTTTTGTAGCCACGAAATGAAATGTATGCAAAATAGCCTCCTCTTCGGCCCATTCACCTGCAGGGAGTCGAATACAAGACATGTCTAACATTCCGCTCTTGAAGTTGCATCAGAAAAGCACCCATCAATACAAACTAACTTTGCTTTCTCTCGCAAAACGCTCGCTTATACGTATTGCCAGAACGCTTCTGATTCAGAAAGAAGGGAAAACGTCTAAAAGTTCTAGTAATCTGATGATAACGCTTGCAGTGCTTAAGCTAGGCTACCTTTTGTTGTTTATCTATCCAACTGCTCGGCGCTGACCTCCCGATAAACCTGGGCCACAGCCGCTACTTATCAATATTACACGACTATTTTGTAATTTCATCCGATTTCTTACTTGATTTTGGCAATTATAGTTTTGCTTAAGGTAGGTATTTCTTTAGATTTTTTCAAACAATTTACTTGGAAATTGACCACAAATTATTACTTTGTAGCTCTGACACTCCGTTAAAAATATAAGAGAAGAAAAAGCTTACAAAACATGATTATGTTTGCACAAAAGGGTGTTTCGATTGACTTGCGAATTGCTCATGCTGCTTCTGTGTTATAGGCGTTATTTTTACTTTTATACATTAAGTACTCTTGGGCCCCAAAGAGGAGAAAGTGGAACATGAAAGAGGACCTGTCGTAAAATAAGGATCACATAAAATAGAAAAACGAAAGAAACGCAGTGTAAGCATGAGCAGAACTGAAAAAGGGACATTTTCAAAAGGAACAGGTTGCTAATACGATTTATTGCTTCAGTTTTTCTTCCTCTTTGGAGGTTCATGTCATTGGAAGGTCCACATAATATAGGTCCCTTATGCCTGTGTTTGACCTTCTGGTGTAGGGTAGGCGATAAATTTGCGGCACCAAACTGTTGCGGCTGTGCAGAAGTTAGTATGCATGCAGGACAGTTTTTTGTATGGTCAAAAGCTGACCTATCCAAGGAGTTGAACGACCTCATACTCATATCTTTTTCTAGCCTCAATGAAATCCAATCTTGCACTGAAGGATCATATGATTTTAATTCTTAGGTTCACAAATCTACCCGACTTTAATGCTGACTGTTCTATTTTTAGTACGTCATACCACTATCGACAAAAGAATAAAAGAAGGCGTTGATTTTTAGCCAGTCTTCACAACCTGCGACTTACCAATTTATTATTTTATGATTACTACTTGAATAAATCAATATACAAGGTGATTGTTTCACAGCAAGGCGGTGCGTGCAGCAAAGGGCTCAAGGTCACGCTGCCTCGTGCGACAACAATCAAAGCGACAGAACAAAAGGGGTTTTCGAGATTATTCGAGGAGTGTACAGCAGCCGGCGTATTTGTAGAAGATCGACAAATATCCATGTTACGTCATCCTCGCTATATAAGGAGGCGAGACGATGAGAGGAGTTAGTAGTGAGTTACGGACAGGAATCAGTCAGATTTTAGTTATAGTATGTGTGCGTGTGTAATTGAGGGAACCGGCGCGTCGTCAAGGAAGATAGCGAAGCAGTTAATGAGTTTCAAGTGATTGTATAGTCAAAATCAGCTGTTTGAGAACAGAGAAAGTGAAAAAAGACAGAAAAGGTTGAGTCAAGGTTACGAGAAGGAAACAGTTGTGAGTTGTAGTATAACGAAAGGCTGTAGACCATGTTAACGTCAGTAGAAGAGAACTGTGTTGCTGTGCATTCAGTTAGAAGAGAATAAATTTAAAAAAATAACTGCACTGGTCTTTTGTCCTTTTTTATCACACTGGCGTCAGAAGTGAGATTGGACAAATGGTCGTCTTTGTTACAATATAATTATCATCATCAGTATCACTGTCTAGTCCACCATTAACTCCTCCATCCTCGTGAAGGAAAGTCTATCCTGGTATGAACGACAACTCTTATACAGTAACCCAAGACAAAATATTTCTTGATCTTCTTTAGTCCACAATTTTCAGTAAATATGATTTCAAATTATTTGTATTTTCTATAAGTTTTCTTTTAAGCTATAACTGTTAAGCTATTCTCTAATGTTTATGCCTCTCCTTTTTAATCCATTCTAGAGAAATCCTAGAAGTTACTCTTAGGAAAGGCATTTTTTATACCATATCCTTTTTTGTCAATGTTCATATCTCAACGCTATATTAGGAATTTTTTTAATTAACGTCCTCCAACGTAATGTCATATCGGTCGGTGAATGAATGAAATGGGTGAAATGGTGCTTAAATGAGCCCGAAGTCCATAGAGCTTCAAGTTACCTGACATTTGTCTTCTCAGGATAAGTCAAAACCACGGAAAAAGACCTTACCCGGATAACCTACCCTAAAAGACATTCTAACTCGCGACCTCTTGAACGTGAGGCAGACGTGCTAACCATCACGCAACCGAGGTGGGCTATATTAGGACTTCGGTATCACCGATTGTGGGATTTCATTTTTGTGTTTTCTAGTCTTTATTTAAATTTATTCTTATTATGAAGGATATTTGTGTAAAACTTTTATTTTACTTCCAAATCCTCATTTCCTATCAATGTTAAAGCGATAGTTTAATTTTCATAAATTAGTTAAGTGCTCATATTGAACTACTTGATTTCAATTGTTACGAAAAAAAGTCTGATGGGTTGCACTCACAAAACTTTCTCTACTCCCGTACTAACCATTCTTACAAAATTTTATTCCTGTATCTTCTTCGTGTTAGTTGAGATAAGAATTTGCAAAAATTATCTTATTGCTTACCTCCTTTGCTTCGACAATTTTAAATTCTAAGAACAGTTGAAACTGTAAAACAACGTCGGAAATCCAACTTTGCCAAAGAAGAGGAATCAACAAGCTTCAAAGAGACGCAATGTTAACTTTATACGCAGCAGCTGTGTATGAGCCAGGCACAAGAGTAGTCAAAAGAATAGTGTAGCGAAGAGAAAAGATTCTGTAAGTTTAGAATTAAATTGAAGTGAAAAGACTCCTAGTCTATATTATAAATCCTGCGCCAAATAAGAAGTATGAAATATAATATTTCTATGTCTATCTCACGGAGCATTTAAATAATTGGTTCACCCACATTAAACATCATATTTAAAATTAAAATTGGTATAAAAACCTTAAAGGAAACATTAAACAATAATAGTGGAACAAATACTCTCAAATCATTACAAAAGAGAAAGGACAAAGAGCAATATCGTCGTTCCTTGAGATTTTGTTACTACAAAGAAAACCTAAAATTAGCTAAACAAATTATTTCAAGTATAACAATTTCAAATCTATTCTTCTTCTCCACTTTATGGCGTAGGCAGTCAAGTGCCTGTTCCGCCTTCAAAGCAATCCAGCCATCGTTGCCTGGGTCTGCCCACCGATCCCCTACCTTTAGGATGATAATGTATTACGTATTTGCTTAGGAAATCTGGTATCTGGCATTCATTCGACATGTTCCTTCCACTTTTGTTTGTAATCTTTTAGCCAATCATTTATATTATAAATTCCTAACTCTTCTCTTATACTTTCATTCGTTATTACGTCTCTTCTGGTTGTGGTTGTTGTAGTGTTTAACGCTCACTTTTACTACTACGGCACCGCAGGTGGGTCTCTTCTGGTACATCCCTTCACACTTCTTAGGAATTTCATTTCTGAGGCCTGTATTTTACTCTGTTGCTTTTTAGTTAATGTCCAAGTTTTACAGCCATATGCTATTATAGGTGCAGTCATAACTATTTAATTTATTATTTCGTTAACTTAGGAAATGAAATACATTATTTTATGTGCTCAAAAGAGCAGGGAGGATTGCATTTATTCAGATATTTAATTAATTATTGTTAATAAACAATTCGAGAGCAATTTACTCGATCTATTAATCATGTAACAATTGGTAAAACATCCCTGAAATCTAATTTGGTGCCACGAGAGTCTCAAACTGAGAACCTGCTAATAGGAAGCCAAAACCAAGCGCCAAAACCCTACTACAAATAGAGCGGCATATAAAACTCTTCTCCTACAGTGTAATATTATACCCTATATTATTGAATGTCCATACTTTCCAATTGGTTTAATGTGTAGTATTTTAACTTCCTAATTCGTTGCGAATGAATACCATTATTTTTGCTTTTTTTTATACATATATGTAGATTATGTCTTTACTATCTAATTTAGCGCATATACTGAAATTTTTATTTCGTGTTCTAATCTTACAATCTCCAACAGTCAGCTACATACAGAAATGTATTCAGAATAGAATTATTTCTCAGCTGGTTACTTTACTCTGAAACTGCAATAAAGGTGCTGGTGATGAGCAACCTTGTCTAAGACCTTTACTTATGTAAACTGTCTCACTAACGTATTTGTTTCAGTAGTTATGCTTGTACATACTTTGGACTATGCAATCAGTAGGTATGCTGGACTGCCATTTATTTCATTATATTCCATAACTTGTTTCTCAGAATCTTTCAAATGTTATATAATTCTAACAGTAACGTTAATATTTTAATCGTGTCACAATTATGCAGATAAAATATAATTAATAATAGCAATAATATTAATAGTAATATAACCTAAATTAAAAACGATTATATCTGATAACTAAAGCTGCCATGGCCTATTCCAAGGCCTTCTCTTGTTTTATAAATATTTCCAGAATTTGGTGAAACTGACTGAGCTCAGGGAATGATCTCAGCGCTGTTTGAAGGTTAGATTTCCATGGACATGTATGTTATCTTAGAATAGCTCGGTTCTACGTATGTCAACATAATTTGTTTCAATCATGCAACATCCCAATAAAAAACTATGCGATTATTGATTTTCTCCTGATGTTTCACTCCTACTATATTGCATTGCTTTTGTCCAATAAAACGACACCGAACGACGTGTTTCAACTAGTAATTGTGCTATATCCTCACAATTTTTATCACCTCCAAAGCATTTGTTAGTCTATTTTGTTTTTTCCAATCCCTAGCATTTATTTTTTTGTTTGCCAACATTTCAGTTCATGCTATTATGGATAGTCACGTATGGAATGTAACTTTTAATCAAAATGA
Source organism: Tenodera sinensis (assembly GCA_030765045.1). NCBI lineage: Eukaryota > Metazoa > Arthropoda > Insecta > Mantodea > Mantidae > Tenodera > Tenodera sinensis. Next base: position 49,452,913 of record CM060970.1, read on the forward strand.
AACTGAATAAACAAACCTTAATGTTGGTACAACTGGTAGCAAAAGAACAACTGAAGGTAATACACATCTGCCATTTAGTGTAAATTTTGTAGTGATGAGAATGTGCAGTAATACATATTAAGGAAAGGTTAGGTTATTCAATATGCTGTTTGTACTTCTTCTAATCTATACATTATACGTGTTTATGAAGCCCCACATGAGATTTTATTTAGGTAAGTCAAAACCACTAGTGCTACTATTGTTAATAAATTTACTATGACTTTGTCCCTCGTAAGTTATCTATAAAACCCAAAAATCAAATGGCTTTAGTTCAGAGAATAACACCACAAGATAAATATAATTTACGACAGTTGTACTCTTTTTACAATACGCTTCATTAAAATTCTAAAAAGTACTCCATTAACATCTTCACTACTACTTAAGTATTTTAGATGTAATCCACCCAAGAAGTTATCGGAAGTTCATTGGGTGTATATTTTTGAAGTCCTCTGCACTCGGAATAAAGCATTGTTACAAAGATTTTCGCACACGCGCTCGAATTTGTGTATATGTGTGTGTGTGTGTGTGTGTGTGTGGGGGGGGGGGGGGGGTGTCAGTTTGTCGGCAGCATAACTCGAAAACGAAAGCTCGGTTAGAAACCAAAGTTGGTATTTAAGTTTAACATCTCTCAAGGATGCGACACAAAGATTTTGAAGAAAACTCCTCCACCCTAAACTACCCTTTGCATGGAAAATTTTTATTTTCTCAAAAACGGCTCTAACGATTTTCACTAAAATGTCACATATTTAAGATCTTTTTATGGAAAATGAGATGAACATATATCTTAAATTTTCCGGCTATAGCCTAGTCCTGTTTACTCTTGATGACTTTAGCATAACTGGTAAACCGTATAAAATAGATCAAATCTTACTCTACAAAAGACGTAGACCTCGTTAAAATACAGTTTATGTCCAAATGCATTTTTTGTGGAGTGAATTATTTTGGAGATATTCCTTGTTATTTGTGTGAGTTTTGCAATACTTACACTTTCCAGAAATGGAAGATTGTTATTAATGTTTTACATCTTAGCCGTGCAAAGAGAATGGAATTTCAAAACCTTCATATAGCGACGAGCTTTAAAACATTTGACTATCGTTCAAAGCTATATTCCCATGTTCCCCTTGCACCTACAAGAAAATTAGCAATAAGATAATTTCTACAAATCTTTATCTCGGCAAATATGAACAAAAGAGGATAAAAAGACCTTGTAGGGATAGTACAAGAGTAGAGAAAGTCATGTGACATCAGATTTTTTCTGACAGTTACATATGAGAGATGTGCTTGAAATTTTTCGATTCTTCTTTACACATTGTAGGTAAACTCATTTTCGTCACCACATCTAAAATCTAGTTATGTTTGCGCATATTTTATGTAACCAAATTGATTTTAAATGATTTCAAAGTAAGCATGTACCGTCAGCAACGTAATATGGATAGAAAAATAAATGTTATGCGAATAATGTGTACTGGGTAGGGAAAAACAATGTGCATAAACTTTAAAAGCAGAAACCCGGTGTCAAACTAAGCATTTTGTGTATAGGAGCATTGGATTGAAGATACAGTACCTATAACAGAAGTGGCGCAGAAGCATATTTGAAAAATTAAGTTATGAAACATCTCCATATATCAATTAAAGTAAAACATAACTCACACGACCAGTGTATACATACTGTCTCCACTAAAGAATACTGATACGCGTCTAACAAAAATTAAACTATGGTTGCCGCAAAATTTAAAGGCGGCTGGGAGGAGGAGCTGGTACACACAACACTCAGTGAGAGACTTGCCACGTCCTGCCATGTTGTACAGTTAAGCATGGTGTGAAACCACGAAGAGCAGAAGCTTGAAGCTTCCAGTCAAAAAACCAATTTTCTACGTTAACTGATTGCAGAGATATAGGTAAGTGTGCTTTGAACTCGTCTTTTAACAAGGGATTCTCCTAAGATGCTTTCATGTTCTCTGCCCAAATCCCTTCGTGACTGTTGTTTATTGTGTCAGTATGCCACTCAAATCAGATAACAGAACCGCAGAGGCTAATGATAAGGAAGGGAAATGGTTATTATTATTATTATTATTATTATTATTATTATTATTATTATTATTATTATTATTATTATTATTATTATTATTATTATTATTATTATTATTATTATTATTATTATTATTATTATTATTATTATTATTATTATTATTATTATTATTATTATTATTATTATTATTATTATTATTATTATTATTATTATTATTATTATTATTATTATTATTATTGTTGTTGTTGTTGTTGTTGGTGTTATAATTATTGATTATTGTTATTAAGTATTCGTTACGAGCTAAAGTAATGGAAATTGCATTTATTACACAAATAAATAAGTCTTCCCCTTAGTCTTACCCCGCCAAAAAAAAAAAAAAAAAAAAAAAAAAGTAACTGGACTGGACTTTTGTCATTCTGCCTCATTGGTGTCAGGAGTGGGATTTGTCGAATTGTCATTTGTTACATTGTAACAGTTATGTACAATATAATATCCATTAAAATTGTCCCACTTACGACTGCGAGTACGACATTCACACGTACCATAATACTCAAGACTTATATTGTTGCAGAAATTACTAATTTTAGCAGTGATTATACCCGTGCCTTGAAAGAAGAATACGCTTCTGAAATAGAACCCAACTACCTTTTAAGATTCATTAAATTTTTACACACGGTATTATGTATTTTCTCAGCCGCCTCCTATATTCACAATAATAATTTGGCAAGGTCCTCCTTTTCCAAGCCATTTGTAAGTGAAACGGCTGTTGTTCCGTGATGATCTGGTATCGACATAAGATTCTGACATCCAGGTACGATTACCAGAATCGCAATTCTCCGTCTTCCAGCTGAAGAAAGCTCTTCCCTTTTATAGCCTGAGACAATCTTTCGTCGGCGATAAAATTCTTTCTGCTGGAAGGATCTAATGTGCCGTTTCCGGAAACAAATGGAAGCCATGCCACCTTCTTCTCGCTGTTTTTCAGTCTGATGGTAATATAATTCATCGCCAGGTCGTTAGATGGCCTCCGCGTCACATTTGCTGGCAGACAGTGACGGAGAAAATTTTGAGAGGAACATCCTTCGGTAATGATGAAGGAAGGAAATGTAACAAACACGCCATTCCTTAGACTAATAATGTGAAAATACAAGCCGCGTATAATGTAATGGAATTTAAAGAAATTTTGACAACACTGCTGAACAATATCACAATAAGCTTGTTAGTCTTCTTAAAAAATTGTCTTCTAAGGATGCCACACTAAAATGTTAATGAAAACCCTCTCACCACTAACTACGCTTTACATAAAGACAATCTTTGCTATTCTTGAATTTTTCAAAAATTACCCTTGAAGATTTGATATGTTTAAGATATTTGTATGATGAATAAAACTTATATCTAGTAAAAGATTTTTTTGCCTATTTATTCTTGATAATGCTTGTACAATTGGTAAATCGTCAAAGATAAACAAATCTTACTATACAACAAATTATCATATTAAAGAACACAGTTTGTGTCAAAATATGCGTGGCATTAACCGCTTCCGCAATATTCCTTGTTATTGGTTTGAATTTTCATACACTTATACTTTTTTTCAAGTGGTACATCATTGTTCTTTTCCTTTCGTAATAACGCAAACAGCATGAAATCTCATAATCATTCTAGACGATGGTACTGCTTCGGCCAGAATAATCTGGCTAACAGATGAAGGTGAAAGAAATATAAAATACTTAGTTTCGTTTCAGTAGTTTAAATCGCTTTCTAAAAGTGTTAATTTTCGGCAGTGTAAATGACAACGCTGTTCTGTCTCGCACTCGCCAGTGTACTACTCGACTGCACTCAGTAACCACGGATAAATGCGTCATTCTGTCCCAGTGGGTGAATGGAGGTGATTTCACCTCCCCTAACTTGCTTGCGGTTGAGCACCCCTGCATTAGACATTTCTGTCTGTAGCAATCTACATACCTTGATCGTGCAACCTTTTATTTGGCCTTCCAATATTCATTTTCCCCATTTGGTTTATCATTATTAAAGCGGAATGTTAATCGCTCTCTATTCATTCTTTAAACATGACTTATCCACTTAGTTTTGCCCTAATGACCTAGCTGTTGACGGGCCTTTAAACCCTACTCACTCACTGCACATAGTTTTACATTCCTTATATTTTGCATTCTGATTGTATATATCTAATTTTTTCGTATAGCTTTCCTTTTGTAGTCTGTTCTCTTGTATCCTGCCACTGCTCTTAGAAACTTCATTTCGTTTACTTCCAGACTCCTTCCCCCCCCCCTTGTTTTCTATCATAATTTATGCCTCACTCCCATATAGTAATTTTGGCACTCACTTTATAAAACTTTAAGATTGTATCCTTTCATGCACTGTTTCTCAGACATCTTTTGATAGCGCCATTAGAGTAGTTAAACCCTTCCGTTGTTTTGATCCATCAATTTGCTTCTTACAAGTTATAATATATCGTACAAAAACTAATCGGTCAATTCAAAAAATTGAAGTTTTTAATTATTTTAATGGTGTTATAAAAACATGTAATTACGTCTGAAATATTTAATTTAACCACTTGCTCCACAATCTTATCTTCTATAACAATTTTTGATCTTATACTTTCTTTTCCTTTGAACGCCATCACTTTTATTTTACTTCTGAAGATTATCATGTTGCATTCCTTTGCTATTTTATTGAATTTTGAAGATGTTCTTCTGAATTAGATATAAGAGTTTGATCATCTGCGAACATTGAAGTTAATGCGTAGTCTTTGTGTGAAAATGATTTTAATGAAAGGTTATACTATTAAACAATTATCTACCAATTTCACGAATATGTTGAAAATAATTGAAAATCGATTATGTTGATTAATTATTTTTAAAGGAGTAATTTTATGCAGTCAGTATCACTTTTAAATACCTCCATGTACGTAGGATTTTCATTTTATTAATGCGTAGTATAAACACGTTATCTGGGACTAATAATAATTTGTCTCCGTCAGGGACGTGGGTAGTAACTTTCTGTAGAAGCTGTACCCATCCATCTCTTTCCGGGATAAGCGCCGGGTTTGTGAGGACGGATTTACAGTGAACGAGGAAACCTTCAGGTGTGAGTGACCTACATTTTGCTTCGGATAGCTAACCACTACAAACTGCATGCATAAATGCGCACTCGATCACATTGATAACTTGAGGAACCCTTATATAGGTTTTACCATTAATAATTTAAATTTATACATTTCCATGACTTTTAAACGCAAGTAACCCTCAAAACTGTTCGTATTCTTGGCAAACATTAAGCCAATTTAAGAAAACTACTTTTATCTACTGCCTATTAATCAGTGATGCTTTAGTTTGCAGCTACTAGGCAACAAAAGCTATGCTTTATATTCTAACAAAACACAAAGCACTAAAATACAGGTTCAACAAAACGGAAGATTCAGTTTAATGATATCTATGTCTTACTTTTCTCCTGGTAAGAATATGCTTTAAATCAAAATATTTCTCAACTAATTTATATTTATTGTAATATTACAACTACTAAAATTTGTAATACTTATTGGGAGGCACAGTTTCTCTTATCATTTGTGTCTACTTTATTACCCAAACATCAGGCCTTTAATTTCATATATCTACATAAACTTTCCTTGTCTATTGTGGAAGGCTGTTATACTTGAGTTTAGACTGGTTTTAAAACTTTTTCCTAATGAACCGTAAAAAATCACCTTTGTCGGTTCTTTTCACTTTAAATTCACATACAACTTTAGCATCCAACATTTCAGAATATAACAATAATGTTGTTAATGTATCGTGCCTTTTTTCAAAGCCCACATTACTCTTTCTCGAAACAAATCGTTTCCGCAATAAATAAATTTCATTAAATATACATGCTAAATGTATAACATACACTAAAATACTCTTAATGTAAATAAAATAGCATAGACGACACGTTAAAAAATCGTATGTGTTGCACTCACATGACTTTCTCTATTCTTGTACTAACCATTCTTACAAACTCTTATTCCTATATCTTGTTCTTGTTAGCTGAGATAAACATTTGTACAAATTATGCTATTGCTTATTTCCTTGTAGGTGTAAGGGGAATATTACAATACAGTAGACTTTGTGCTATAGCCAAATCTTTTAAAGCTTTGAGATTCCGTTCTCTTTGCACACTTAAAATACAAAAAAATGAACAACGATGTTCCATTTCACGAAAGTTTTCAATTTTTCCGAGACTTACACACATGACAAGGAATATCTCCGAAATGGCTCACTCTACAAAAAAATTTATTCAGAAATAAATTGTGTATTTTAGCAAGATCTACATGTTTTGTATAGTATGATTTGGCCTATCTATAACGGTTTACCAGTTATGCAAAATTCTTCCAGAGTAAATATGACTACAGAGACTATAGCCAGAAAATTCAAGATATACATGCCATTTGTCATAAAAATGTTTCAAATATATGGCATTTTAATCAAAACCGTTAGTCATTTTCAGGAAAATCAAAATGTTCGAAAAATGTTCTATGTAAGGGGTAGTTTAGGCTGGGGATATTTTCTTCAAAATCTTCGTGTCGCATCCTTGAAAGATATTAAATTTAAATGTCAACTTTGGTTTTTAACCGACTTTTCGTTTTTGAGTTATGCTATCCACACACTGACACACAGCCAACACACGCCCGCGCGCGCATACGTTTTTCTAAAATGCTTTTTTTTTTTTTTTTACTCAGAGAGTACATTGAATTTTTGGGGGTGGAATACAATACTTCTACTTGCCGGTAGAGAGTAAAAATTAGGATTAGTAACTCGCGGTTCTTAAAACACGCTCTTCGACTGTGTTCTAACTTGAGCCTGTCATTACTAAACTTCTACTTTTGTAACTCAGGCATCGGCAAATATGTACTCAATGAGGCCTCGCAACTATGACGTGTCAGGGGCAGCACTTACTCTGTCTCCCCCTCCCTCGCAGCTTTAACTGGCACTGCATACACACCGATCGCGGGCGAACTGTCCTGTCGTGTTTACCTGCACTTCTAAACATGTCTCTCAAAGTGTAATTTTATACTAAGACTTAAAGATAAATTTCTGCGCTTTAGAGCGCATGTAATTATTCCTGGTCTATTAAATTTGATATCTAGAATAGCACTTTGATTATTTCTTCTCTCATCATGTAAGGAGCGTAAGGTGTTTGTTGTGCAGTTCAAAAAGACACTCATCAATGGAACATCAAGCGGCATTATGATACATGTCACAAGATCACCATACAATTATAGACAAGCATGTATTCATAAATTTATACCACGATTTAAAGTAGCATAACACTGACGTAATGTCGTTTATTCATTTTTTTTTCAGATCTAGATCGGACGAACCAACTGCAACAGCTCAAAGAGCAATATTCAGATAATACACCTAATATTAATTCAAATAGTACAACTGATAAACAACTTCACGCCAGCTATGCTGTTGCTTTGGAGATTGCTCAGTCACTGAGGTGTTTTAGTGATGGAGATTTCATAAAAAATGTGAGAGTAAAGTTGTCAACATAATTTTCCCTGAAAAATATGATATTTTTAGTAATATTTCATTATCACCACGAACCATACTGAGAAGGATACATAAAATAGCAGAAATAACCGAAAAAAGGCTACAAACCGAGGTCCAGGAATTTATAGCCGTTTCTCTCGCGTTGAATGAAAGCACTGACAACGTTGACACAGCACAATTGGTAATTTTCACTCGTGGAGTTACTAACAACCTCTCGATACAAGAATATTTATTATTTAGATTGTATAATAAACAATTTTGAGTTAGGCTTAATTTCTTTTTTGGTTGAAGTCATTCCACTTAGGGAACATACAATAGGAACAGAATTATTTCAAGCATTTAAGAAATATGTAGAAGGAAAGAAACTGAATCCAAAAAAATCTTGTATCGCGATTAACAGATGATAATTTGCATGCTATCCTGAGAGTGGCTACTTGTGATATATCACTAGATTTTCATGGTACATTGCAAATAGAAGTGAATTGAAATATATTGCTCAAATATCTAGGCCTACCTAAAGTATCGTAGACCAAAATAGCTGGGTTCAAGTATGTGTACTATTCCTTATTGTACTCTGTAGCGAGCGAGTCCACCACTGACTCTGAACGAAGGTCAATGCCGTCCCCTGATCTACATTACGTCATGTGTATTGCGGGTTGCATGTTGAGACGTCATACTCACCCCTCATTGAGTACAGGTTTGCCGATCCCTGTTGTAACTAATACTCTAAGTGCCTATTAATGAAGACAGTTAACTGTAAAATTATTACTATTTTATTAGCTTCACCAAAATATAAGGATTTAGCGAAATAATCTGTGTTCATAAGTTATTTCATGTATGTTAAACCTTGGTTCAATAATTAATGTCTTCCGTATTTAATATTTCAAAATCAAATTGATATTAGCAATATTGTGATAAAATGACAAAATGCAGTCCAATTTCCTTCCTATCACTTTGTTGTCTTCTAAACTTTTGCACAAATACGTTTTCTTCTGGTCGTTAATACAGTCTCCACTCTTTCGTGGTATCGCAACTTACAAGTGTTTACTTCTCGTATCCGTGATTCAATTCCTTAAGTGTCTTTATTCACTTTCTCTCTCTCATACACTAAGTCCGATGATACAACAATCACTTGATGCTCCTTTAACCATTTTGATGACTCACTCACAGGTGCACAGCTGTCTCACACTCACTGACACACCGACCTACTCATGTCTGTAGCTCTCCACTCTGCTGTTTCCTCACCTCATTATATAGAGGGGATGACGTCACACTGACCTTTTCTCGACTTCCACAGATACGCCGGCAATGACGTAGCCTTTCTCAAAGTCTCTGGAAACCCTTTGTGTTGCCACTTCATTGTCTTTAGCAGCGTGTTCGCTCGCCCGAGTGGCGTGGCGAAGCTTGACCTTCTGCCTTTGTTTGCTCACCGGCTTGCTATGTGGTAGCTTAGCCCCGACAATCCTTTGGTTTACTTCACGCCCGGCGTCACATATAGTCAAAAAATCTATAATTTAAAACATGATAATAACAACAATAACTATAATAATAGACTAACAATTATGAGTAAAGAAAGAAAAGAGAAAACGAAAGTCAAATGATTTAGCTTCACGAATTTTAAAAGATGAGAGTGGAAAGTGTAAGTCCTGTAGTGTCAGATCTAGGAAAATTCTTTGGCATGGGATATATCAAAGCCAACGAACACAAAGTTATATCATATCGAAGCATATTTTAGTCACTGGTTGATTTGACTGATGGATTGTTTTATTATCTACATTGATCAGCAACTTCTCAGTGCAAATAGTGAAAATATTGGGAACATGCAATAAAAGACGTTATCATCATAATTAGTGTTTCCTTTCTAAATAAAGCACACGCACACTCAAGGGGAGGAATATCAGTGCTCGACCCATGGCAAAGGGTGAACCAAAAGCACTTGAACACATTGCCAGACGGCGTGAAGCAATGTTGTTTCAAACGTCTCATCAACGCGTGACCTACAAAACGCTAATTTGGTCTCAAAACTGTTGCATCAACGAGTGACAATACTAAATTTTAAAAAGAACTGCATCAACATTTAGCTGTTTCAAATTAAAACAATGTGGAAAATGAAAATGTATGCTTCAGTTGCTGCTTCCTTTTTGACACAATAAAATACACAACATTGGTATAAAGCAGATTCCAGCAGGCTATACATTAACGAGTAAATAAACAATAGATTTGATACATTCACGTGACTTTCTCTACACCTTCTTTAACAAATATTCCTGCAAAAACTTATGATATGTGCATCATATGAATGGAGATAAATCTTTGTAAAAAATTTGTTATTACATATTTCCCCTTAGATACATTGGGAATAAGGAAATACAATAGGCTTAAGCGACTTCCTGTTTGAGAAAAGTATAAGCATTGGGAAATTCAAATCAATAATAAGGAATATCTCGGAAATGTTTAACTCCACGAAAGAATGTATTAGACACAACTTATGTGACTGAACGAGGTCTACAGTTTTATGCAGTAACATTTTTACTACGTCTTACAGTTTACCATTAGTCGTCCAGGATGAAAATAACTTTCGGTCTGTTCCCATAAAACTCAAGATCTACATTTCATTTTAATAAAAATATTTTAAACATAATGTATCTTAATAAAAATGGTTAGAGCCATTGTTTGATAAAATCAAAGATTTCAAAAAGTTCTCCGGATAAAGCATAGCTTAGGGTGGGGTATTTTCTTAAAGCTGGTGACGTATCTTTGGGAGATCAAGTACTCGACTACCAAGTTTGGCATTTAACAAACTGTTCATTTTGGTGTAAGCTGTTAGGACAGACTAAGGATAGACAGACAAATACGTGCGGACATCTTTTTCTTGAAATGTGCATTTCTAATTCAGGGATCTCAAAACGTGTATTTCCGGTGGAACTTCTCCATATAATTTCTATATGGAATGCGACACCTGCTTTATCTACCATGTAATAATTGATAGAGATAGTAAAATGATTGACCTAGAGCATCATTTCAACAGTTGGCAGCCCTTGTATTTCTATAGTATTTATAATACTGCTTCAGGTTTCTGCTTCTGTTCATCTAAAGCAAAACCAACCATTTAAGGCGGGAAAATTTCAAAACAAACTGCCGTTGAAATCATATTACTTCAAAGTTACAAAGAGTATCCGAATGAATCTAATTCACACAAAACAAACGAATAATCCACTGGATTGACGTTGATAGTAATGATTATTACTCTCGTTTCCTTCACGCAGAAAATGAATGAGATTATCGTCGGTTTTCTCATTTTCTCGAAAGGAACGCAAGCTGATGGACGCCTCTAAGCCACAAACTCATCCATCATCTCCTTTTGTTTTTGTTACCATGGAAGTAACAGTAATGGGTTGAAAATCCAAACAAAAGAAGACCGGTGGCGCGTATGTGATATTTTTACCACAGGATTCACGGCAGCTCTGTGTTTTAAAACTCGTATACGCGAAGTCTTTGACAGGTCACTCTTTTCAACGAGGTCAGCGACGGGTAAAGATGGATAAGCCATGAATAGCCGAAGGTAATATGAATTTAAAATAGTGTAAAACAGTTTCAACAGAAATTCTCTGCTTTATACACTGTATTTTTACTTTCTTTGCTACGTACATATGAGGCAGAGAAGATATTGCATTCAATCTAAAAATTCTACCGCGGCTTCAACTGAAATACATGTTTTGAGATCACAAGAATCCAAATTGAAGACACTTTTATAACAAGTTCTTGTGTACAGAAAGCGAATTTAGCGAAATGCACTCTCATTTCTCATCGTTTTACGGAGTCTTGTAAGGAGTGAGGCATAACTGCTGACCAATGAACTACTGAAAGTTGCATTACGGTGCTAGAGGTATGGGGCCGTAATGAGGACAAGGAAAGATGGTGGAGGGGTAATGGTAGATAAACCTAGCCACGCAGAAAGGTCACGCTTTAATTTTCTATAGAGTCTTAACACCTATTATGGAAAATGTTTCAAATGTTGCTTGAAATAATCAGCATATATTGAGTAAAATGATTGCAGTATAAGAAAGGCTTTAACTTTGTCCTTAGAAATAAAAAACGTATAAATCTTTACAGTAAATATTATGCAATATTATATTAAAAATATAAAGGCGTTTAATCCTTCTACAAATTCTCTTTGTATTTGTACTGGAATTAAAACTCCAATCGAAATAGCTCTAAACATGTTTGTTTATTACTTTATATTATAATGCACTTTCTGCTTTCTAATACGTATGCAATAAACCGCCTTTCCTGAGTGGCATTAAAATTTAATTATATTTCTGTGAATTTGCACATTCCCGTGAAGGTTTCGGAGTTGCTTAAACCATTTTACAGTAAGCAGAACAGAAGTAGTTTTAACAAATTATACACATAAAGATGGATGTTGGTATGTATAAAATCCAACATCTTATACATGCAAAATGTGTTTTCCAAAGAGGTTAATTTGGTGTTCCAGGAGTGTGGAATATTATTTCACAGTATATAGTAATAATTTCTCATTATATAAACATCACGTAGCTTTTTATCTTATTAAATCAATGTGGGACCAAACAGAAGGTACAGAGATTTAAAATTTAAGCTAATATATTATTATCTAAATAATACTTCTCCATACGAGGATTCTTCCACTGCCAGAGGTACTTGCACACTATGCAGCATTTCCAGAATTTGAAAGACTAAAGGAGAGGTTAAGGAAGTTGAAGGATTTTATATCTGCTATTTGGAATAGTTGGGGCTGTACAAAATCATTATTATAAGGGGTAGAGGAGAGAATTCACTAGGGAAACGCTCCAGATCATTAGACAATAATGCTACAAAATTACAATTCCAGTTCACTTATTTTCTTCTCATCTTATTTTCTTTCAAAACTGAAAGCACAACACATTTCTCTTTTACGGTCTTCAGTCCTTCTTAAATGTTTCCTTCTCGTAACCTTTCTGTCTTTCTTCACTCTGTTTCTCAAACAGCTAGCTTTGACGATGCAATCACTCGACACCAATAAAACTGCTTCACTGGCTTTATTTCTACGCGATGCATCTCTCCAAAAAACTGCGCACACACACGCGCTCGCGCGCGCGCCCACACCCATAACACTGCCTGCTGCGAAAACACATCTGTGTAACTGCTACTACTCTCGTCGCCTCCCCTCTTTATACGGTGAGGGTGACGTAATACGGGCCTTTCTGGAACTTCACCTTTTCTGGGACTTCAAATAGGCCAGCTGCCGAGCGCCTCGCGAGTAATCTCGAAAACCCTTTGTCGCGCCGCGCTCATTGTCACGTTTTCACAAACAGTGGTGTGAGGCAACCGGACCCTGAGTGGCTTTGATACACACCGCGCCTGATATATGGTGCGAGGTAGCTTGACCCGAGCGTCCTTTGTTGTGCACGATGGCCGGGGTCGCAATAATTTCATGGAAAACTTGTGAGGTAATTGAAATGAATTGGTCAGTGGAATTTTAAAAAGCTAACCGTGGAACGTGGAGTAATCCAGCTAGTACAGGATATTTTAGCTCAAAGCTGTAACGCCATTTTTCCAAAATTAAGAATAGGGACAATTCTTTTTTGTAGTGACTCTTTGGATTGGATGATGTATTCGAAGACCTCCATCTGGTATCCTTAAACGTTTTCTGACTTTTCGTTTACTTACGTTACTACGTGTGTACATTTTATGAAAATTAATGTGCTCGAAATCTGTATTTCTGGGATAATCTCAATATGGAATTTTTGTAGTCATACCCTCGTACAATGCTTGCCTTTGCTGATAAAGCGCTGCGGTATGGAATATCCTGGAAACACCGCCCTTCTCTCATAAACTGTGATGCCTCCTCTGTATTATGTTGAATGGATTTTGCAGATGTTTGAGTAACTTTATCACGCACTAAATAGTCATACATTAAAGGTCGTTAAACCAGCAGCTAGTTACCATCATTTATGATAGGAATGTCAAACCACCTGCTGTACAGATAGATAACGTGTTCAGCAGGGGTCGCAGCACTGCAGCACAAAGTTTAAAGGTCAGCTAGCCTTTATATGTCCTGTGATACCACAAATATTGACGAGGAAGAGTAGTAATTCTGTAAAGAAATGATAGGGAGATATATATTTGCAGTAAGTAGTTTATGTGTGTTAAAATCGATGAATAATGTAAGAAAGCATAAGTAGAACTTTTGCCAGAGAATTGAAGTAATTAGGAAGCTTCGTATTGAGGTAAAGGCAATTTATTGTAAGTCAGTTAACAAGAAGTCGATGAACTCAAGCTCTGTGAATAATTTCTAAATTTCAGTTATGTTCAGAAGTCAAAAATATGCATAGGCTAGTACTAAAAATCTAATGTGTTGCACTCACATAACTTTCTCTACTTTTTTACTAACCATTCTTACAAACTCTTGTTCTTCTATCTTCTTCGTGTTAGTTGAGATAAACATTTGCAGAAATTCTCTTATTGCTTATTTCTATGTAGGGGCAAGGGGAATATTGGAATACAGTAGGCTTTGAGCGATAGTAAAATCTTTTAAAGCTTTCAAATTCCTTTATCTTTGCACACTTAACATATTAAAAAATGAATAGCGATGCTCTATTTGACTGAAGTATAAGTTCTCCAAAACTTACACAAATAACGAGAAATATCTCCGCGGTGGTTCACTCTACAAAAAATTTATTCAGGCATAAATTGTGTGTTTTAGCAAGATCTACATTTTTGTGTAGTAAGATTTGGCCTATCTCTTACGGTTTACCAGTTATGCAAAACTCATCCAGAGTAAATAGGACTTCATGGGCTATAGCCAGAACATTCAAAATAAACATTTCATTTGTCATAAAATATATCAACCACTGGCATTTTAATCAAAATTGTTAGAGCCATTTTCAAGAAAATCAAAATGTTCCATATAAAGGGTAGTTTAGGGAGAAACAATTTTATTCAAAATCTACGTGTCGCATTTTGAAAGACGTTAAACTTAAATATCAACTTTGGCTTTTAACCGACTTATCTTTTTGAGTTGTTCTGTCCACAGACAGACACACACACACATACACACACACACTCACACACACACACACACACACACACACAAGCGCGCGGACCTTTTTCTAAAAATGTCTTTTTTCGGATTCAGGAGGCCTCAAAATATACTTCTGGTGAAACCTCGACATCGAATTTTTGGGTGGAATACAATACTTCCCTGATACTTATCAGGTCGAGAGTGCATTTACTGCCTAACATAATTACGAGCCTGGCAGAACAGAATGAGGTTCAACTCATCTGGGTACCAAATCACAGTGACGTAGAGAGAAACGAAAAGCTGATGAACTCGCAAGACAAGGAGCAGCTTCAAAATGTATTGTACCAGAGTTAGCTCCAGAAACATCTCGATGTGTGGTAAGAGAACCTAGTAAGGACTGGTCCAAAGAAACCTGGCTCAAAACTCCAGAAAATGGACATGGTAAACTATTAAAAAACATGTAAGGAAGTTTACTCGTATGTAATACACTCCGGTTGAGGGCAATTAATGTTTTTTCTCACAGGATATATGCTCTTGAGGAGAAAAAAAAAACATCTTAATGGAGTGTTTCAGGGTAACTTATATTGCAGATTGTGAAACAGCCCAGCATATCTTGTGTACCTGTAAGAGACATTACTTTTAGAATTAGAATTTGAGACTACACCTGTTCTGAGACTATTTCTTAATAAAATTTGAAGGCGTAATGAACTGCCTATAAAAACGATACAGGTAGCACAAGAGAAGCGCTACGGAGAAATGGTGCGTCTGGAGAAATGACAGAAATCTATATCGAATAAAACAAGATAAATATCATCAGTAAAGGCCGGAGTAATGTGCGCTCACATGCGATACAGGTTAACTGGACACAGAGTATGAATGACGTCAGAAGTACAGCATGGCCATCAAATGTGCAAACGGCTGCCACTAGAAGCAAGAATTGAAAACAACGTAACGTAGTACTCTGCGAACTAGTGAAGTATTACCTTACAAGTTTATGCAGACGCAAGGTCAAGGTGTAGTGTAACGCCACTCTTTTGTTTCTTCTCGCAGTGAGCTGCGGACGTGGAGTGATAGTGTCCTTTAGTGTTCATATGATGCTCGTAGGTTGTGCTGCAGTGAGGCGGTTTTCATGGTCAAGCTGTACCTACCTGCAGTTGTTTACATGCGCGAGTGATAACAGTAAAGTCCATGTGCGGTATACCTATGGAAAAACGCACACGTCTCCGGCCTTTAATCATCAGTGTCCACCGCTTGAGGTGCCGTGTGCATTAAGAATAGGCGTTAAACACTATAACACGCATTATTCAAAATACAATTGCATATTCTTTATTACATTGAACACACGACTTCTGAAGACAGCTTTTCCGGTGTGCGCCGATGACCTTGCAATTTCGAGCAAAGGGTGGTAGCGTTTAGATCAGCCCTGCATTACAAAAGCAAAGACACTGAGTCAAACCACTTCAAATTAATCCGCTCGGGAAATCCATGACAATGTAAGTAGCATAATACAAGTTTTGGTGAAACGACTTATATCCTGAGTGCAACCTCTGTTCCAAGCTAGAAATGTACAACACCTTAATTAAAGCTGTAAAGCATGTCACATAATGACCAGATTGCTTCACGTTTCACACATAATGTGAAAATTACAACTGTAGTTGGAACTGAGGTTAAAATGTAATGGTAACATTTTAATGCTACCTCGTAAATTATTTACAGCAGAATCATGTCAAGTACATGCATTAATGAAGCACAAAGGGTCGTAAGATCTTTGAGTGGAAGCTTTTATAGCCGGGATATAACCAAATGCATAAAAGAGCATATACTAAAGCAAGAATAGAGAACGTCCATACCTATGGAGGAGAGAACTGGACCATAAGTAGACCACTGAAAAGGAAAATGGGCACTACAAAAGAATGGACACAGAAGCAGAGGACCATAAGGAATGAATACATAAAGGCAGAAAAAACCGTTCTGGACAGAAGACAAAGACTCTCCAATTGTACAGACTTTCCAAAGAATGAAAGACAATGGCTGGCCGAAACGAGTTCTTACTTGGTTACCTCCTGGAAAAGGAAGAAAATGGGACCGTGCGGACCTGGTATGGATGTGTTGGGAAGGAAGGGTCTCGAATATAAACAATAGTAAGATAGCAATGTACAGAGAACAGAAGCTAAATAGGGCAGTTACTAAAAAATGAAGAACCTCTATGTGCAGAAATGTGCGGGAAATGCTTGGCCTATTGTAGCCAGGTCTACGTCTATGCACGCTTGTAAATATACGCTTAGTGTTTACAACTGCTACGTTCACAACATTTTGAGTCCTGATTCTGGTATAGGAGATCTTAAATCATACATTTCTAACAGATTCCTCATACCTAATTACTTGCTGGTAATATTACTAATTTTATAAATAAATGACGGGGGATAGATAAAACATTGCAATAAATAACTTCCGCGTATTAAAATCAATGCAGAGTGTAAGAATCATAAGTTGTCATCTTGTCAGGAAATAGAACTAATTAGCAAGTTAAGGAAAATGAATTAGTATAAGTCAGTGTAGCTAAGGCAATTATTAGGGTTGCAGTGAAATCAAATCAGCAAGAAATCAATTAGCACGATGTTCAGGTAACCAGAAATCAGGAACTTACGAATGTAAGGAGGTCAATACTGAAAATTAGAAAGGAAAAAACATTCTTAGAATTTAGCAAGTCACGGAGTAAAATTGTGTTGCAAAAGAAAACTAACATTTGCCAACTTTGGTGGGGAACCATGACATACGGGACGTGTGTGACAAAATAATTCTAACTAAATGTTATTACAAATACAGTTTTCCTTTCCACGTTAACACAGTCTACAGTCTTTCGTGTTAACACAGCTCACAGCTTTACTTCTCGTAACTTTGCTCAGTCCTTTCAGTGTCGGCAAAATCCGGTTACTTTTCTGTCACTTTATTGTCTTCTAAAATGTTCACAACTAAGCAGTTTGTAGTTTGAGGAGTGATAATTAATGTCTCCCTTTGTGGTACATGTGACATCGTTTCAATATTTCGGTCTTCGATGAATCCACCCTCCTATCACAATTACATTTCCGTCGATTTTAAATGAAATGCAGTCATAATATTCCTTTAGAGGTTTTTAGCACCTTCACTTATTGTCATTTAAAGAATGCCACAGTGTTTACGTCAGCGTGGACTTAGCAATTTACAAACGCAACCTTTACGTTTGCATAGACACGGTCTTCCCCTCTAGCCCTAATTAATATTTGTTGATTTATAATGCTTCACTGTCAATACCATTCGTTTTATATAACATATTTTGGGAATAAAAAGTTACTCTTTACCCCCTTTCTTGACACCTGTCATGAATCTTCTTTTAAAATGAGACTATACATGAGTGGAGTTTTTACCGTTAGGTTGTGTAATAGGGGTTTTGAAAATGTAGAAAACTAGTTTAAGACTTAGTAAGATATATTACATTTTAATATCCGGAATGAATCGGAACAAACTTGGGTAAAAATCATTGCATCACATAGCAACTTTTGGAACAGCATTCCATAAATAAGTTAACAGTATTTTGATTCTAATGGAAATAAAAATACTTAAAATAAATTATTTTATTTTATTTTATTTTATTTTATTTATTTCCTCCCGCTCTTTTCCAGTCAATTAAGTAAATATTTCATTTGAATTATTTTTTAGCTAAAAAGGTGTCAAAATCTTTAGCCTTTGTTGAGAAATATTCAGCTGATCTGGAAGCCTTTTATATTAGTAGTTTGTATTAGCGAGTTAGAACAAATGTTCAATAAATTGACAAATTTAATGCAGATTCTTGTGTATAAAATTTCAATTCTGTACGGGATTGTCTAAAAACTGAAACCCTGTGTAAGGCTCTCAGTCAAAATTATCCTGAAGTTTATACTGTTCTCCAACTATTTTATGTGAGTCCATACATTTTCTCCGAATTCCTATGTAAAATTCCAACTCCATACTAGCAGCGCTTGGCGATTTGTCTGATGCGTACGGACGAACAGGTGAACATGGTGATACTAACAGGTACTCAAATTGTATTTGTTTTTGTCAATAAAATTATGGATTTTAGGTATACTCGTGTTATTCATTACCATGCATAGGCATTCTTAATCAGTTAGGTTCGGGTTATCTACATTCAAACCTACTAATAATTGATGATGGCATATCCTACTCTGCCTGCGTGCAGCACATTTGATGCCGTCTCCGATATCTCAATTATTGATAAGGTGGCAACTCCTCCAGTGGTGGACTCTGCTATCGTTTTCTCAGGACAAACGGCACAAATATATTAGCCTATGAACAAAGGTCAGGAGCGGCGAAATGGAAGTATGAAAACACTTTATCTGAATGGCTCGAAGGCATGCTTCGCCACGACTTTCCACAACGGCTCCTGGATGAGTCCGTGTGGTATATGTTTGAAGTGAAAGGTCTGACGCTCAAACTATAACCATCCTGTCTCAGGATCGAAAGAAAAAGGAGACGTAAGAGAAAACAATAAGTGCAGTGGTAGAACCACGTAAGGGCGCGGGGTATGTGGAAAGGGAGATAGTATTTCCTTACTAACATAAACCTTGTGCATTGTTTCAGCACAATTTTATACACTCAAATATGCAATGATGATGTAAAACTGTGCTCGAAATACTCGTTTTCAAACTTGTTACTGCTTCTTATGTTATGGAAATTTACTCTCTTTAGTTAAAATTTTCCATATATGTCGTGTCTGAAAGGGTACTTGTATTCCTACAATGGTTGCTGAAATTTTTGTATAAGCCACAATTTTGAGTTCTTGCCTGATTTTCAGTCGATTGTTATGAAAAAACTAAACTTTACTGAACAGAGATACTAGAAGAGTAAGTCATGCCTTGTTTTCTATTGTTACAGACAAACTGAAGGCGGAGATTGCGATCAACGTACACCTGGATACTCTGAAGAGAGTGGAGATCTTCCAGAACACCGAAGCGGGCTTCCTATGTGAATTGGTGTTGAGGCTAAGGCCGGTCCTTTTCTCGCCGGGGGATTACATCTGTAGAAAAGGTGATGATCGGAAATGGGGCCTCAGATGAGCCTCTCCAATTACTTTATTGTATTCTTAGTTACTGAGAAATATTCACTTGCAAGCCTGGAAAATCTATTCAGGGTATCCAATATATAAAAACATCAAAATACAACTGTAGCTTAGACAGTCTTAGATCACCTGCCTACTCGTGAAGTCTGGGTTCAATTCCCGGCTGTAGAGTCAAGAAATTGGAACTATGAATGAGAGTGAGAAAATGTGTGTACGTGGTGTGTGCATGTGATATCACAATGGCACCACTACTTCAAAAGTGAACGTTTGGGCCTTCTCAACAATCCTCTTGCAACTTTTTCTGCCTTTTGCTATACTCAAATTTGCCACCTTCAGTTTCTTTAAGACTTGCATCACATCATCTTCCCATCTCAGTTTTGGTCTGCCAACTGCTCTTTCTCCTATAGTTTCCCATTTGTATAACTTTTTAATCAAACTCTGTTCATCCATCCTTAACATGTGTCCAAACCAATCCCATCTAAGTAATCCAACATAGTTTACTACATTATGATTCTTAACTAGTTTATTTAGTTCATTGTTTCATTCTCCAGTTATATGCTCCTCTGTTTGGTTCAAATATTCTCCTGAGCATTTTTCTTTCAAAGATTAATAACTTTTGCTTGATATTTTCTTTGAGTACGCAACATATGCATATAATCACATACGTATTAGGTAGTGCAGATATTGCATTCCACCAAGAAGAATTCAATGTCAGGATTTCGTTGCATATACACGTTTTGAACCCAAATAGCATTTTTAGAAAAATATCGTGTACTGACGTCTATCTGTGTATACACAACTCAAAAAAGAAATGTTTCATAAATACCAAATTCGTCACTAAGCTTCAGTATCTTCCAACGATGCTACACAAAGATTAAAAAAAAAACAGAAAAGAAAGAAAGTGCTCATGCTCAAACTCACGAATTTGGAAGTTCAGTAATACGTGAATATTCCGACTTTTGTGCTGGAGGGATTTTACTATGTGCGGAACTAGTGAACACATTCGAGAGACACTATGCGCTGTAGGCAGCGTGTTTTGTGCTGTCTTGCACTCGAACACTGACACTGACGCCACGCTCTGCCAATGTAGAGATAACTTGGGATTACCTCATTTCGCAGTAGCATAAAGCAGCGGTATGCAAACCCCAACACATTAGGTTCTGCAACCTGCTTGACACAGAGCACACACTTGGGGTAGGAGACGTGAAATCAGCGCTATTCCAAGTCAAGGACACGATTACAGTCGGAAGCATAACACGCGTTCTGCCCATGTTAACTAATGCTGGATTTCTGACAATGAAGTCATTAATCCTCTTGCTCTCCAATATTTTTCACTGATGGATGGAGCGCTAGAAGTGGGCCTGGCATATTTGAAGGTGGTCTCAGTCCATTTCCTGTTGCAGATCACATAGAGGATAGAGTGATGAATATATCCCAATTCTGTTTAAATGTCTTGCCAGACAATCATGTCCTGTAATCAACCTGAAGGTTGCAACTGCCGTTTTTTGAGGATACTCAGAAATTACTGTTTGAATGTTTGGTAGTTCCCATAGTAATATATTACAATAATTTTTTGAACTGCATAAAATGGTAGATTAACTATAGATTTCTGTACCCTGCTTGTACCCTTTTTTGCAAGAAGATCAGCTTTGTCATTACCACTCATCCACAGTGAGCTGGTATCCATTGGAAAACTAGGTGTTATTGAAGTGCTGTTAGATGGGTAAGGATTTTCCAACATTCATTAAGTGTTTGGTTTTTGTGACAACTTGGAAGTTGCTATAATTGCCGCCCTGGAATCTGAGAGAATAACTGCTTGCTGAAAATGTGAAATTCTATACAAAAGATTTTGTAGGGCCATTCGAATTGCTTCAGTTTCTCCATCAAAGTTTGTAGGCCCATAACTTAAAGATTTGTAATAGGAAAAGAGGTGATGCGTGACTCCAGCAACTGCTACATCTCGGTTTGATATCAGTGATCCATCAGTATACATATGGAGCCATTCGTGTTCGTAATTTTAGAACACTAGTTGGAGTATCACTTTTCTTAACTTCAGGTGCAAATAATATGTGAGGTCTAATGTTTGTGTTGGATTGATCTTATATATGAAGTTTTCCTTTGAATTAGGAAGGTGTACATTCTTCTTGATGTCTTGAATTTTGGAAAGAAAGCTCTCCTGAGTCTTTAGTGTAGGTATGTATAAAATTTCTCTTGTTCCATGTATTGAATGGGAGCTGATCAACTTTTCATGCTGAATAAGAGCTGTTTTTTTTTCCTTCTATTTCATATTCAATGGGGTATTGGTTCGTTAGTATGTCCATAGCTGGCATTGCTGTGGTTTTGATAGCACCTGTAATTATCCTCAGAGTTTGGTTTTGAAAGATTTGATTTTTTTCTTTGTATTTGTTGTTACAAGAACTTCGCAGCAGTAAGTAAATAATGGCTTTATATCATTGTATGTCAGAGTTGCTCTGGGACACCCCCACTTCGTTCCAGTTAGACGGCGCCTTTCTGCTCTTTGTATTACATTTTCTATTTGTTTGGTCCATGTAAGTTTGGTATCAAATATAACTCCCAAATACTCTGCTTCCTTTGTTTCTGGTATAATTGTTCACCCTCAAAATTTAGTTTTATTTTTAGTGGTTATTTTCTTAGTGAAAAGATTTGGTAGTTTGATTTTGTTGTATTAACAGTCATTAAATTTTCTTTGGTCCACTTTTTTAGGTTGGTTAAGGATTGCTGCATGTTTTTTTTTCTAGTTCTCTACTTTTGTTTTTTGGTTTTAAAGTTCACTTACTAAGTCATCGACAAATAGTGCACATTTCACACCTGATTCTTGTATTTGTTGTGGCAGATCGTTAATAAATGTATTAAAATAATAATAATAATAATAATAATAATAATAATAATAATAATAATAATAATAATAATAATAGTAATAGTAATAGTAATAATAATAATAATAATAATAATAATAATAATAATAATAATAATAATAATAATAATAATAATAATAATAATAATAATAATAATAATAATAATAGTAATAGTAATAGTAATAGTAATAGTAATAGTAATAGTAATAATAATAATAATAATAATAATAATAATAATAATAATAATAATAATAATAATAATAATCATAATCATCATCATCATCATCATCATCATCATCATCATCATCATCATCATCATCATCATCATCATCATCATCATCATCATCATCATCATCATCATCATCATCATCATCATCATCATCATCATCATCATCATCATCATCATCATCATCATCATCATCATCATCATCATCATCATAATAATCATCATCATAATAATAATCAGAATAAGAAGAATAATAATAATCATCATAATAATAATCAGAATAAGAAGAATAGGAATAATCATAATAATAATCAGAATAAGAAGAATAAGAATAATAAGAATAAGAAGAATAAGAATAATAAGAATAAGAAGAATAAGAAGAATTATATGAATAAGAAGAATTATATGAATAATAAGAATAATAAGAATAAGATTAATGGAGCTCTCTGAATCCAGCTTGACATGGGAAATTAAATTTTGTGATTATAAAAACAAATTTGACATATTTCACACCATTTTTTCGATCACTTTCGCTATTATGCTAGTAAGTGCTATTGATCTATAATTTTTTATTTCTTATGCTGTTGTATCTTTCTTCAAGAGTGGGACAATTATTGTTTTTCGGCATTCAGCAGATACAGTAGTTTTCCAGGATAGATTGCAGTGTTTTAGTAGTTGTTATTTTATTGTTTTTCCAAGGTTTTTTATAAACTCTGGGTGCATGTGATCTGGTCCAGGATAGTTTTTGTTTTTAGATTATTGATTGCAATGTTCAGTTCTTGCACATTAAAATTTTGAAAAAAATATATTGTATTGAGTGTTAGGATCACATTCTCTTTCTTCTATCAAATCTTTCTTAAATTGTTTACGTTCCTTTTTATTATTTCTTGTTTCTTATGTGAATTAGCATAATATTTATTGAATGTTTCGGCTAAGACTGCAGCATTTCTTAATATTTTATTGTTGCGTATGATAGGTGTGCTATCAAATTATAGTGTAAAACGTTTTAGTATCTCACGTTAGGCTGTACAAAATTCCCCACTGAAATAGTGTTTGGTGCAATAACTTGATTCAGACAGAACCAACCCAGAAAAGGAAGCAAAATGTAGTAATGCTAGATTATGGTAACCTAGCCTGTGTGACTGAGCGTAAATCCTACATACCACAGCAAAGCGACCGCAGCTGGCAAGCAAATCAAATGTAGTTCCGCTGCATGAAACCCAAGACAATTCAACCTAACCATAACCTAGCTCTTAGTTAATGCCACGAGTCCATAATCTCCAATAGACAGCTGGTTCAGGCGTATAATATGTACTTTTGTGGAAACATTACAGTACAGTACAGAACGAATAACTAAATCTTCCAGTTATATTTCATTTACCTCTCCCGCCCCCCTTTATTTATAAAGTTATTGTATAATGATTGATGCTACTATATCTTTTGATGCAGTCTCCAGCATCTCGATCCTCAGCGAAAATGCTGCTAACTGCTACAGTTGGGTTCTATGTGATCTTTTTCTCAAGGGAGTGTGGATGAATTGAGAATAGACAATATCAGTTAAGTCGGATAACACAGCAGAAGCCGGAAATAGCGTGGTCCGAAACACCGCGGATTCGGATTTAACGTGGGGAAAGTATGTCCCCCGAAAATATATCGTACTGTTTATTTATTTACTTCGTTTACTTATGTATGTATTTGCTTGTTTATTTATTTATTTGTTTATTTATTTGCTTGTTTATTTATTTTATTTATTTCACTGTCTATTTACTTATTCATTCATTTTTATTTTGGAAAGTTGAGTTTAAAATTTTCTTCAAAGAGTGGTACTGGAATAAACTTTTCGCTACCCCTAACGTGTACCTTGGCCACTGCACTGCTAAGAGTTTCCCCAATTAACGAGACATGCACATAGAAGAAGATATTCTGCATGTTAGTGAAGTGATAAGTACCACAAACAAGATGTCTCTGTGTATGGAGAAGCAACATGAATCGAACAGTATTTATCTCCATCCGGCTGCAATCAAACAGTACACGGAGGAAAGAACGTGAATTATGCCGCCAAACAAAACTTAGTGATTTCTTTAAGACAATAAAGTTAGATTAAAATGGGTACAGTGTATAAGATAAAATCAAACTTAGAGACTGAAAGCTCTTAGCAATGCTAGAAGTTCTTGAAAATGCCAGACAATTGTTTCGTGATGATCATCCATAGACCATTGAGAATGTGGTGGGTGATCATCACGAAATAATTGTCTAGAATTTGTAAGAACTTATAGCATTACTAAGATAAGTGAAGATTTTAGTCTCTAAGTTTATTTTTATGTTAAATTCTGTTGCTTGACTGTTAACAGCTTAGGTTATTTTTTTGAGTAGAGTGTAATTATATGTACTGCATAAATTAAGATTGGTTGCAGGACTGGAATACACCTCTAACATAACTTGTGTGTAATAACTTTGTCGTTATTAAATACTTTACAATGTACTGTAATTTACTCTTGCACGAATGTTTTCCACCATCTCCGTGTGATTGACTTTTGTCATATCTAAGCTCACATTTCGATATACCGCGGAATCGTTATAATGTATGTCCCCTCAACAGCCACGTTATTTCGGGATTCTACTATATATATAAAATGGAGGCTAATGACTGAGCTATTTGAAGTGAGTTTCCGACTGTTTGAGAATATGGAATTAAACTGTTTCTGAAACTTAGCATGAGAGATTGTAACTATTGAAGTATATATCATCTAACGTGTCAATACATAAAGTTTAAAACAAATATAATCCATAGTAACAATATCAACTTATATCGCTGAAATACTAATTGAAGAAGGTTCTTGCGGCAACCACCAGGTAAGTATAATCCGAACGTGGTACTTCCGATTTTTCATTTTGGGTTAATGCAGTCTACATACAAAATCACTCGCGCAAGGAACGCTTTGTAAAAATAACTTTTTAGTTCCAGGAGGGCTCAATACATATATTTCTGTGAAATTTCAAAATCAAATTTTCGGGTTAAATATAATACTTCTTCTATTTACATTAAGTAATAGTAGAGATAGTAAAACACACCATAACTAAAAATATCAAGTGCTAAAACAGTAGTTTTTTCAAAGTCAGTATCTTAAATAGGAACTTACGATTTAAAAGACGCTGTGTGTGCTATTCAATAGCTTTTATACACAATACACAATTCCACAATTTCACGATATCTTTAAACATAATTCGCAAAATTCTTTAATTTAAATGTTTTATGCTGTGAAAATAAAACTATTTACGTAATTTGTGAAACATTGCATTTTCTTGGTACTGGATGTCTTTTCGTTCGTAAAATAAGCTCTACTTCAGCTACAAGTTGCCTAAATAAGTAGCATTTACACCCAGAGTAACGGATATATCCAAAGACAGTAGAACAGCACCTTCAAAACAAGTTTAACCAAAAGGCGGTTTCGACCCATTCTCTCTCAGAGAGCCACGGGTTTATAATTTTGCAGCATAGACAGTGTTTAACAATGGCATTGCTATTTAATATTCGATACCATTCCTTATTTAGTCATGAGGTAAAAGTTCTTTGCCTTGAACGTTGTCCATTCAAAATAAGTGCAGCTAAAAGTACAATATGAAATTGTATAAAATCATCAAAACTCAAATGGTATGGTTAATGTGAACTGAATATTTTCATTTACATTGTAAAATATATTATTTATCATCGCCACCGCCACCGCCACCACAGGCGGGCAGCAGTTGAGGAATGGCAATCCCAACTGAGAAGTAATTTTTAAGTTAATTCTCCTAATTTGAATACAGTATTATTCACTGATCATCAAGTAATCTTTACTGGAAATGAAAATGTACTTCAATTAGCAACACATCAGTTTGAAAAGATAAACTGCAATTAAGATATTTCAACATAAAAACAAAAACTATGTCTTTTCTAGGGAGAAATCAGATATCAAAAATAATTATTAAAGATAAAACAATAGAACATGCACAACATTTTAATTACTTGGGATTTGATGTCACATTTTATGATGTTAGAGATATAAAACAAAAATTATATACATTTCAGAATGTATGTGGAACCCCTAAATGAACTTACTTTCTTTTTTTTTTTTTTTTTTTTTTTGTAATATTTAACGCCCGCTTTTACTACATACGGCACCGCAGGCGGTGACACTGATACATCGAATGAAGATGGAGCACCGATGGAATGAGATGGCGGGGGAAACCGGAAAACCCGGAGGAAACCCGCCCCGGCGCCGCTTCGTCCATCAAAACTCCCACATACGGTTGCCTGGGATCGAACCCGGGCCGCTTTGGTGAGAAGCGAATGGTCTAACCACTCGGCTATGGCTCCGCCGAAACGAACTCTGAAAAATAAAGCTCGAAATGAAACTATGTTGAAGTTCTATTAAGTGATGGCCGTACCAATACTGAGATATGGTTCCGAAAATAAGGCAATGAACAGAAGGGATAAAAGAATGGTGGAAACAGCAGAAATAAAGATCTTAAGGAGACAATTGTCGTAAATTTTTATTAGATAAATTTATTGAATTTAAATATTTAATTGTTAAGCAAGCGAATTTAAGACTTTTAAGTTCCAATTTCTGATGATTTGAGGGAGTTTATCTGTCTTTGTGTTGTAAGGAAGGGATTGATTTGTGGGGAGAGGGGAAGGGGGGTGAGAGTTGGCTGCGTCAGAGAAATCAGGTGAGGTCGGTCTTCGCACTTGAGTTGTTGGTGTGTTGTTCGTGAGGACCGACACGGCGAGAGAGTTCCGGTGAATGGGGCGAGCTTATTAAGAACTTCTGCTCAGGAGAACTACACCTGCACTTTCCGGCTTTTATACGAGAACTTCCAAATTGTATGTAAGTTGAGAACTCTGTTTTCTTGTGAATACATCTCGTAATATCAGATTTACGGGTTGATTTCTTTAACTGTAACTTTCCCCCAAATTTCCAGCCATTAACACCTAAAATCTTTGAGCTACGCCCCTCCCCCAACCCCTTGGTGAACCTTCCCATATAAGTGTGGGGTGTGGGGAATGCCAAGTCACCGTTTATGAGTTAACGTGACAATATTTATACACAAAAGTGAGCCGATTGGATGTCAAATAATAGAATAAAATAGTTGCAGGATATGAAGTTGAAGGAAACGTGTTGGAAAAGCTAAACGTCACTGGAAAGATGATCTCTGAGCCGAAACCGGCCGCCAACTTTTATTATTTATTTGTTTGTATGTCTGTCTCTCTGTCTGTCTGTTTATGGCAACAAACTTAGTGTTTGTGTTTCTAAACTTCGCAAACATTGCCCACACACAGTTTGTGTGTTTAAAAACAACAACAGTTTGTTGGCATACATAAATAATTACCATCTGAAGGTTATTTAATCCCGAGACATAACTTATTTTCAATAGTAAGTCACCATTGATGTGAGACTGCCTTCGTGGTTTACCGGGAGAAATACGAATTGGTTGGAGAATTTGATGTCATTCTGAAAGGTTGTCACAGTAGCTTAATGGGTAGAGCACCCGACTGGTAAGCGGAGGGTCTGTGGTTCAGATTCCAGCTGTGGCATTGGGTTTTTCAGTTCCAGTTCTGCCTCTCACACGTGTTATTTGTCTAAGTGTGTGTAAACTGCACATTGGGGCAAAGTGCACAAACTTGAGATGCACCTGCTTGTATTGCGTGTAGTGATTTTGACAACAGCTTGAGAGGAGAGGAAAGGGATTGGGCAGGAGAAAAACGCTTTCAGGATGCCTTGGGTGAAGCGCATCGCCAGCATTTCGTTAGATTCTAAAGTAAGAACAAATTAGAAACTTAAAACTTCACTTATCTTAGTAAAATTGCAAGTTCTTGGTGCAAAGCACCAAGATAAGTGAAGTTTTTTAGTTTCTAATTTGTTCTTACTTTAGAATCTTGTTGCTTCACTGTTAATAGCTTTAATTTCCTTAATTAATTTCGTTTGATTCCTCAAGTTCGTGCACCTTGCCTCAGTTAAATGCAGTTTACAGAGATTTACATAAATAAATAACGTATTATGTGTGTCAATTATTGTTCCTAAAAGTGTATTCTTGGTACTCCTGCAATGAAACAATGCAATATAGTGTTAAATGTGCACGAAAATCCATTTGAACTGTTTTGTAAATACGAAACATTATCTTGAATGTGTTCTCTTTATGTATTTGTATATTTAGAGGAACACGAAAGTTTTATATCAGGATATTTGTGTAGCCGTTAATGTTATTATGATTGCAGGAGAGGTTGGGAAGGAAATGTACATCGTGAACAGAGGTCGGTTGCAAGTAGTTGCCGACAATGGAAAGACCGTCCTTGCCACGCTCAAAGCGGGATCCTACTTCGGCGAGATCTCGATCCTCAACATGGGTACCGCAGGTAAAAACCTTGGTAATGTATGCTTTGCTGCCACTGCTTTATGCTACACCATAGTTGTTAGTATAGTGCCAGTCGTGTTGAGCTTGCGATCAAAATCTTAGCTGTTTGGCTAAAAATATGGCATTTTTACCTTAATTGGTCTTAGAAGGTCTATAAAAGAGAATACGGGATTTTCTACCTATGATGCAACAAATAATCGTAACCCTCTGGTTAATGCCTAAAATAGGAATCATTATTAACTTTAGTTATAAAAGATATTCGAGATGAAGTCTATCTCCTACTAGATGCATCTTACCCCATTTTTTGAACTCTAGAATATGAACAGCTTAAATATTGGGGAATAAACTACCAAATAAACTCTGAAGCATGCGTGATGTTCAGTGACATTCTCCTCCATCTATACTTCCACTCATGCTTTACGCGTGGATTTTATGTAGGAGCAAAGCCGGCTATGGCACGCTCAATCGCGCACAGGCGAAATGTCCGCCGGTTAGGTTTTAAATGAAGAACCTGTATATGTCTTATACATGGCATACATAATTCAGATGTTCTTAGATCATGATATTGGATAAGCAGCAAAGATTATTGTATATGAAATTTAAACTGCTAGAAAGATCCACTAAAATTAGGGTCTTTGCAATTTGAATTACATATGACTTTGGAATTTAAACATTGTTCACTTCCGCAGTATAGTTCGGTATATTTGTTTATCCACAGTCCGTACCCAGGGGGCACGTTCCAGACAGTTTACTCTAATCCGCCCTCTATATATAGCTTTGCCCGGTATCTTAACTGCCAGGTGGTGTAGGGACCTCTCATTGGCTGCTGTCTTGCAATAGGTCATTTGGACCCTGGTCACTACATTGTTTGTTGTGTACGAAACTTTCAAACAATAACTAAAAGAAACCAATATAATTTAAATCGCGTCAAGTATACAAAACATTTACTATTGTTGATAAAATACAATTCTGTAACATTTCTCGAAACTAGCATTAAGGGATGTCGGTACATTTCCAATACAATTGCTTCAATCCATCACTTCATTCAAGATATCAAGCGACCGAATTCAGCTTGCTCGCCACTAAGCCAGGAAACAAATGCGTTATCCCAATAACGGCGGGCACCTGCGTTGTTTACATCCGACCACCATCACTGACGGTGCGTGTACTTCTGGTTCTACTAACAGAGCGCAGCTTTACTTCCACGATTAAATAACATTTACTTACCTATTCTGTCGTTAAAAGGAAATTAAGAGCCCTACCCTGCAAATGCTAAATCTGCTAAATTTATGACTCAATATCTCAGAAAATATTTAAGATGTTTTGCAGGATGCAGATGCATAACTTTTACATTCACTGACGTTTTATACAATGAGTTTGTTTATTATGAAAGGTAGGACTATTTTCTCAATCGTACCCTCTTTTGATTAACGTTTATCAGCAACCCATTCTTGAGGTGACAGTTTTCTAGTAAACGGAGTCAAGTCTTGCAATAAAAGTTGCATCATAAGTAGAAAACCCTGCGTGATCGATTTTAGAATCAGAATATTAAATGTTAGATATATCTTATTTTATATACATATTAGAACAATGTATTAGCAGAATACTTCATTTTACATTTTTTCATTTTATACTTTTTTTTTCAGTTCTCGAATACATTATTTTAATTTTTAAGCTTAAGCGGAACCGAAGTGTTGAATGACTTTCAATTTGTTGCCTTTCTGTTGTAATAAATTGTGGGTTCTTTAAATTTTCTCGTAATTTACGCAAAAACAGTTGAATCTATTGAAATGTGCCAAAGGAATAAGTTGTCCTTTATTCAATTTTCTATGAATATAGTCCTATATCAAGAACCTTCAATCAATAATAATTCAGCAAGGTGATGATAATTTTTTTTGTTAAAAATATTTTTTTCTAGAAAACTAAAAACTTTTCAACATTTTGGTATTACTTTCTTGTTATTCACAACATGAGAAATACGCTGTTAAAGTCTGACGGATCATTTCACTTCCATCCTATATATAATGGCCAAAATAGCACTTCAATTCCCTCTTAAGTGAAAATTGTGTAAAAGTCATTATTTATCCCTATATTAAATTTCTCATCTGGGTAAGTTAATAATTATTTCACTATGTGATCAGAGATGCGGTAAATTCAAAACCTCTAAGACATGTTAATATACTATTTTAATCAGAAACTGGTTAGCTTTTTACCTATTTCTTTGATTTAAAACATTTTCTTGATTTCTATATCATTATACCAACGACGACTGGCACTCTAGATTAGGTTAGTAAGTACATTTTGCAAGCTAAATATTTGCTAGAGCTTGCGCAAAGCACATGTGCACTAGATGGTAAATGTGACTGTTCGTTAGAACGTAGTTACATGTGCTCCTGAGACGTAATTGCATTTTGTAATGAATAATTCAGTTTCCCATAGCAATAAAGTTTTAGCTCTGTAATAGAAAATTTCTGATGAAGTGTACGCATGATATTGCTGTAGCATTTCAGTATAATAACAGAGCGTTTTGAAAGTTGTCTAGAAGTGCCTAGATGCCATAAGTGTCAGGAAACTGATTGAAAGTTCAGCGTATGTATTAACTGCCTGAAATTAGGTTTAGTTTCTTATAGAATTGGAGTTATGTGCAAACATGAGTGCAGTTTTAAGCAAATTATGGTTTTAAAATTTAACTTCAATATCTGGTTTAAAATGATTAACGTTGGACGTTTGGTTTAACTTGAAGGGGTTGAGCTTATTTGCATAGTATTAAAATATTTATATTTAAAATTACGCCAACGGACATGTGTATAGAGTGGTTTTCCAGTAAAATATTTTGTTATTACATCCTCTGGGGATTTTTAAGGAAAGAAAGGAGTTTCGTGGAGATTGAAACCGTTATCTAAGGAATTCTCTGAAGGCCATTAAAGGCGATAGGTATATCAGCTCAATTTATTCTTCCGGAATGCCGTGAAGGGTTGATTTAAAGGGCGCTTGATAACCCTTGGAACGCCTTGCTGTTGAATTCAAACTCAGCCGAGCGTGAAAATCGCAGTAAAAGTCAGTGAAATAATAACAAGAAAAACGTCCTAAATGTTCCCCCATTTTAGTGAATAAGTGTAGTTCGCATCTGAACCTTTACAAGGAGGACTGAATAATAACGACATTGCTGCTGCTGCTGCTGTTGTTAACATTGCTTCTCAAATATAAAATAAATACCATCATGAATTTATATTACTAATGGGGCAATGGTTACTCATTCCCGTCTCTTTGTTATGTAGTTTCATGTCAGCTGGATGTCTATTGCCTTCTGTATTCGCATAATGAAGAGACAATTGGGTATTAAAGATGGTAGAAACAAAGCTGAAAACTTCGTTAAATCAGATGCACGAGTATATTCACAAATAATTCGATTTACTAGAACCAAAGGAGGCAAAACATTTAATAAACAGAAGCCTTCTATACTGGTACCTTTTTGTTCTTTTTAAAAAAATTGCTCTGCACAATATTATTAGAACCATAAGGAAACAAAACATTTAAAATGAAGTCTTCTTTCATTAACTTTGAGACAAAAATGACTGTGTTAAAAGTTAATGAAATACTTGAAGGTCTCGTATTTTCGATTTAACTCTTTTATAAGAGTTTGTATGTTCGCCACCTAACTTAAGGTTTAAATTTCAACATAACGTGGATGACTATCACGGAAAAATTAGCCTTATGGATTGTATATTTGCGACCTAATACAGGGTTCAGCATGACATAAATTACTATCACGAGAATATCAGGCTTGTGGATAAGTTCAAAACTTTTTCTGTCATAGAGTTAAGTAGCATTATTGTACTGTTAAAGATGTAATGTAAGGCATCGTTATCAGATCTTAGTGTATTGAAGTTTTCTAAATTGATTTAAAATTTATCTCGTTTGTTACCTTATATCTAAACTATCTCTAGTATAATAAAAGCAGCACAATTTTAAATGTTTATATTATGTGGGCTAAATCTACAGAAATTTGTAATACAGATTTCAATATAACTATTAAAAATAGAAGCTCTATTAACACTGAAATATACTTCATTTTTGAGTTCGATTTTTTGACTCGCTTTATTTATACTCACCTTCACTTTAAAATTTTGGAAAAACTGGAACGTTTTCAAGCTCATTTGCTCTCATGCTCAGCCGTTGGGTGACTGAAGCCAGCACTTGCACTTCTAGCACCAGATGGCAGCAGGACCATAGTGGCAGAGAGTTGGGGGATGAAGTTGGTTCCAGTCACCCAAAGGCTTAGGCTAAGATTGAATGATCTTGAAAACGTTCCATTTTTTCCAAAATTTTAAAATGAAGGTGAGTGTAATTAAAGTGACTCAAAAATTGAACTGAGATTTCAATGTTTAATCAACACAATACAATCTCTACACATGTGAAATAATATAAATAGTAACTTGGAAAATAAGTTTCTTACAACATAATTGTAAACAATTGGCCTCCTGCAGCTTTAATTTCTTTTTAACAAATCCTGCTAAAACTAAAGTTAACTAAACCCAGCACAACAACCAATGAGGGACCAAGGCTTGCCGCCCAGTCGCTGCGTCTCCCACCTGTTCTCACTACAGGCATCATGAGTGGGGTGCAAGTACTGGAGGGTGGGACGTGGCCAGTGCCCCGAGCCCTCCCAGCCAGTTACCTACGTGGCCTTCACCACCTAATAAATCCTGCTACATGCTCGTAAATGTTAAATGTCTAGCAAATGGGTTACAAACAAGTTCGTACAAACTTATTCTTTAAGCTAATCAGTTTGGAAATTTTTACATCGACCTATCATCGTTTAAGAGAAAACTGCACTTTAACATTTTGTAATTTAACTCTGAACTAATGTGTAAATGAGGATTTAAAGCACTGAATGTAACAGAAGTAGCAATATTAGTTAGAAACTTTAATCATAGAAGGCCTCATCCCCGTATTCTAATTTAGATGAAGTTGTGTGTAATGGTACTTATGCCGGTGAAAATGTTTGAAGCAAAGCAATTTATATTAATTTAATATCCCTAATAAATCCCAACATATTAAATATAAAATATATTAATTCAAACATTTTCATTAAATTGCCTGTATTTGATGTTTAACCTATGCATAAATGTATGGTGTGGTAATGTGTTTGTTGTGTTTAATTAAGAATACTAATTTTTAAAAGATTTACTTCCAAGACACATCCCATGTGTTGCACGATAGCATAAAGCGGATGCACTGCTTGCATTTAACGTTGTTAAACAGCGTAGAATAGATATGCGTACTGTTAAAAGTATCTACTAATAACAATATCAACATAAATAACTGCCTGCGCTTACATTGCTTTAAACTCATTTAATTGGGTTTTAAACTGCATATTTCATAATAAAAGTAAAAACTAAGAAAAGTATTAAGCTAAAAAGCATAAGTGTATAAAATATCTGCCAACGTAAACGCAGGTGTGTTAATCTCTTTCAAAGCACACAAGGAACATATTAGTATAAATGTTAGTTTGTTTACTAATTGTTTGCAAATGCATCATCTATAAATTATTATTAAAATACGTTTCAAATGTAATAGGCAATAGCTATATATGTACTGCATGAAAATTTGTGTTTTAATACGTATTTTCATAAGTAAATGGAGACAATTCTAAACTTTGCTGAAAAAATGTAATTCTGCCGTTTTATCCAAGGTCGTCTGATTTTCTGTCATGTATTTGGTTGCCTAGTGCATTAAACTGTTCTAAATTAAGTGGTGCTTTCCCTACAAAATAGAAACGTTTACTTTAAATATAATCCCCTTAAACCTGAGTGAAGTAAATAGTATCTTATAAACAATGTATTTAATACAATTTCAACAAAATGTGCTGTGAAAGCATTTGTAAACAATTTATTTTGTTTTTTAAATGTTGCATAACTAACCTTATTTCTAGTGTAATGTTGTATGTATAGTAGAAAGAACAGGACAAACATTTTAAATAATAGTGTGTTAAATTTAAGAAGGTAAATGTTTTATATTAAAATAATTTATGTATGAAATAATGATCTTAAAGTATCTAAATTAAAAACACAGATGAGAGAATTGGTTCAACTTTAAAAAATACTTTAATTTTAAATAAAATGCAATTGCTATGTTTAAGATGTTAAGCGGTATTTTCTACACGGTTCTTATTCTTTCAGTAAGCGATTTTAATTATGCTTAGATTGGATCGGAGGAAAATGCCTTTGGGGTAGGGGGATATGCCCAAAGTTTTGCAATTCCGTCCTGTAGTAGTGACATCAAGCTATATCGCACTCGCTGGCTGTAGTGTGAAGCAAAGGCAAATGCTTATGCCTCTGTGCTAACTGTTTCTGCTCTAAAATCAACAACAAAGTAAGAACAAAAATGACCCCGTGTCAGTAGCGCACAGTTATTTTTTAAGGCCACGTGTGCTTATGAATAACGTAGAAGAGATAAATCCGTATTACCCGTGGTGAGCATTGTTATTTGTTAAATGGTAAAAGCCATTGAGCATCTTGTTTGAGATGTAGGAGACGTAGTTTGGGAAAACATTTAAATAAATTAAATAAACCGTTATTTAATATTATGTGTGTTTTCACTGTACGAGTCCATGATGGATGAGGTGTGTCCCTAATTTTTGCGTAATTTTTAGCAGCCAATCCCTGCTCTAAGTACAAGAATCCGTTATTTTCTTTTTATTTGTTGTGAGTGTACTCATATGGTAGGTCCACTTTATCAGAGGCATTTACTGAATTACGTTGCTATATATACTATAATAAAAGTTTGTACAATCGGCTGGAAACCGGAATTTGCTCTCAGTAAACGAGTTGTATGTTTTTGAGCTGTACTTCAGCGAGTACTGCGTTCTGTTCCTTAAACCGCTGTTCCTCTGAATATTGCGCATTCCTTTCTCTAAGAACATCATGCAATACGTTTTAGAAAGCTCAAAACTGGACCTATCTTCTAATATATACACCGGCTGACTCACTTTTATATTTTATATGTGTGTATATATAAAAATGGAACGTATAATGTATCAGTACACTATAAGCAGACATCTAACTTTGGGTTATGGATAGATATCTATGAAGCGACGACTAAAATTATCCATCAAAAAGGTGTTGCATAATACACCAGTAAAATATTGACTGTAGCGAAATTTCCATCACACTGTTATTTGACGTAATATGGTTATGATTATACACACTCAGTTCCGATGTTTGCATTTAATTCACTAAAGAGCTGAGAGGAAAAATTGCTGTAGTATTCTCACAGTCAATGCGTTGCACGATTTTGGATAGATAAAATGGGCGCAGTGTAGCGCTATAATTACACTGGGCTGATCGGAAAGTTCCGATACTAAGCAGTCGTTCAGAGTGAAAGCTAAGCGTTAACGTAAGATTTAGGCCCAAACCCAAGGCCATTTTTTGTCATTCACATGGACAAATGCAAACATTAGCAGCAGCCAATCACAAGAGAACATCAAACAGTTTAGCTAAAGTGCCGGCCTTCAAAGCAGCTACACAGAAAAGAAGTGTGTATACAAAACGTCATAGAAAATCTTTGGCGGATTTTGTGTCGTTTTCTGGGGTATTTTGAAGCATGTTCTTCGCCTCACCTATCACAGAGCGCGGTGGTTTGATAGCATCATAAGGGGGGAAAGAGGCGACGTTGATGCCTTTGCTTTTTCACTTTTTCTACTACGTATAGTAAAGTAGAGGAAGTATTGTATTCCACCCAAAAATCTGATGTCGGGGTTTCAGCGGAAATATATGTTTTCAGGACCCTGAATAAAAACAAGCATTTTTAGAAAAAGGCCCGTTTGTGCGTGTCTGTCAATCTGTGGACAGCATAACTCAAAAACGAAACATCAGTTAAAAACCAAAGTTGGTATTTAAGTTTAATGTCTTTCAAGGATGCAACACGAAGATTTTAAAGAAAGTTGCTCCACCCTGAACTATGCTTTACATGAAAAATGTTTCGAACATTTTTATTTTCTTGAAAATGGCTGCAACGATTTTGATTAAAATGGCATATGTTTGAGATATTTTTCTGACAAATGAAATGTATATCTTGAATTTTCTGGCTATAGCCTATGGAGTCCTATTTACTCTGGATGACTTTTACATAACTAGTAAACCAGAGATAGACCAAATCTTATACAAAAAGTGTAAATGTTGCTAAACAAACAATTTATGTCTAAATAAATTTTGTTGTAGAGTGAACTGTCTCGGAGTTTTGGAGAACTTACACTTCAGTCAAATGGAACATCGCTATTCATTTTTAATGTTAACCGTGCAAAGAGAACGGAATATCAAACCTTGAAAAGATTTGACTATCACAGAAAGCCTACTGTATTCCCATATTCCCCTTTCAGCTACAAGGAAATAAACAATAAGATAATTTGTACAAATGCTTATCTCAACTAACACGAAGAAGATATACAAATAAGAGTTTGTAAGAATGCTTAGTGCAAGAGTAGAGAAATCCATGTGAGAGCAACACATCCGATTTTTTTTTTTTTTTTTTGAAACGATCCATTGATACATAATTAGAATCACACGCACAAACTTGTCATATGCAAGGAAAATTATATAGGCACTTAAAACCTCTAAGAGTTG
Source organism: Tenodera sinensis (assembly GCA_030765045.1). NCBI lineage: Eukaryota > Metazoa > Arthropoda > Insecta > Mantodea > Mantidae > Tenodera > Tenodera sinensis. The sequence goes on from CM060970.1 coordinate 49,490,780, forward strand.
AAACCAAATGGAATCGGCAATATTAAGTGGAACTAGAGGAATATAATATACTACTCGCACTTTATATAGTAACATTATTTTCTCGTATGTGATACATTTGTTATAATTGGCTAATCATTTTAGAAACTAGAGATAAATATATTTACGCGATAGTTCACATGAATATGACAATGTATATTATGGCAGTAAAACTGGGTCATATTTTTGTGTATATTCCTGTTGTATTCCTATGATCAGCAATATGTTAGTAAAGGTAAATTAGCAATTACAGTTTGAGTTAGAGGGAAAACATGCTACTTTATTTGCTTATTTATTTATCAGTTATTTACTTATTTATTTTTCTTTCCGTGCAGTATAAACATTGACATTAGCGTGAACAGTCCTGTTTATTTTTTGTTATAAAGTTCTCCCTTGCTATGTATTTAATAAAAGCCTACCAATTTAGCATTAACTTGCATCCCCTGAAAATCTTCTCACCCATTATACATTCCCTAACTTGGGTTCATCATGTTTTCCCCTTAGAGTTTAACCCCCTCAATGGCGCCTCTTGAATTAACCTATAAGGCATGATTACCAATCTTAATAGGAGGTTTGTATGATGTACTGAATGCACTCACTTAACCTCTTCCTCCTTTAGCTAATGCGATCGAAATCGTAAACATGTATTTTGTTTCTACGCCATTTTGCATCATTTGTTTTGGTTAAGTTTATTTAGCAAACAGAACGGTTCAGCCTTGCGCCGTAGCCTAAAGCAACCAATAAAATGGCTTCGTTTATCGACAAATAATGTGACGTAGGGGCGAAATGCTTTCCTTTACCGTTCTTTGTACATGCATTAAATGTGAACAGAGGCTAAAAGGGCATTAAATCGCTACAAAGCACTCTTACAATGAAAGTTTATTTTGGTGCGACTTTTTATAGACATACTAGTGATTTCTGGCCTGTAAATTACACAAAAAGGCACTTAGCAGTCAAAACATGGCGACAGCACATCCGATGGAAATGGTGAAACGATCGCGCGATGAGAATAGGTATCTCATTGGTTCGTTTTTTATGTAACCTTCAAAGCGTGGACCTTACCAACTTCAAAGTTTAAGTTTAATGCAATGTTTATTTCCAAATTTATGTGATACATTGTGAATGGTTACATTAAGATATATAAAATCTAATTTTTAAGTTTACGTTACGCTTGCGGTTAACTTTCAATCTAAATAGAATCCATGTATATAGAAAATATATGCTTTAATAATAATACTTAATCTGGATTTAATTTTCTTAATGTATTAACAGCCTTAAAATAATTTTCTCATCCTTAGATATGTCAATTTTAAATCAAACCCTCCAGTTATTGTGTTAAAATTAACTGGTCTGTCGCAAATTATTATTTATTTTACATTTTCACATAAGTTTGCGAAAAACAAACATAGCATAACAAAACATAATCCAAAGCACCCCCTTAAAATAGAACCGTTTCTTCAACATTGAATAATTTAATTGTTTGAAATCAGCTTTCTGATCTTAACTGTATTTAAGAAGTTTTCTGAAGTTTTCGTTCACTTCAAACAAATGAACAAAACACTGAACTGGTTACAATTTCTGCAAGACATACCGACAATAACGTGCGAGGCAACATTTCAAATACTCGACTGTTATTGCTGCAGTTATCCCTCAGGCCTCATAACTGGCAAACACAATTTCATTGCATGTATCAAATGTTGTTGTTGTTGTTGTAGTGTTTAACGCCCGCTTTTACTACTACGGCACCGCAGGCGGTGACACTGATGATACATGAAGATGGAGCACCGGTGGAATGAGATGGCGGGGGAAACCGGAGTACCCGGAGAAAACCCGCCCTGACGCCGCTTCGTCCACCACGAATACCACATGCGGGTTCCTGGTATCGAACCCGGGCCGCCTAGGTGGTAGGCGATCAAATGTCCACCGCCTGCGAAGAAGAATGAAGAATGTGCGTTGAACATCACTACCCTCCAAGACATGCTTGCTTTCAATTACTTTCACAGTTCGCAAGAGATCATTCGGGGAATTGGTTTCTTTTTACTTTCTCCATTACGTAGGGAAACTATGTACTGTATTCGACCCAAAAATTCGATGTCGAGATTTCACCGGAGATATATGTTTTAAGGTCCCCTAAATCCAAAAAAGCATTTTAGGAAAGGATGCACGTTATGTTCTCTCTCTCTTTCTCTCTCTCCCTCACTGTGTGTGTGTGTGTGTGTGTGTGTGTGTGTGTGTGTGTGTGTGTGTGTGTGTGTGTGTGTGTGTGTGTGAACAGTTAACTCAAAAATGAATGAAAAGTCGGTTAAAATCAAAGTTGCTATTTATTCATATTTACTATATTTCAAAGATGCAACACAAAGGTTTTGAAGAAAATTCCTTCACCCTAAACTGCTGTTTACTGGAAAATTTGATTTTCTCAAAAATGGCAGTGACGATTTTAATTAAAATTAATCTTTTTATGGCAAATGATGAATTTTCTGGCTATAGCCCATGCGGTCATGTTTACTCTTGACTTTTGCATAACTGGTAAGAGATAGACCAAATCTTACTGTATAAAAATGTAGATCTCAATAAAACGCAATTTATTTCATAATAATTTTCTCTACAGAGCTCACCATTTCCGAGATATTGATTGTTATTGCTTCCAAGTTTCAAGATTTTGTACATTTATTTAAATGGAATCGCTGGAGCTCTTTTTCCTTTCCGTTTAGTCTTTCTATCGCAAGCACTTTTTAATATGATGGAAACATTTGAATGCGATTTTCGCAAGACATAACTATGAAATATTTGGTCAAATTCAATGACGAATGTAAACATTGTAGTAAGGAAATTAGACATTTTGGAAGCTGTCCACCAGCGCATTGAACTTCGAGGAATTACCATTCAACCAAATACGTAAGACTGTTTAATTGTATGTTTAATTTGTATTTATTATTTACTATAAGGCTGTTTCGAGCTGTTCCTACTATTCGTTTACTTTAATGTTCCAAGACTTCATAATTCCTTTTAAAAAAAGCCTTAACTTTAATCCTAGGAAATCCTTTGCAGTGAAAACGTTCAAAGTGATTGTGGGTTCTCTTAGCCAAAATCATGATTATTTGGTGATATTAAAAATACGCAGTGCACAAGTAATTCAGTGATGGTGTTACTTTTATCTCTTGACCATGAAAATATAATGTAATTTTAAAGGCATCACATAGCCGCCAGCTTCAAAACCGCTAACGCTTAAAGCCTAATTATTCCACATTCCACATTCATAAGTTGTGCAAACATTTATCTGATTAACATGAGATAGAGGAATAAGAGGCTTTCAGAATAGTAGAGAAAGTCATGTGAGTGCAACACATCAGATTTTTTCTAGAATATTTTAACATCTGGAATAGTTTAAAAAATGATTTTATTGAAACCAGAAATATTGTGTGCTGGTGTTTTGGTATACACTAGTTTCAGCGCACTTTAGTTAAAATGCATTTGATGAAAATGAAAGAAGGCAAGGGAAAAAAGAAAATGCAGTAAATATTTACAGCTGGTTCACGTTTTAGACGGGTTTGCAATATTTTGCCTCTCTTTGTTGGACATTTCAGGAAACGATCACAAAAACCGTACGGTTATACCCCTCTCTCTTATTAACTGTTCAAATGTGAATCGATTTCCAACAAATTGCAACCAAAAAGGATTCGATTAGCTCCGATGAATACCGTTTATTTAGCAGCTCCGCTTGTTTTCACGTCATTTAAAAAAATATCAACATGACCATTGTAATCATGTTTTATTATAATATGAAAGCACACAGTTTATATATGTCAAGTCTACAAACATGTGTTGGGTTTTACCATTACATTAAGAGTTAGATGTTTTATAAATATATTAGATTCCCCAAGCTTTTATTTACTTAGACCGGCAGCTGCCCCTAAAAAAGAGAGCCGATTTCAACTACTCACTTTACTGTGCGGCGAGTAAACAAACGACATTGACCGCTGCAGAACAAAGCTATTCCAGAAAATTCTCGAAGCTGTTGACGTACCGGGCTCCTTTATTAGATGTTTCGAGAAAAGATGTATTTTCAAGAGAATTCGTTTGGCATATAAAAGCGAGAGTGTCGGACAGGGTGAGTCATTAAATATTTCATCTCGCAGGAGTTCATTTACATGCCTGTAAATCTACTAACAAAGGGTTGTCGCTTTTGAGCACACTTAAAGACCATCGGTCTAGGCCACATCTGAAACCACGATCTTGGGAATGGTAGGCCAGCGCCTGACCAACTCAGCCACCCAAATTGACTTCATAGAATTTCATCTTCGTATGTGCTGCGGTTTACTTAAAAACTGTAAGCCTTTGGGAGTCTTCATCTAAACTGATCCTAATTCTGTATCAATTTAAACCAAACTTGAAGTGTTCTATTAACTGTTTCCTTCCGTAACAATAAGTTACGCTGAGTATCCGATCATACGAAAAGGAAAACGCTGATGTTCTAGCAAAGAAAGGAGCATCTTTGTCCTTTAAAACACCAAAATCTTTCTGTGGAATAAGCATCTTATAACCCAAAAATAGAGTAGAAAAGTGGGTTCGTAAGATACCCAAACAAATGGGACATAATACCCATAAACAAACTTTACAGATAATTATGAAGCCTGAGGATAACTGAGTAACTTAGGCTAACCAAACCGCAACTTAGAAGAGTTATGTTATATAACTGGACATGGAACATTCAGAAAACATCAAAGGGCAATGAGACTGTACCAAATGGAACCCATTTGTCGTTTGCGTTTAAAAGCCAATGTAGCGGCAAAATCTCTCTTATTAAAATGCAAAGCCACAGAGCGAAGAAGACACCAGAATCTCGGAGCCACCACAACATGAGAGAAAGGTTCTAATCTAGTGAGAAAATACTGCAACTATAACTATAGATCCCTAGATTAGAAAAAGGAAGCTTTAGGTTGAAGTGCAAAACGGTAAACTGCTTCCAAACATAGTCCTAATACGCAGACTTTGACTTCAGATGGTACAACTAATTTGCTTCTTACTTATTTATTAATATAAGGATATTAAATATGCATGTGGTCAGAGAACAAAGGGAGTTTTAAAAATAAGTACATAAGAATGTTCTTCTAATTATATTTGTTATGGCGTACTCCATGTTCCCATGAACCCAAATTATGATCCAATTCACCGGCATTACTCTATATTTTGTCACCAGCCCGAAGTACATTATATCCGACATCTTTTGGCACCCAAAGTGGATTGGTGTTCGCTTTTCCTGGCTAAGAGAAGAATCGGAGGGAAAAAGAAACCCCTTCCTAAAGAACTTAGCCCTATTGGAAATCGAATCTGACCGCCAGCTGACAAGTGAGCCTCGGCAATGGACATCCGGAAGAAATGTTGATAGAGAAGCGTTTAACTTTCTGGCTGTCCAATATTTTTTCACTCGGAGAGCCAACTGCAAGTGCCCAAATGCTGGCGAAGCCATTTCTTCAAAGTGCTAAAAACAGTCACCATAACTAACATGGTTTAACTCCAGGGATTACAAGGTGGGTCAGCCGCTCTTTATTTATTTCAAGCAACCCGCACCCACAAGAAAAATAGGTCCCTATGATGACTATGTAGTGCGAATTAGAAACGTAGCAGGATCTCAGTACATTGCTTTTTATCATCGTCGTCATCATCATCGTCGTCGTCGTCGTCGTCGTCGTCTTTCCCTGGCTCTCATAAGGAGCCTCGGCTCCGCGTAGGTCTCTCTTTACTAATCCGTTTTTCATTTATCTTTACCAAAAAGTTTCTCTCCTCCTTGAGTCTTTTTCCTTACCTTTAACATTTGATGCAGCATCTCTACTGACATACTATGCCATTTGTGTTTCCAAATTTGTTCCACCAATTTCTTATCCCTAAACTTTCAATTAACCAGTAAGCAATATTGTCGTGCTCCCATGGTTCTACTTCGTTGCCTCTCATCCCTTTCAAGAGCAAGGCGTCTGTTCTCATCCAAGCTAATCCTTCCCTCTGTTGTTTATTACATATACCTGTCTACATATCCCTAATCTTCTTCTGTTGGCTCTACAACCGTTTTCCAGCCTTGACTGACCCAGTTACTGTCTTCCATTTATCCCTGTCCATTGCATTGCTATCCTTTTTCAAGTGCCCATTCCGTTATTTAAGAAATAGGTCTCTGCACTTGTAACCACATAATTGAGAATCCTTCGACTTTTCTGGTGCCACAGATAGTCAAAAAGATTCCATACTTGTAGTATCTTGCTCATCAGGTCTATAGAGGTGTCCTAGATATCCTTACTCTTCTTGCTTTCACTTCTCTTATGACATAAGGTTCTCTGAAGCTTTTGCAGTCCATGGCTATATCTTACTCTCCACCTACCTTCACAAATAAGTCCGTATATCCGTCTAAGGATCTTCCTTTCAAACAACGCTAACTCATTTTCATTTACTTTATCAATATGTTTCTGATCCGTATAATAATACTGGTCGAATGAGTGCCTTAGAGTTTAATTTTGGTCTTTCTTCTGATGAAATTAGATCTTATTTGTCTTATCAATCTACAGTAGCCTCTTACCTACTCTTTATTTTTACACATGAGCAAAACTACTTTTATTTTCTAGCAATAAATTAGCATTTTAAATTCCCCTTTAGCTATGTTTGCTTGCATTCTCGAAAAACAAGAATACATGTATGGCATTTCTTCTACAGCCCAATTTACAGAGAATGTGCAGTTGCTATGATGGCGGTAATGTGTACACTGATTGTCGTGACATAGAGAATGCGGTGGCATTTCGTTCTTAGTGCTAATAGCCAAGGGTATTGTATCCGTTATCACGCCGACCGGGGACGCATTTAGTCGCCTTGCCCTCTAACTAAGCCTTGCCAGAATACAATTAATTATTCAATATATCATCGCTAGTAATGTAAACACAAGACACAGCTGCGCTCTGCCGCCTCTCTAAGCCCTGCATTTCAATACACTCGCTCGAGCGATTTAATTTTGGGCCTGCAGTTTATTATATGGCCATTCTCCCCGCAACTGTGGCGACAATTAATTCATATTTATGGGGCAATATTAGTAAGAGAGCGGTTTAAAATCTAGTTACTAGAGGAGACCAGGTTGATAAGACTCCCAGCAATCACAGCTAATAGTACAACAGTTTAATTTACTACGTATCTCTCTGGAAATATATGGCGATCGTTCCATTTGCAGGATAACATTCAGATTTGTTGTCATATACGAGGCTCGCCAAATGCGTATCGCGTTTTACACCATCAATGTGTGGTTAGAATATGAGGAATGTGTGCGTAAAATTCCAAAGAGTAAATTGTCTGTACATCACAAGGGAGGTTCTGTGGTTGAATATGACGCTTGTAAAAGGATTTGCAACATATGTAGCGTGACAAAACAATTTCGTCTATCTGAAATTCAGCAGCAAATATTTTTAAAAAATCTAATGTTGTGCACCCACATGAATTTTCTACTCTTGTACAAACTATTCTCACAAACTCATTCCTCCATCTTCTTCGAAATAATCTTATTACTTCGAGCAGTAGTCAAATCTCTTAAAGCTTTGAATGGCTAACATAAAAAAGTGAATAACGACAAATAAGGAATATCCAGAACTCACACTCACATGACTTTTTCTGCTCTTGTATTAACCATTCTCCTCTGTTCTTCGTATTATGAGATAAACATTTGAGGAAATTACAATATTACTTATTCAATGGTTGGAGCGAGGGGAATATGCGAATCAGTAGGCTTTGAGCATAGTCAAATCTTTTAAACCTTTGAGATTCTGTTCTCTTTGCACGGCTAAGGTATAAACAAATGAATAACTATCTTCCATTTGAGGAAAGTTTAGGTATTCCAAAACTCACACAAATAACAAGGAATATCTCCGGAATAGTTCACTACACAAAAAACTTCATCTAGACATAACGTGTGTTTTAACGAGATCTACATTTTTTGTAAAGTAAGATTTGGCCTATCTCTTACGGTTTACGAGTTATGCAAAAGTCGTCAAGAGTAAACAGGACTATGTGGACTATGGCCAGAAAATTCAAGATACATTTCATTTGGCATAAAAATATCTTAAACAAGTGGCATTTAATCAAAATTGTTAGCCATCTGTGAGAAAACCAAAATCATCGAAACACTTTCCATGTAAAGGGTAGCTTAGCGTGGAGGAATTTTCTTCAAAATCTTCGTGTTGTCTTCTAAAAGAGTCTTCCGGGCTGATTTGCCGTGGTCTGCTGGAGTAACTTGGTCCAGACGTTTCGTCCACTACTGCGGTGGACGTCATCGGTGGCGTGGTCGAAGTCTTCTTGGTGAAGGTACAGTTGCGTCTGAGGCGTTGACTGTACCTTCACCAAGAAGACTTCGACCACGCCACCGATGATGTCCACCGCAGTAGTGGACGAAACGTCTGGACCAAGTTACTCTAGCAGACCACAGCAAATCAGCCCGGAAGACTCTTTTAGAATTTCGAACACCAGCCGTGAAAGCCTACGCCTATTCGTGTTGTATCCTTGAAAGATACTAAACTAAAACACCAACTTTGGTTTGTATCTGACTTTTCGTTTTTGAGTTATGAGAGGTGATTCCACCGTGGTGGAGCCTCCCGGCAAGAGCCATACCAGGCCTGGGTCCTTTAATGGTAGAATGAGGTTGGTGCAATAAGGGATGGTGGAAATACGGTAGTTTTGTTGAGAGGGACTTTGGTTTGGGTTTGGGAGTCATTGAGGGGTTATCCTCCCCCAGTGGGAGGCATCCTCAACTTTTCCCGTCAGGTAAGGGGTGTTTTCTTTCTTTTTTTTTTTTTTGTTTTTAATTTGTGCCAAGTACAAGTCAAGGGCGTTTGTATGTTTCCCCGTGGTCAATGTCGTACTCCCTGAGGCCGCGGATAAGAACATTGCAGTTGTGCGGAAGGGAATTCTAGAAGTTTTTAGAAAGGTAAGGATGCGCGCGCACAGACACACACACACACACACACACACACACACACACACACACACACACATACGCACGCATACACACGAAACTTTTTCTATAAATGTTTTTTTTTTAATTCAGGGGGCCTCAAAACATTGACATTTGTTCGTTTAACAATATACGGGCAAGAGGAGGCCGGGTGACCTTGGATACGACTTCGAATTTTTGGCGATTTTGTTACAATGTATTTCCGGCGAAATCTCCACATCGAATTTTTGGGTGGAATACAATATTTCCTCTGCTTACTATACGTGGTAGAGAAAGTAAAAACACATTTGAACATAACTTGTGTTTTAACGAGATCTAAATTTTTTGCCCAGAAAGATTTGGCCTATCTCTTACGGATTACCAGTTATGCTAAAGTCATCGTGGGTTAACAGGAACACATAGACCCTAGCTAGGAAATTCAAAATATACATTTTATTTGCCATAAAAATATCTTAAACATATGGCAGTTTGCTACACCAGGAACAAATACAAACGCGGGTGGTGATTCAAGATAACTCCTCTGTGTCCGACAGAGGATAACATATGGAACAGGCTATCAATAATAGCTGCATGTTGAAAATATCGACTTGTATAAACCGCGCTCCAACACAATGTGGGACTTAGAAATACTCTGCTCTTCTAATGCGCTCAATCATTTTTTCCATGACTGTACCTATATGATAAGTTTCAAGGAAGTAAACCATAGCATTTGCGCAATACTAAGCTCCATGCTCACCTTTGCGAGGAAGAGGACAAGCCAGAAGGTACAAATGACACTGGGAATTGTACCAAACATATTAGTCATTACGTCATATCCCCAGAAACCAGCTACTTGGTACGGGGCGGTTATTACGCGAGATCTCTGATGCTATTCCACATACAAACAGAATAGTTGGCACATCATTTACCGTTTAAATATTTAATGGGAAGCTGTAAAGCATTTCCTGGTCCAGGTTGCATCCTCTGCCGAGAGGTGTGAGCCCTGAGGATTTTGGCTTACAATATTCCTGCTATAAATTTAATGGAAAAATATTTCTTGCTATCCGTCGTTGACATTTTCTTTTGACCGAAAAAGATTAATCCCGTATTTTTCCTCCCGCTATGACATAGTTCAAACCTTAACGAAACATTTATTCTATAATAAATAAACAAATAAACTGCAACGGATAACTCCATTTGTAATTATTTTATAATTGGAAGCTTTCGTCGTATGTAAATTCACCTGAAAATATTTGTTTAAATTATTTGGGATCTTAAAATGATGCATGAAATCTAAACAGGGTTCATTCTGTAAAATAAAACAAAGCCACAAAAATGCACAAATAAAAATTTATACCTGTGCAAATTAAAGTTTGTGCAAAAGTATGTTGTTAGAAAATTATATAAACCGTCCTATTCCTGAGGATTAGATATAAAGAATGATTTTATAATCATTATTTGCGTTGTCTGTATTTAAACACGTTTATATTGTTAAGTTATTGTTGTGAATGTTAATACTATAAGTTACCTGACGCCAATCGGTTCTTTTTCATGTTCTCGCACAAACTACACACAAATGATGGAATTTTTCCAAAATAAAGAATTTTGTACTACGTGTATAGCACTGTCACTTTTCCACAAATTGCTTATTTGTTACGCATATTTTAGTATTAGGTTTTATTTCTTTTGTATGTCCATTTTTAGTTTCTTTGGGACTAGATTTTTTCTCTTTTCCTCCTTAAAACAAATTTATCCATTACTTCTTAAGAACCCGTGACATACACAGTGTATATTTGACAAGACTGAGTGAGCCACGCAGACCAGATTAGAAATGAGCTCCACTAGCTGGGAGGAAAAGCAGCAGATCATTTGTTTCTGTGGCAGATTGTTACAGCTTGTGTTTATAGGCTCTATCGTTTGTTTCTGTGGGGGATTGTTGTCGCATTTTTGCGAATGTTGTTTTGAAGTCGCACTCTTCAACCTCGAATATCAAACAACGACAAAATTGACTGTAACTTAAAACCCTGGTTCTAGCGTATTATCAGCTACAAGGCTAGAGGTAAACTTCAAGTGCTTTCCGAATTAAAATGCGAGGCACCCTGTTGTTCAGAAACATTCGCAAGAAAATGTTAACGGAGTTTTTCATTCGAAAGTTAATACCATGAAAAACCCCCTCTTGAGTGTTCTGTATATTTTCTCGAAATATATTCCATTTTTGTTTTTATACCAACGAAATATCTAGAATCAAACAGTGTCACTTTCACGCGTTTATTCCGTTGACACACAGAAAATCTATGTAGCTATATAGAGATGGAGTCTTTCCTAACAAAAGCCCTCCATCAGTGTTCGAATCCGAGTTTCTGACGAGGGGGGGGGCACTTAAGTTTGTGTTATGTTTGTGGCAATAATGGTAGAAAGCCAGTGTTAGTAGCATTGGTGTGTTTTATGCACAAAAGGTGACAGCTGCAGCTCCAATATGTATTATACTATCTTTTAGAATTTTGTATTTTTGGGCAGTACAGGCATATAACTCTCCCAAAACCGTTTGATGAAAGCCAGGGGCAATTTGTTTAATTCAAAAACGAAAAATCGTTTAAATATTAAATTTGGTATATAAGTTCAGCATCATTCAAGGATGCAACAGGAAAATTTTCAAGAAAATTTTCCCCAATCAAGCTACCGTTTACATAGAAACATTTTAAAAACTGTTGTCTTTCTCAAAAATGGCTCCAATGATTTTGATTAAAATATCACAGGTTTAAGAGATGTTCATGAAAAATTAAATTAATCGCTTGAATTTTCTGGGAATGTGCACATAGGTCCTTTTCATTCTGGATGGCTTTTACATACCTGATACCCGTAAGAGGTAGACAAAATCTTACTGCAAATGTAGATCTCGTTAAGCAACAATTTATGTTCAATTCTTTGTGATGATATCAATGAGATATTCCATGTTATTGGTTTGAATTTTGAGCTGTAATTTTCTCAAGTAAGTCGCTACTTGTTTTTACGTCCCGGCTATGCAAAGATAATGAGATATCAAGGCTATCACATAGCGACCAGTTCTTAAAACATTCGACTATCCCTTAAGCCTATTTATACTCTCCTGTTCCCGTGGTATCTCTAACGAAATGTGTAATAAAACCATTTCTGCAAACGATTAATATGAGGTAGATAGAAGAACAAGCGTTTTTAGGAAATAGTTTGTGGAAGAGTGAGAGGAGGAAGTCATGTGAGTGCATACATAAGTTTACTTTTTACACCAATTGAGACGCATAATTTTTAGATCAGGTTAAAATGTCATCTTACTTAACATTCATCACAATAAACCAACGAAGTACCAGTTTGTAATTTATATTGATATAAAATCATTTTTTGAAACAGGAAAGCCCAGAAATCTTGTGTTTGAATATAAGTTCAGTATTAAATTTCTTATTCCGACATCACTAGCCAGCGTACTCTTGGACATTTAAACTGTCACATGCTGAAACCTTGAAGGGGTCTGATGAGTGAAACCCATTGTGTCTATTTGAAGCTAAAAGTTCAAAATATCATTGGACATAAAAAGTTTTGAATTTTGTTTAACTTTCAACAAATTCCAGCTACGTGTACCTTTAATGGGGAAATTCTAATTAATAAAATTGCACTAAAAGCTAATAATGCTTTTAGTAATGTTCATTACTTAGTCTCATTTAGCTTTAGCATGGGAAAATAACATACCTACTAATGCTGCCGATGTTGTGTACATCTCAATAGCAATAACAGTTAACAATATTATGTAAGGAATGCGCCGGCTTTGACTGGTATTCAACTGATGCCGCCATATTCCCTGCGAATCCTATTAGACAAAAATCGTCTGCATTCTCAATGATGCCCGCACACCAGGTATGCATGAGAGATGTTTGTGAGAGAATACCAGTTGTAGCCAATATTTGATAATTAAAACAAAAAATGTCGTCTGTAATAAGGGGTGGATCATTAAGAACGACTGCTTTTAATGGCATGCTATTGTTTTGTAGTTGTCATAGGATCATTTTAATACGTGCTTTGTAATCATTACTTCTTGCGTTTAAGTCTCATTGAACACTTTACAAAGGAATAACAAATTTTTGTTGTGAAAACACATTACAAACCCGGTTAATGTTATGTAGAAACTGTGCCAAAGCTTTGTACGCCTCTCGCTCGTAATAATGCACCTAAAAGGTTAAAAGTTCGTAGGCTAATGAATAAAGGCCGGAGGGATGTGCGCTCACATGCAATACAGGTTAGCTGGACGCAGAGTATGAATGACGTCAGCAGTACAGCATGGCCATCAAATATGTAAACAACTGCCACTATAGAAGCAAGAGTCGAAAACAACCTACCGTGAGTGAAGCATTGTCTTGCAAGTATATGCAGACGCCAATAATTACAAGATGGGGTACTAGAACAGTGCCTGTCAGTATTATACGATGCATTACAATGAAATTATAAACATCATTAGCGCTCTATGTAATGCAGATTCATTTGCTATTGTAGCTGAAAAGTCTGATATCGGATGAACTATCTGAAAATCGGCAGTTCATATCTAACAATTTTGCAGTGTTGCCCAAAGCTATTAAATGATTAGAAAAAATCTGGTTTGGAAATGTCCAAAAGCATAAGCATAATAGAAGACTTAGCTAATTAACAGGATACCTCTTGTGCCAGGTATCGAAAAGGTAAAAGCTAAAGTCCAGAAAATTCTAAACAAAAATATTGCTTATCAAGCAAGCTATGTGTGAAATTTTGAAAATCAGTAAGAAGGAAGACACGCCAGACGACAGAGTGGAATTCTTTATATTTGCATCTAACATCGTGTGACTTAGAAAGATGTTTTTTACTGTTTAAATACTGCTTCAGGGATAGGCGTCGAAATTTCACATTTGATAATTTACGGACATACATTGTAACCCAGTGACGATATTATGGTTAATAGCAGTATGTACAAGCTCTTAAGTGCAATTCCAGAATGCATAGATTAGGGTGCTTGTAGGTTGTGCTACAGTGAGGCAGTTTTCATGGTCAGGCTGTACCTACCTGCAGTTGTTTCCATGCGCGAGCACTAACACTAAAGCCCATGTGCAGTATACCTATGGAAAAACGCACACGCCTTTACTAATGACAAAATTGGAGACAAGAAGTTCAATTGTAGTCATTAAAACTCTAGTGCGCTTTCGCTACAGCCAGCCTAATGAGAATATTGCAATTGTGCGTGATAGTGTTGCCGTGAGTCCACAAAAAACAATTTGTCGTCGTTCCCAGTAGTTGGGCATTGCGATCAGCTCCCTCCAGCAAATTCTCTCAAAGGATCTTAATATTCATGCTTATGAAATTCAGTTAACCCAACATCTAAAACCAACGGACTATTTGCAATTATGATCAGAACTGTCCAGCAAGGTTACATAACCTAACATCCTGTTACTTTTTCCCTTGGGGGCATTTAAAATCGCAAGTTTATAAAAATAATCCCGAATATACCATAACTGAAGGAAGAGATTTGAAATGCCATCGTCCAAATGGGGAATAGATCTGTCTGAAGATGGGAGTAACTGTCTGTCCAACGTGAGGCATACAACTCTCGGCGTCCCACGTTTTGCTTGATTGTTCGCGATATGCTCAAGAGCACCAGTCCCTTGGCCTGGGTTTACTTCGCGCCCAATTTTGGGCGACGACACAGTCACTGTAGATAACACAATGCGGTTGGTCGCCAATATTGGGTTTGCTAAGCAAGTTTAGTATGGATTTTATCTTTCGGAGCTTTATAGCCTTCTAGTGTGTGATGTTATTAATTTCTTTTACATCTTTAACCTTTAAATTTAGGTTCTTACTTTTCACGTTTTAATCGTTTAACTGCTTTAACTTTTGACTCTTAAACTCTGGAAGTTTGTGAGCTATTTAAGATTCTAACATTTTAGATTTTTAGCGTTTTAATTATTTTATGTTTATCTTTTAACCTTTAAGTGTTTAACCTTCACGTTTTTATCTATGGATCTTAGAAGTTATTTAGCTTTTTAGTTTTTCCATTTTATCTTTTTGACTTTGGGCCAAAAATGATCTCGTTGTCGACGGGCCCCTAAACGCCACTCACTCCTTTGCTTCTCGACATGTTTAGATAACCTTTTAGCTACAATTGAAAGAACATAGCATCAAAGAAAAGATGGGTATCGAATAGAATTGAGCTTCCGCTCATTTTGCACGGATTTAGGTGCCTCGTTTACACTTAGGTGGATTGGTAGAGAATTGCAATGCATCTGAGCACACTTACTCCGAATCTCACACCTTTGACTTCTTGTATGGGGCACTCAATACCACATCTGCAAAGCTAAGAAGATGTTTAAAAGACAATTGGGTGCTGAGAATCGTGTGAGATACTCTACAGTGGTGATGTGGAACGTGGCTGGCAGTGAGTTTTGTTACGGTTTCATTTAGTCTGCTAGTTCGTATCCCATATCGCTGTTCTGAAATAAATGTATCGGAATGTTATAAATACCCCATACAGTATCAACTTATTATGAATTCACAGTAACTCATTTATAAAGAGTTTTACCTTGCCCACTTTGTCATTCGTGGCAAGAGGTTGTCTAGAAATAGTGTCAATTAGACAATACGAACTTGGGTATATGCATAGTGTGGAAATATTGTTAAACAGAGTGATTGTGCCAGTTGCCCACTGTCCATGCCCATAATCAGTTCTTGCGCAAAACAGAAGCAACAGTATGTTGGCAAACAGTTGGGTGGAAACATTTCCAGACTAGGTATCCTTCAAGGTAACACCATTTGCTGACGCGTAAGGGGGAAGCAGCCCAGTTCAAACTGAGGCACTGGAAGGAAGATTTTATCTCTTAGGAGCCTCAATTTTGATCAAAGGAAATGTAGTTCTAGCGCTAACCAATCTTGACTTGAAATCCTATGATAGGAAAATCATAGAACAAAAGATTTCTAAAGATCGAGCTGCCAGGGTCCTTAAATCTTCCAACACACTCTGATATGCTACCACTACTACTGCTACTACTAATGCTGCTATTACTACACCACTACTAGTACCACCACCATTACTACCATCACCACTATCACCAAAATTACCGCCACTACCACTACCACCACTACCACTACCACTAACACTACCACTACCATCACCGTAGTCCTCCGGTGTCAAGGGGTAACATACTAGCCACTAACTTACCACTAACAAAACTACTACCTCCATCACAACCACTTACACCACCACTACTACCTTACTACTGCCACCACCACCACCGGCACCACCACCACCACCTCCAACACCTCCACCTCCACCACCACCAACACCTCCACCTCCACCACCACCACCACCATCTCCAATACCTCCACCTCCACCACCACCACCAACACCTCCACCATCTCCAATACCTCCACCTCCACCACCACCAACACCTCCACCACCACCAACACCTCCACCTCCACCACCACCACCAACACCTCCACCATCTCCAATACCTCCACCGCCACCACCACCACCACCATCACCTCCTCCACCACCACCACCACTACCACCACCACCACCACGACCTTACCACTAATACCATCACTAATTTACCACTAATACCATCACCATTATTACCATGTCGGTTTTAAAGATATCGGTATTTTTTGTGTAACACGTTATCTATCACTTAACATTTACCAGTTATTCAAGAGCATACGAAACTCCTTCCGAATGAAGAAGAGTTCAAGGGCTATTGCTAGAAAATTCAAGATACAACTACCTTTCATTTTTAATGAAAAATCTTAAATATATGGTATTTAATAAAAATCATTGGAGTCATTTTTGAGAAATTAAAAATTTGGAACATTATTCCATACAAAGTGCAGTTAGGTGGGGAGAGTTTTTTGAAAGTTTTCGTGTCGTATCTTTGGAGGATGCGGAACCTAAATACCAAGTTTGGTTTTTAACTGACTCGTCGTTTTTGAGTTATACTGTTCATAGATGCACACATACACACACTAGAACAATACAACTTCCCTTGGGAAGTTCATTAACAAACACAGCTGTTTCCGCTGCCGAGAAATTACTTCTGCGTACTCCTGCAGCAAGCGCCACGAGGAATTCGTAGCCAGTAACATTTCAGCTTTTCTTTCATGTTCTTACGAAAAATGTGGTTATTGCAGTGAAAACGTTCCGTTAATAAAAGATTCCTTAGCCATATGAACAATTAAATGAATAATGGAGGAGTGAATGAATTTAAATATTCTGTCCCTTAAAGGTTAAGTTCCCTTTCAAAAAATATGATGTGTTGCACTCACATGACTTTCTCTGCTCTTGTATAAACTATTCCTCTATCTGCTTCATGTTGATCGAAATAAAAAGTTGTATAAATTATCTTATTGCTAATTTTCTCGTAGGTGCAAAGGAAATACAGTAAGCTTTAAGCTATAGCCAAATGTTTTAAGAATGGTCGTTATATGATGACTTTCCATGACCGAGAGATAAAAAAAGTGAATAACGACCTCTCATTTGAGAACTGTATATAAATACTGAAAAATTCTGAAAAATAAAAAGGAACATCGAAATGATTCACATCACAAAAAAGATGACATAAATTGTGTATTTTAACAAGAACTGAATTTTTTGTTTAATAAGATTTGGTTTTTACGGTTTACCAGTTATGCGAAAGTCGTCAAGAGTAAACAGGACTACATGGGCTATATCCAGAAAATTCAAAATATGTATATGCACTTGCCATAAAAATATTTTAAAAATGTGGCACTTTAATCAAAATCGTTAGAGCCATTTTTGAGAAAATCAAAATTTTCGAAAAATTGTCCATATAAAGGCTAGTTTTGGGCGGAGGAATTTTCATCAACATCTTCGTGTCGCATCCTTGAAAGATATTAAACTTAAATAACAGTTTTGGTTTTAACCAACTTTACGTTTTTGAGTTACGCTGTTCACAGGTGCAGGCGCGCACGCATGGGTCTTTTTCTAAAAATGATTTTCTTAGTCAGGGCGTCTCAAAACATATTTCCGGTGAAATCGAGTTTTTGGGTGGAATATAATACTTCCTCTACTTACTATACGTAGTAGAGAAAGTAAAAACAAGAGCTCTGTCGTTGTCTGCGAATTAGATAAGATGGCGACTTCTGTAAACGGGTACTAACAACCATTATTTCACTAAATGAGGCTATCTAACTTGAAGGTGCTTTCCTTTTTACCTCATATTCCCTTTTTGTAACTTCCCTATCTATTATTTACGCACAAGCCTCTATACAGCGTCGACAAACTGGCTTAGTTCGCTGAACCCCAAATAAAGAGATCAGAGCCCAGTTTCCAAAGTAACGGATCCAAGTGGACTTCGTACAGCTTGTTTTTGTCTGAGCGCACGTTCATCTCATGTACAAAAACTGAAGCAGCGAACGTCAGAAGCCACTACAAGTTCCCTCTTCTTAGGACCGACACAAAAAGAGATGTTTAAGACATTCACTGTCTTATACACGTTGTGTTAAGCTGTTTTGCGTTATCACATGCTTTCTTGATATTGCGGACTACTAACGCAAACACAAAATTGGCTTTATAGTGCGGTTAACTGTGAAAAAGTGTGATGTGTGCACATACATTATTTTCTCTATTCACTCTAGTACAAACCAATGCTTAAAAACATGTATACTTCCATCTTCTTCATGTTAACTGAGATATTCTTGTAGAAATGATTTCATAACATTTTCTTATAGGTACACACAACGTAATCATGGGAATAGAGTTGCCTTAAACATTAGTCAAATCTTTGGGATGGTGGCTATGTGATGACTTTAACATTCGATTCCTTTGTATGGCTAGGGCATATAGGTCAAGAAATGACTTCCTTGTTTGTAAGAAGTGGTAAATTCAAACTAATAACAGGAATTATCTAAAAAATGCTTATCTTCTCAAAACATTTGACATAAATTAATAAAATTGTGTCTTTTAGCGAGATCTATAGGCTTTATGTAATAAGATTTTCTTGGTTAAATACCGGGCTTGGCATTTAAGTTCAACATATTCCAAAGATGTGACACAAAGTTTTTCAAGAAAGTCCATATTTACCTAATTACACTTTGCATGGACCACTTTTTTAAGAAGTTAATTTTCTCAAAAATGGCTCTAACGGTTTAGATTAGAATATCATTTATGTAAGACCTTTTCACAACAAATGAAATGTATATCTTGAATTTTCTGAGAATAGTTTCTGAAATCTCATTATGAATCATATTTCCATAGCAGGTAAACCGTAAGAGATTTTACTAAATTCTGCTTCCAAAGTTATAAAACTGGGGACATTTAAATGTCTGCCTAATGTGGCCTAAGTGAACATGTAATTTCCAAAATAGTACTTCTCTTCAGGTTTACTCTCATATAAAGAAATCATTATCCGGTATGTCTTAAATGTTACAGTATATTTGGCTCACGTATTTGAATAACCGAAGTATTACTTGAAAACCATTTAGAGACAAGATTACATAATTAGAACATTACCATTTAAAAGATTCAATTCCAATTGATATTTTAAAGTCTGATGTGTTGCACTCGCATAACTTTCTCTACTCTTGTACTAACCATTCTTACAAACTCTTATTCCTATATCTTCTTCGTGTTATTTGAGCAAATTATATATTGCTTATTTCCTTGTACGAACAAGGGGAATATGAAAACAGTAGAATATGAAAACAGTCAAATCTTTTAAAGCTTTGAGATTCCGTTCTCTTTGCAAGGTTAACGTATAAAAAATGAACAACGATGTTCCATTTGACTGAAGCATAAGTTCTCCAAAACTCATAAGAATAACAAGTCATATCTCCGAAATTGTTCACTCTACAAAGGAATTTATTCAGGCATAAATTGTATGTTTTGGCAAGATCTATATGTTGGTATAGTAAGATTTGGTCTGTCTCTTACGGTTTCTCAGTTATTTAACAGTCATCCAGAGTAAATACGAATGCATAGTCGATAGCCAGAAAATTCAAGATATACATTTAATTTGTAATAAAAATATATTAAATATATGGCATCTTAATCAAAATCGTTTGGACGATTTTCAAGAAAATAAACTTTTTGGAAAAATGTTCCATGTAAAGGTTAGTTTAGAGTGGGGGAATTTGCTTCAAAACCTTAGTGTCGCATCCTTGAAAGACATTAAACTTAAATACCAACTTTGGTTTTTAACCGACTTTTGGTTTTTGAGTTATGCTGTTCACACACTGACAGACACAGACACATACGCGCACACACGGACCTTTTTCTAAACATTTATTTTGGATTCAGGGGGTCTCAAAACATATTTCCGGTGAAATTTCGACATCGAATTTTTGGGTGGAATACAATATTTCCTCTGCTTACTAGTAGAGAAAGTAAAAATTAAGACTTAATGAAGGAGTAGGTAGCTCCCTTGAACACGTAGCGGCCGTGAGGTTCACCAGAGCATTGCTCAGTGGTTGTTCAATTTCCAGGGCCAACTCCTGCAGCGTTTCCCCTGGCTGTTGTAGCTTTGACTTGAGCTGTCCGCAATAGACTAAAACCAGATGATGGTTTCCGACCGTTTTATGAAAGTCTTCCAGATGTCTCGGGATGTCACTGACGTTGGAATCGCGTTCAGTAACCCCCCCCCCCCCCAAAAAAAAGTACTGCTGTCATCTAGCTATCAGTTTTGCAACTTCCTTTTCTGTTGACCATCAGCTGTGGGCGCTGATGGTGGCGTATTGTCTCCGGAAGACTTCAAAGGTCAATGTGTCGTAGTTGCATCGCTTGACACACGCGGATGTTGGATCGTGTCCTGGCATCTCGACCTTTAAGTTCTCAGGATTTTCGTTCAGCATTTATTCCATCTTAGCACGTGGTTCCTTGGTGCTGCTGTCAACTCTATCTTCCAGGGCACTAAAACGCTCCCCTGCGTCCTTCCGGGCATTAATGCGTTGGCCGAAGTCTCCCAGAATTCAACCCATAACTAATTCTATAGCTCTGAAACTTTGTGGCATCAATTATTAACTTAGCCTTGATATTTCCTGAAAAGTTCCTAAACATTCTTGATAAGAAGTTTTTAACAGGAAAATATTGAAAATCCTGAATCCAAGAAAAGCATTTTTAGAAAGAGGTGTGAGTGTGCACGTGCGCGTCCGTGGGTGTGTGTATAGCTAACTCAGAAATGAAAAGTCTATTTTGATTTTCTCAAAAATGGTTCCAGCGATTTTGATTAAAACACCACATACTTTACATATATTTATGGCAAATGAAATGCATATTTCGAATTTTCTGGCTATAGCCCATGTAATCCTCTTTACTCTGATAACTTCTGCATAACTGGTAAACCGTAAGAGGTAGACCAAATTTTACTGTATAAAAATGTAGATCTCTTTAAAACACAATTTATTTCATATTCATTTTTCACCATTTCCGAGATATTAATTGTTAATACTTTCAAGTTTCAAGCTCTTTTACCTTTTTCCTTTAATTAGAATCATTCTTCTTTTTTTTTTTTTTTTTTTTTTTTCGTTTCTCCTTCCATCACAAGTGCTTGTTACCACTATGGAAACATGCGGTTTTCTCAAAATATAATTATGTGATCTGTGGTTGTGTTCAATTATGAATGTAAACATCTGTAGTAAGGCAATTAAATATATTTTTCGCATTGAATTTCGAGGATTTACCATTCAACCAAATACCTAAGACTGTTTTATTTAAAGTTTAAATTAAATTTTTAAAGTTTTCATTTAAAGTTTACATTAAAGCCTTAAAGCTTTCTTTTAAAGTTTATTATTTGTTATAATGTTGTCCTCAGCTGTTCCTACCATTTGTTTTCTTTTATGTTCCAAGAATTATCATAATGCCTTGTAAAAAACGAACTAGCTCTAACTTTAATCTTAGGAAATCCTTTGCAGTGAAACCGGTCAAAGTGATTGCGGAGTATCTTAGCCAAGATCACGATATGTTTAATATGATAGCCTCTGAAGTTATTTCATTCTGAATATAATTGATAAACCGTAAGGAGTAGGCATAGCTTACACCAAAAAACTATATGTATCTCTCGCTAAGAAGAACATAAAAGCTCTATTACATTGACCATTTAGAAATGAATTTGAACTTTCTGATAACTTTTGTGATGAAGTGCTTATTCAACATTCTCTTGATTGTCGTGATGTCACGCAAAGAATACGTGTTTTTAAGCCAGTTTTTTAAATATTTAACTATCTCTGTAGTCTCCTATATCTTCTTTGTACATACAAAATGTATAACAAAACTATTCAAGCAGGATAGCGGCAGAGAAAATAAAAATGGTGAAAACTGTTGAAGCCTTCAAACGAGCGCCCATATGAAACGTTTAAGTGTAAAAATGATGTTGGGAAGATGGTCGCTGTGTTTACTGACTATTGATCGCGAACGCATACGAGTGCAGATTTCCCAAGAGTTATTGGATAATTTTCAGAGGGTGCGACTGGTTTTATAGGTCATTTATGAGTACAGATGACACTTGGTTCGCTACTGAACTACCATCAAATGCAAAACAGCAGTCGTAGAAATGGAAGCGTTGTGTTACTCGACACCACTAAAAATAAAAGGTTTGTTTTATCTAAACAGTACGTTGTTTCACTTTTACTCAGTCCACCCAAAAAGTTGATACCACTGAAAATACATGTTTTGAGTTCTTGAATCTAAAAAAAAAAAGCATTTTTAGAAAAAGGGCCGGGCGCGCGCGCGCGCGCGTGTGTGTGTGTGAACGGCATAAATAAAAAACGAGAAGTAGATGAAATTTCAAACTTGGTACTTTTACTCATATTCCAAGAATGTGACACGAAGATTTTGAAGAAAATCCTCGCCTTAAACTATCCTTTATATGAAAAATCTTTCAAAAATGTTATTTTCTCAAAAATTTCTGTAGCAATTTTGATTAATGTACTCAACGTATAGATATTTCCATGAAAAACGAAATATATATCGTAAATCTTCTGGGTACAGCCTCTGAAGTGCTCTTCATTATTTTGCATAACTGTTAAATCATTTGAATGGACAAAATCTTACTATACAAAAAATGAAGATATTGTTACAGCACACAATTTATGCAATTTTGTTTTTCGCAGAGCTAACGATTTCCGAGAAAATCCTTCTAAATACGATGTGGTTCTAAAAATGTTGGGGTGTCTTCTTCTAAAGATACAATTGGTAGACCTGACGCTCTGAATGGGGCGCTTCTACTTCGATGCTATCCCAAACATGACGTCCGAATCGAGTCACCACCTCACCCTAACCAGTTGATCAACACGCTGGGGCAATATGACCATCGTCTACATAGGCAGAGCTACCGCTTGCCCAAGGACCCTTGGCTGATAACTACCGCTATCCCCTCAAACATCTCAACAGTCACATTTGGATTTACCATACCTTTCACATAATCCTCTCGGTTTCCTGTCACTGGCACTGCCTTGCTCGACGGTCCCGCAAGCGGCCGGCGAAGCAAGCAGTAGGGCAATGGTCGCTTGGATGGTCAGACATCCAAGCCGGACACATCCCGCCGCCAGTGACAACATAGGAAAGCAACCTACATCGTCAATTGACATTTACACAAAAGCTTGTAAACCCGGACAACACCTGTTAAACCACACGGGTAAATCCGTACTAAACGGATAGGTACCGTAGCCCCTTTGCCCCCCACCTGGGTTAACCCGAGCGACTTGAACTTACTCTTGGACTCATTACCGGGCCAAGACTTGCCAATCACTTCACAACAGGAAATATTCATGGCTAGGAGTATTTTACAACAGATATAATATTTTAATGGTTATTTTTGTGTATCATTATTAAGATATTGTCACGTGGCAGTGTTTTTAATTCATAGATAATATACTACACCATTATATATCAACTGACCACTAATAATTTCCTGCCTAAATCACACATTTATCTATGAACATTCTGGTTTCTGTCATGAATACACTAACCGTTCAACGACACTGTAATTCGATGTAATGGAAATCAATAAAATTGTTTTGGTTATTCTTTGATAATATTTAAATTAAGTAAATCTAAGTTATTGAAAAATAAACTGATGTAATTATTTTTAGAATCCGTACATTCTTAATTCCTCGCAGTGCATCTATTAGCAACTGTTCTTTTCATTCAGTGTCGCAGTTAATGTACCTTTCCTCTTTATTGTTTTTTCTTCACCCACTCTTTCTAAAAGAGCTTCATTCATTACTTGTTCGTCCACTTCACATGACCCATTCTCTCCATTTCCGCATTCCAGTCCTTTCCCCACTTCATCGCAACCTCAAAGTTATACCTCTGTATGGTTCCACACAAAGCACTTCCCTAATCTTCTTATAGTTTCTTGAAGTGCTCTAAGAGGATGTTTAGTTTCATATAAAAACTTCCTTTACCGTTTTCCTTTTGGTATGAGTACAGTGTGATCCATATGAAATTGAACACTTTTGAAGACTTATAATTTATCTCTGGAAAACAGTAAAATAATAATTATAATGATGATTAATAGTAATAAAATTGAGTTATATTGCTTCAGTGGCTCTGGGAGAGTGGGTATTGATATCCTTTTATGTTTAACGTTCTTGAACTGGGTAGTCAGTCGTACCACACGACGCATGAATGAAATGTAAAATAATGCTCAAATTGTAAAATATGTTACACAATTTGTGGTGACCTTGCATCTCACAGCTGTTCTGTCTTATCGTAACCTTGACACAAAACTAATACGGCTCGACTGCTCACACAAACAACTCCAACGATTCACTTCCTTCTCACCCAATAGGAAGTTGACCTGCTAATAGTAGTTATGAGCAGTTTTTATTGTGCGTGTGTACGCGCGCGTGTGTGTATCCATCAGCAGCTAAAGCTGAGCTCCATTATAGTCCCAACAAAGAGTTGTTTGACTCTCAAAATTAACCCCTATCAAAATTCTAAATTAAAAACTTCAAAACTTTTTAAAAAGATTTAATTTTAAAACTTTTTTCTTCCATCAGAATACAGACCTTGCTACATCCTGTGAGTCATTTGTCAAGGGGCACAACAGCTTCCATCTATATCAAAATAACATAAAAACTAAAAACGCCACCCTTATATACCCTTCCCAATATTTTTCATATCTGCGGTTAAACCCTATTGGGGGTAGGTATGCAACAAAATTCATCGGGCTGAACCTCGGCCTGCCAGCAGCTCGTCGTCGTCGTTGCGTGTGTGTCGACTGCTTGTGTACGGTGTCCTGAGAGAACCGTTTGATCAAATGAAGATAGTGAGCAGTTAATGAGTGTTGAGTGATTGTATCGTCAGGGTCAGCTGTTTGACAGATGAAGTAAAGAAAGGCAGTGAAAGGAGCGAGTCAACGTTACAAGGAGAAAACAGTTGAGTTGTATTATCACGAAGGACTGAAGACTGAAGTATAGTGTATATCTGTGCGGGAATTTTGGAGGAAAATAAGGTGAGGAAAAAATATAACTGGATTGGACTTTTGTCGTTTTGTTAAAATATTTTGTATGATTCTTGAAAGCTAAGAGATACGTCATGATATTTTTAAATTTCAAGAAAGAAAGGCATGTCATCTTATGGTCACAATAGCTCTGATGGAAGTGGAGTATTGCCCTTCAGCAAGATTTTCAGACACATGCCAAATTAAATGTAGCTGAATGTTTAAAACAGCTGATGCTTCTCTGACAATCTTCTCAACAATCGAACCGTAAGACACTTTATACCCTAAGGAAACGTGTGTTTTCTGAATAGGCTCTATCACCAAGACAGGCCAATAAAGTGTCTACGTAGGAGTTTGAATATTTGATTGCTACCTGTTGCACGTGTCAAGTCTGGTAACATAGGTGCGCCGGTGCCTTGCTAAGAAATGCACGAGGCACTTTCGCACATGCCCCAGCGATGTTTGTCATCCCAAATATGCAAAGCCAGAAGAGACACTTATGTTAAAAATAGAACTTAAAACGCAGACCTCATTTATCAAAGTAGCTTCTCTCTCAGAAGAGCGAGCTGGACGCAGCAGAAGATTGACACAAACGCCACATAAATGTTACTTGTTTCACAGTAAAACAGCATGTCCTGTTTCCAAATAAAACAAACAGTAACATCAGAACAGTAAATTAGAAAATAACTCAATAATATTTATGGTCGTGGCATGAGTGTATATTTCTCGCATTCACTATTGTTCGTGCAACAATTCTTACTAGGCTGTTTCTAAAAAAGGAATGTTTTTATGTTTGTCGCCTAAACGTTTCTAAACACTGGACCGACCACCGCGAAACTCGGCCAACATGGATATGGTTTCTATACTGTCCATTTTATTATGCAACATACTACATTTACGTGACTTTCTCTACTTGCTCTTCAACATACAATTCGTAGATTCTACGTATGTATAGACGTATATATAATTTATATAAATTGATGTTGGTATGTGTGAAATAAACAAACTCCAATACCGGTTGATCAATCACCATGAAATTGGCAAATGTAGCTGCAGTTTCATGGGGGTTTTATGCTCTCCGTTTTATAATGCAACATATTACATTCAAATGGTTTTTTCTACCCGATTTTCTTTTATATAACATATTCACATGTCCTTTTCTGCTCCCTCTTCAACAAACAATTCATACAATTTGAAGTAGAAATGCAACGTTTTATATTCAGTGTTCTCTATTCACTATACTTTTATGAAACACAATCACATTTCCTTCTCTATTCCCTCTTCTATAAACAATTGGTACAATTTTCTATAGGACTGAAAGAGAAATGCAAGCTATTACAATCACAGGGCCTTCTCTACCCCCTTTTCTTTCTGTGGTATTTTTATTGCTTAACAGTTCGTTTGAATAGTGTCTTCCCCGTGTTATTTATGTTTATATTTTGTTTATTACTATGCGCTAACAGTTTAACTCTTTGTTTAAGCGTAGTAGGTAATTTTAATGTCTCCAAAGAAGTGCAGAGCTGTTGGGCAAGTGCAATCTCGTTAAATCACGGGAAGCGCAGATTATTTCAGCTAGTGTCATATAAATATCACCTACAAATTGAATACGATATTTTATGTAATTTTAGCATCATACATTTTAGGTAGTAAATCAGGAAATAATTTGTCCATCCATAGCCGACATAAGCGAGAGGATTTTCATGTCCTAAATGAGACCTTAGTTTCCTTGCATTTCGTTTGTTATTTCCTGGTATGTAGAAACGGTAACAAAACAGCCATTCGCATGCGTTCCCTTAGTGGAAGGAAAATGAACAGGTTTTGCGGACCGTCATACGAGGGCTGTCCCAGCAGTATCAAACATGACAAGGAAAGCACGTAAAATGTCAAAAAGCATATTTATTTCTCTACTTTCAGCTCGATACACCTTTCCCAACGATGCGCATTAGCTTTGATATAGTGAGAACCGTCGAGCTCTGCAAAATAGCCATCAACTGCAGACTCTACCTCTTCATTGCTGGCAAATCGTTTACCACCAAGCCATTTCATCAAGCTTGGAAACAAAATAATCAGAGGGGCTAAATCTGGACAATAGGGTGCTTGAGGTGGTGGTTCGGGCTTTAACTCACTGATTTTGACTATGGTAGTAATGGTTGCGTGGACTGGTGCATTACCTTGTTGAAACAAAACTTTCTTTTTTGCTAAATGTGGCCGTATCTGCTTAATTCCATTAGTCAAGTGCTGCAACAAATTCGCATAATAGTCGCCATTGATTTTTTTTTTTTTTTTTAAGGCAATCAATGAAAATTGTCCAACATGCGTCCCAAAAAATTGACGCCATGACTTTGCCTACAGATGGAACTGTCTTTGCCTTCTTTAGAGCCAATTCTCCCCTTTCAGTCCACTGAAAAAATGTGTATTTCAATGAGATCTATATTTTTTGTATTGCAAGGTTTGGTTTATTTCTTACGGTTTACCAGTTATGCAAATGATCAATGGGCTATTACCAGAAAATTCAAAATATACATTTCGTTTGCCAAAAAAATACCTTGAACATTTTAATCAAAATCATTAGAGCCATTTTTGAAAAATATCACAATTTTCATAAAATTCTCCACATAGAGGGTAGTTAGGGTGGAGGAATTTTCTTCAAGATCTTCATGTGGCACACCTAAAACATATTAAACTTAAATACCAACTTTGGTTTTTAACCAGCTTTTAACTTTTGAGTTATCTGTTCACACACACACACACACACACACACACACACACACACACACACACACACACACACACACACACACACACACGAGATCGTGTGTATATATATAGCTGTCTAATACATACATATTATCTCGACATCAAATTTTTGAGTCAAATACAATACCTGCACTACTTATTTATTATACGTAGTAGATAAAGTAAAAAGTTCTCAAGTCATCGATTGACAAAGCAGAACACGCTATAAACCACTGCCAGACATTCATGACCAAAGAGTCGAATAGAACAATGCAGGTACAGCTTCACAGAACTGACACACATTTACCTTGTATATTGGGTAGTAACTGTCTCTAAAATTCTCCCCATGGTAAAGATATGGCCGCAGTTGGTGTTAATTGTAGCTGTTAGGTTGGCGACACAGACATTATCTTGTAGGTACGTAAACTGTTGAATTTAAAGCAAATTATCCTTGGTTGCATAGACAACACTGTGTTCCACTGGACATTTGGATGGAACTGTGTCAAGTTTATACAACACAATTTCCCGGCAAGTGCGCAACCATACTCAGTGCTGGAAAATCGTTTAATTCAGAAGGGTTATTTCAAGCGGCACTGTTTTGCAGATTTGTTTACGAAACATTTTGTTCGTAGGCAGTTCGTAGCACAGGAATACGTTAATAGCTAAAATAGTTATGGTTAAATCACTTTCCAAAGTTAAATATCACAAAACGGTATTTACTGACTGGCTTGAAAGTAGAAATACAGGGTGTTAGGGATATGAGTGCGCAGATTTCACAGAAGGTAGATTCAAGTATCACGAATAGAAAAGTTCAATAAGAAATTCCTCTATCGTGAAAAATAAAGGAGAAATTGAATATTATTGAATACGTTACCAGCACAGTTCTGCTACGGGATAGGACAGCCAGGCGAAGTTTTTGTTTACTAATGTGACTTCCGCTGCTGCACATGCGTTCACACTTATTACAGTAAAAGTCCTAACAAGGCCAGCCTCGAAAACCGGGTTCGTCGCCAGTATCTTGTGTTTGTTATCAACAGGACACGGCA
Organism: Tenodera sinensis; assembly: GCA_030765045.1. Classification (NCBI taxonomy): domain Eukaryota; kingdom Metazoa; phylum Arthropoda; class Insecta; order Mantodea; family Mantidae; genus Tenodera; species Tenodera sinensis. The sequence continues at coordinate 49,519,969 of CM060970.1, forward strand.
TTTTCGTACCTTTGCAGTACCAGTAGAGCACTGCCTGTGATCACACGGACATTAGAGCAAGATCAGACACTGGCTGTGTTACGCACAGCCGCTCCAAGATGCATAGTGCGGTATAGAGCAGTAATTGCGAATAGAGAACACACAGATTAACTCAAAAAAGAAAAGTCGGTTAAAAACCAAAGTTGCTATTTAAGTTTAATGTCTTTCAAGGAACCCTTTATGGAAAATTTTTCAAAATTTTGATTTTATTGAAAATAGCTAATGATTTTTATTAAAATGCCATATGTCTGAGATATATTTATGGAAAATGAAGTGTATATCTTGAATTTTCTGGCTATAGCCGATGTAGTCGTATTTACTCTGGATGACTTGCATAGCTATTCATATGACTTTCTCTACTCTAGTACTAACCATTCGTACAAACTCTTATTCCTATATCTTCGTGTTACTTGAGATAATTACAGAAATTATCGTATTTCCTTGTAGGTGCAAGGAGAATATTAGAATACAGTAGGTTTCGAGCGATAGTCAAATCTTTTAAAGCTTTTGGATTCCGTTCACTTTGCACGCTTAACATATAAAAAAATGAACAACGATGTTCCATTTCACGAAAGTTTTAAGTTTTCCAAAACGCAAACACATAACAATGAGTATCTCCAAAATGGTTCATACTACAGGAAAATGTATTTAGATATAAATTGTGTATTTTAGTAAGATATACATTTTTTGTATAGTACGATTTGGTCTATCTCTAACGGTTTACCAGTTATGCAAAAGTCGTCCAGGGTAAATACGACTACAGGGGCTATAGCCAGAAAACTCAAGATATACATTTTTTTATCATAAAAATATCTCAAACATATGACATTTTAATCAAAATCGTTAGAGCTATTTTCAAGAAAATAAAAATTTTCGAAAAATTTTCCATATAAAGGATAGTTTAGGGTGGAGCAATTTTCTTCAAAATGTTCGTGCCGCATCCTTGAAAGACATTAAACTTAAATACGTACTTTGGTTTTTAACCTACTTTTCGTTTTTGAGTTATGCTATCCACAGACCGAGACTGACACACAGGCACGCGCGCACACACACACACACACACACACACACACACACACACACACATACACACACACACACACACACACACACGGGCCTTTTTCTAAAAATGCTTTTTTTTTTTTTTTTTTTTTGGATTCAGGGGGTCTCAAAACATATATTTCCCGTGAAATCTTGACATCGAATTTTTGGTCAGAATACAATACTTCCCCTACATACCAGTAGGGAAAGTAAAAAAACACAGCACACCAAATGTTACTTGGTGAAGCGGAATCTTCTTCAGGTTCACTTTTCTTTGAAAAACTCTGTAGAGGATTAATTTTTGCAGATATTCCATTGAACAAAGTGAATAATGTGAAGTTACGCATCTTCCTAGAAGGACATACTGGAATGCATTTACTAGATTCTTGAACTTTTAGCTACAATTACATTAGTAGGTCCTACCAAGAACAATGCAGATTAGGCAAAAAGTTTCGGGATAAAATATTGGGTATATATTGATGAAAGTACAGACTCACTAGGCTGTTAAGTGACATGTTGTGATAGGCAAAATAAAAGATGATCACGAGAACAATTCAGCAACATGTTTGACAGGTTCAATGGCATTCCACGTGACAACACACTCATGTTGTTGACCGACACTGCACCATAAAGGTAAAAGCTAATAATTCTCTTAAAGCTCTTTACTCGATAATGATGCATATAACGCAAAATAAATCAAACACTTATAGAATATTATTTTCAATTTGTGTAACTGCATTGATTAAACGTATTCTTTGCTTAATTGCATTAATTTTATATTGTGTAATTTTGAGTGAGTGAGTGAGTGAGTGAGTGATTAGGGTTTAAGGGTCCGTCGACAGCTAGGTCATTACAGCCCCTGTAATTTTGAAGTCTCCTTAAACTAATAGATATTAAAATGCAATTTTTCAATTTTAAGGACATTTTTTAAATTCGATAGGCCATTTTTTTTAGATTTTTAGGTCATAATTGCATTTTAAAGTGCATTTTTTAGTATTTTATAGGGCTTGAAAATATGATATAATAATTACTAGTGGTGGCGGTGGTGGTGGCGGTGGCGGTGGCGGTGGTGGCGTTGGCGGTGGCGGTGGTGGTGGTGGCGGCGGCGATGGCGGCGGCGCACAATAATCGTGTTCAACATTTCTAAAAAGGACCCACACCCATAAATTTATCTCTCACCTATTTTTCTTTTTGCTGAGCGTGTCCATATCTTTTTACTTTTGCCAAACACTCTTGTTATCCTTATTAAAGAGTTTTTAAGGCTACCTTTCTGTATATTTTCAGCCATTTATACACTGTTTCTTTAGCTCTTACTGCAATTAGAATTCAAGCATCGTGCCTTTCAAAGCAATCGAATTGATTGGCGGCAAATATTTCCAGTTCCAAAATATTTGCAGGAAAGTGTTTTCTGTATTGTTACGCAAGTCTCGTATGAATAATCCTGGGTATATTCTATGTTATGCAAACCACAGACCACAGCTCCCGCGGTTTAATCCATCCGCACATTAACGAGAACCGGTGCGGTGTTTTTCTCACGATAATGTTCAAAATAATCAGTAAAATCCATATATTAAGGTTACCATTACTTTAAAAAAATGTCCAAATCCTGTTGGTGAATATATTGTTAAACATGTTACTCAATTTCATCACCCGAAATACTGGAGAATACAATCGACTATTCCCTTTTAATACGTCCAGCATAACCATTCAGTGCATGTTGAGTTATCTCAAACCGAAAGGTTTGCTCACATATGATAAATACAATGAACGAAATTGAGTCCGTCGAACTCTTATTCTATCTAAATTAAACATTGTAAATTAATGGCCACTAGGGACAAGGTTTCAATATAGTAGTGTATTATAATGTGACAAATGACAATGTGGAAGATCCCACTTCTGACACCAGTGGGACAAATTATACTTTGTTACTTTTTCTGTCACTTTATTTTCCTTCTGGTTGAATCACATAACACAATTCTCTATTTCATTGTTGTATTTGCTATGGCAAGCCTTGGGAGCAGCACTCACAAGATATCCAGCTGTTCACCTACTTCTGTTCCCTTTGTGACCACCCAAGCAGAAAACCGGGGGAAAACAAAGGGAAAACTGGTTTCATCTAATGTCTGTATGCTAGTAGCTATTTTAGAAATCAGGGAAGTAACCATTCTGTTCACAACTTCAGAGTACTGTTCCTTAGGTCTGGGCCATGGTATGGTCCAAGAATTTATAATGAACTAGCGTACCGATTATATATGGGCCGTGTTACAAAATAGTCGTACTGAACATTTGCAATATTTTTGCATAATGCTTCATGGTTCACTTAAATATAGCGTATCCCTTCTTCATAACTCAAGTTCCTTTTTATATCTGGTGGAAGGTATTGCTTCGGCCACACGTTAACAAGTATTCTACATGATGAGTGTAACAAATATGTCGAATATAATTATTGCCAATTAAGAACTGTTCCACCAAAGAAATGTGTTAAATATTCGGAGCCATCTAGCTTCTTGACGAATAGATATAAATGGTTTATTATTTCACTACTGGCAGGCAAACATTGTGTGAACAATGCTGTAATGCATGTCTATCTTAATTAAAATGAATTTAATCAAAGTGTAATGTTAAAATGCCACGCAAAGTTTAACTTCAAGAGAGATTTGGCAATGTCACGTTAACATTATATAGTGACTAAGTTCATTTGAATTAAGATAGAAATGTATTACACCATTGCTCATGCAATGTTTGCGTGACAGTTAAATAATAAACCATTTATATCCATTCCATTTGACGCACATTATTCTTTTCGGCGAAACGGTTCTTTATGGACAATAATTGTATTGGACATGCATGTTATAGTTATCATGTAGTGTCCCTGTTTAAGATATGGCCAAGACAGTACCTTCCGCCCGGTATAACTAATTTAGAATGACCCTGGCATGTTTAAGGTATACTCATTCATGAAGGCATTTTGTTAATTGAATATGAATGCAATATGCAGGAAACAGACGTACGGCATCTGTACGATCTGTGGGCTACAGTGACCTGTTCGTACTCTCCAAGAAGGACATGTGGGACGTGCTGAAGGAGTATCCTGCTGCGAGGGTTCGTCTGGAGGCAATCGCCGTCAAACGCCTGGAGAAGTACAAGAGGGCGCCGTTAGAAAAAGGTAAGTAGATGCTGTTGGAAATGGCAAACAATTTCCACAGATTTGGGTACTTACTGCGAGCCTTTTTTTTCTCAAATAGTGTTGTATTGTGTTATTGTAGAGTTACTGATCTCATTCTGTAGCTTATTTAAACTTGCAGATGCAATGTCCGGAACGTAGCTGTACTTACAGTAAAAAGAACCAAAATAATGCCGTCTAAATCAAGCCAGCTGACTTACGCCAAAGCACCCGTGTGACGCAAGAGTACAACAAATGTTTCTTTTTTCCCTTGATTCTTTAGGCCCTGCTTATTGGTTTGGTTGTGCCTGATCTAGACTTTGAACAGAATGAAGATGAAGATGAATGCTTATAATGTCCAAATTAACCAACTCTTCATTTCTATTTCATTTAAAAACTTTCAAATGCTAGTATAGCCTGACTACGACATTACCCATACAATATAGCAGTTAAAGTTAAACCGTGGCACTACAGCAATCCCCGCATCCACAAACAAGTACACACTCAAATACTAAGTATAATTAATGAAATGAAACCAAATTTTGTAATAAACTAGCAGTGTAAACACTGAAACACAAGAGATAACATAGGTTCACAAAACTTTTGTGTGTGTGTGTGTGTGTGTGTGTGTGTGTCTGTCTGTCTGTCTGTCTGTCTGTCTGTCTGTCTGTCTGTCTGTGTGTCTGTCTGTCTGTGTGTGTGTGTGTGTCTGTGTGTGCCTGTGTGTGCGTGTGTAATACATTTATAATCATAAAATTTCCCTTGGTATCATTGAGCTTAATTATAGGTATCAAATTTTATATAGATAAAAATGTTTTGGAATTATCCTTCATATTTCATACTTGAATTTTACCATTTAAATCTTATTGTCTTTACTTTCCTTTCTTTGTTAATATTTATTTCTGATTTGATCCCTGCAGCATTTAGATACAGCTCTTTCTGTGCAAGCATCTTCAGTTGTTCACTCACATGGTCAACACTGTCAGGCATGATTAATTAATCACCAGTTCACAGAGGCTAGAGCTGAGAGTAATTTCATTTTTGCATAAATATTCCTATTATTCACTGTTGTTTGAGAAATAGCATGCCATACACCTACATTAAGTGCTATGCAGAAACACAGAAGTGAAAATGGTAACTTTGTCTTATATTTTCAAACTTCCTTCTCATTCTGCTGAGGTCACTTACCACATTTCTATCACAATATACTAGTACATTACCTTTCACTCCTCTCTTATAATAAACATTTTTACTGTGTATTTTATAATAAAAGTTACATTTTCTTGAATATTAACATACTCTTACTTTCTGTTTTTATTAACACTGTATTTTCTTGCATTCTGTAAACATTAGAAAATAGTTTACTAATTTAATTTAAAAGGTGAGTCAATTAATAACACTAAACAACACTTACAACATAATTTTCTGGAACGTGTTTCCAAGGTTAACTTTCCTCCATTATCAACTGGACAATAATGGATAATGGAGGAAAGTTAACCTTCAAAACGCGTTCCGGAAAATTATGTTGTGAAGTGTTGTTTAGTGTTATTAATTGACTCACCTTTTAAATTAAATTAATTATAACAACACTGTTTTCAAACTTCTATGAAAGGAAGATAGTTTGCTAATTATTTATTTAATCCTATGAAAGATTCATAGCATATATAAGTTAGTTTTTAAGGTAGTTTATTTTAACTTTTTAAATCATAGTAAAGTACTACATAAGAAAGAAAGAGGTAACTCTTTTATATTATGAAGCTTAAATTAATTGTATATGCAATCAAGGTCCAAACGTTTAGCCAAAAATCAATGAAGTTAGTGACTATTGTGTGGTTCTAATCATCGAGCTTCTAGAAAGTTGAGCATTCAGGAAAGGTGTCAGACATGCATAATGATGTATAAGTGGAGATCTGTATGCACTATGTCATGCATACATGTGCACAAAATGGGAAGTTTAAAAAGGGTTGCTAGACTTTTGGTCATAACTAATTAGACATAAATGGAATATTTTTTAGATACAATAGATACTTCAAAATATCTAACAAACATGTAGTTGACTGATACCAAGCAAAGTATTCTGAATGTTTAATGCTATTTCTACCAGTTAATTACCATTCATTCTTAATTTTACAAAGAATATAAAATAATTTATTTTCATATTACATATGTAAGGCATCATGATGAATTAATTTTTTTATCAGAATTTTTTAGCCAAAATGGTTGAGAGGAGTCAGGCCATTAAAATATTATGATATTGATTTTCTGTAACTATGTAAACTCCGAAACACCTCCCTTCATGTTTATCAATGAGCTTCACATTAATTAGTTAATTGCTGATAAGAGTCCAAACTCTGTGTGGCTGGAAGGAATGCAACTATGTTTATGATATATGAGAGCAGCAGGGTAGGTAGGTGGGCAGACAACACTGGTCGGCCCTGATGAAATAATGAGTGATTATTGTATACTTACCTACCCTCAATCCAAAACTGGTAATCAAATCTCTCCATCATCCACAGCTTTTAAGAGCTAGGGTATCATTATTGCCAGATATTGATTTTAGAATGATATAATCCCTGAGTTACAAATTACGAAAGCTTTTTATATTAATTTCTTGGTATCGTATGTGTTATATGACCATAACAGAATACTGCACTGTATCCTTTGTTTCTCAGTAAAGTTATTTTCACATTTGGGCTTATACAATCACGACAATGCATGAACACGGAGGACTGCACCAGATGGCAGACACCTGGCCTAATGGGAGTGTGGTCAAGCGGAAATTAATTCACTACCCTTCCTTACATTCTTATTCACGATAGAATGAAATAACATTTTGAAACAGTGTTAATTCAGAAGCCCATGCATGTCAAGTATAGTGCCCCATCAGTAAGTGTATATAAGTTCAGTGTGCTGCAGTGTTTTTTAATTGTTTTTATTATGTATGCTAGTGAACATCAACAATGTCACCATCTTATTGCAATATAATGGATATGCTCTGTGATATATGTAGAGATTTTACATTAAAATCCCAAAGGAAACCTCTATTATTTCTTGTGAAGAGAGCTTACAATCTGTACTTCGGATGTAAGGTTGGCAATGATGATAAAGTGTGGGCTCTGCACTATTCTTATAATACTTGTTCAAGCGGACTGTCTGATGTTTAAAAGGTACTAAAAAAATCAATGCCTTTTGCTGTTCCAATGGTATGGAGGATACCTTGTGATCATGTAACTGATTGTTAATTTTGCTTAACTAACTCTTACTGGTTTCTTGGGTGATTTCTGCTTGACACTAACACAGAAGACACCAGCCATGTAGTATAAGAGAAAGAGGACAACTAAATAAATACTGGAAGGTATGGTTTTATCTATAAATAATGTATTTTCAGCCTTTTCTTTTGATTTTGATGATAATCTTTATTCAATTTGATTGTTCTGACTCTATCCATTTTCGAAAAATGCTGAAATTTCAACCCCCTTAAGGGATGAATTTATAAAAATCCCTCCTTTGTGGCTGTCTATTTTGTTGAAGAAATTCACTTCTATAGTTGGAAGCTTCTAAATCTAGTTGTTTGGGCTGTGTTTTGGGTGAGTAACCTGTTAGCATTATAATAGCTAAATTTCTTTGAATCTCCACCCAAAAAAGGGTTAGCAATGCAAAAAATTCTGCAGTTTACTTATTATTCAGGATGACTATATCTACACAAAAAACAATAATGTGACTATGTGACAGCATCACCACTGGAGCAATGTACTGAGGACAGCATATCATACTTCCCCCTTAACTTTTTTTCTGCACCTCACACCCACACAGAGCTTGGACTTGCTCAGTACATGACTACTACTGCAATTAAGTGAAATCACTGTGTCTGCAGTGTGATATGGACTCACCTTTATTTCAATATCTATTCTTTAACATGTTCTAGTATAATCATAAACTAGATTCAACTTCAAAGAAAGTTGCTGGTAGCTAATTTTTATATCTCCATATTATTTACTGAAATTCGAGGTAGATGGTCTTGACTCAATATATTGTTGATAAATACCTACGAAAACATTTTTCTGTCTGTGACCAATAGTTGAAATAATAAATAGTAATCATTCTTAAAATTTCAAAAGCATTTAATCAGCTTCAAACTCAACTCAAACACTTATTAACATTTTGTATCATACATTTTAGATATGTAGTAATTTTTCCAACATGTACCTGCTAAGTAACAAAGTAAGATGATTTTTAGTATTAGAACAAAACAAATTTCCAGAGAATATAAGAAGCTCTAAGACATTAGTACCTTTTTTCCGTTGTATAAAAATTTAATAACCTTTACATTCCTTTCAGCTCTAGAGTTTGCTGATGCCAAAGAAGATTAAAAGATATTCTCCTAAGTTCACATACCTTATGTCAATGAGAATTCTATATCTTTTCATTTTGTTATTTTTCCATTCTACTAAGGATGTTGTTTTTTCAAATAACATGTGTTTTGTATTTGATGTTAACATATGCTTATGAATTCTTACCTAACTGAAGTTCATAACTGTTTCAGGAAAGACAAATTGTTTTAACATTGCTAGATATCAGTTGAAAATCTGTGAGTACATTCTGCATACAATCAGCTCTTTGTATCAACTAAATATGATTGCAACTCCTTTCATGTACTGTGTCCACTAATTAAATCTATTATTATGTAACTCGCATGAATATTTGTGCTTTTTAGTATAGGTAATATTAGATGTCCTAGTCAGGCAGTTGCATAGGTGCATTTGTTCAAAAACTAAAATGTTTAATACACTCAGACCCTTAGCAACCAACAGAGGGTTAAGGTTCATTGCAGTGGAAATGCTGTTCTCCCAAACAGTTTGTCATCTGTGGATACTGATGGCAGTCACTTGGTGCCAGATATGGCAGGGTGATCAAACACTTCTGTCCCTTACCATCTTCATCATGAACATTTGTTCAGCCACCTATAAATTTCCTGCACCTCACCATCACTCAAAGTTCTCACTATACATATAGTTCATTTTGTGTTGGATTTCCACTGTGTTGTGGCTCTCTTTATGTAGAAACATAACCTTGCAAAACTTACATTTGCCAGAAAGTCTATGGCAACAGACATCTTTAAGAGGCTATAGTCAAGCTTTACTGACCAGTTCATTTGTCACTCATAGATACAATTCCACCAACAGCAAAAGCTGAGCTCCCATATTATCATACCAAGAGATGCTGGGACATCAAAATTAAAAGTAAATTATTTGGATAATATTATTCCACCAGTGGTGTGCAACAATCATTACGCCCTGACCTGCAGCCATTGAGGAGCAAATTTTACTACTCCTTTCAATACCTCAAACTCAATTACACCTGCCACCCCACTTTCTGTCCTTACAGTGGTTAAGCCCTGACATGAGCAAGTACATGTAAAACACACCTTGGGCTGCCTCAGCCTGCCAACATTTCTCTGCCTCTGTCTCTAGACACAATTAAAATTGTTTAGTTTACTACTAAGTCAGAGCATATTATTGTTTATTGAAATGAAAATAAATTCACTGCTGTAAAATAAAGTAGTAAAAACTTAACATAAACTGTGTGCTTTCTCTGCCTAATACATAGTGGTAGAGAGTGTGTATGTGTGCATGTATTTGAATAACATAACTCAAAATAAAAAGTAGGATAAATACCAAACCTAGTATTTTGGTTCAACATCTTTCAAAGATGCAACAAGATCCCACAAACCCAAACTATGCCTTATATGAACAATTTTTCAAAAATTTGAAATTATAATGTATATATTAAAGCTATGTCCATGTATTAAAGCTATTTACAGGAAAAATAAATCCTATACATTGGATTTTTTTGGGAATAGACTTTGAAGTCCTCTCATTCAGAAGGAATTTTATATAACCTTATATGGTAAACAAGATGAAAACCTACTGCACAAAAAATATAGAGCTCTTTAAAACATACAATGTATTTCAAATAACTTTTTAGGTGATATTAGCCATTCCCTTTTTATCTTCATTAACATAAAGTAGATAGAAAACTGAGCTTTCGTAAGACTAGCTCACATAGATGCCCTCTAATAAATGACAGTGTACAGAAAGTCATATGAATGTAATGCAGGTGAATATCTACAGGTACCTTTATAAACAGGCAGCAGTGAAACAAAGCACTTGTTATAACTTTGTGCACTATAGTACTCATTTAACAAAATGGGCCACACAGGAAGAAACTAAACTCAAGGAAATTATATACCTCAAACAATAACAGCTTAGAAAGATAAGTACACTGGTATATCTGTAGCTAACAGTTCAGCAAAATTCATGTTTAGCTTTCTGAATGTTCTGGAGTTGCTGTTCTTCAAATTCTTCAAATTTTCCTTTATTTAAAATTGCTGATATAAAGAGCTGAATGTATTTTATTTTTATACTACTAATTTGCTTAAAAGCACAAGATGTGAAGAAAGAAGACAGATCTGTGATATCACAAAACATGTTGTTGCTAATGTTTGTAGATACATGGTGGGGTGGTGTTGGTGGTGAATTGGAGGACTTGTGGCGAGGAAGTGTCGCACTCCGGCGCCAGACGTTGACAAGGCAATCCCTGCCAACTGGTGGTGAGTGCAATGACTCACTCATCAAAAACACCTGAATGTTGGACTGGGGAAGCAGACTTTACAGCATTAGTGCAGTAGAAATAAAAGATATAACAGAAATTATTTTATGTTGATAAAGTTGGAAAAAAGAAATGTGAATGGATAAGATGCATGTTAGCCAACTCCTCCACGTTCACCACCCCACCTGGTGGGGACACTATAGTTTACTTTTCCTATTATGTAATATAATTATGATGATCCTTTGTTTTAAAACAGGTACTCCTTGATTAATGTTAAAATTCTGTTAATAAAAGGCAGACATACAGGTAAAATCATAAATTATTGTAATTTAGTTTCTTTTCCTTATTGCACTCAGTATATCTCTTTCTCTTTTAGATATTAAAATAAATACCCTGTGAATTTTATTTCTTCTTCATTCTTTGAATTGATTTAATCCTTTTTTTTTTTAAGAAATTTTCATTGAATTTTCCTAAAGCTCACTTCTAACAGTAAATAAACAAAACCACCATTTCTTACCTGCACATAAGCAAGAAGTACCTGTAGAGAATTCCTCAAACTTTCAGCAGAAGAGATGAATTTCACATGTCTCTCTTTTTCTTGTATAAAAGTTTTACAAAAAGTATGCAGAAAACTTCATAAAAATGTGCATGACTAATGTGGAGGTAAACATTTAAAAAATAACAAAACACAACAGATATAAATAGATAGCAAAATATGGCTATAAAAGCATGGCATTTGCAGCACGTTCCAATGGCAGATAATGTAAACTATAAATAAAATTGAATTTAGCATCTTAACCAAAAAAATTTTTAAAGCTCTCATTCTTGTGTATGGCAGGAAGAATGAGGCATAATGAGACACATTAATAAGATTTATTAAACATCTAAATCATTCAAATAATAAACTGACTTGATTTTTATAACACTAATCTCACCTGTTAAATATTCAGAACAAGGTTTATTGCTGTAGGTGGTGCCAGGCTGTTGTAGATTTTAGGAGTGCGGGATTGTGCAATAAAGTCGGGTACTAATAAAATATTTAACGCAGTTACTAAAGTAACGCATATTTGTGATTGCATAGTATAGATGCTTTCAATTGTTGGAAATGAAATAAATGTTCATTACTTTAAATTTTGAAGAAAAATAATGCTAATTTTGTTGAGTCTTACCTCTCTTTTCTGGCAAAACTGTAGTGTTTCAGTTCATTCCTAGTGACACGATTGATCAACCTTTTTTTTTTATGCCTGGGGGGGGGAAATGCTTTTCACCCACTTATACCAGCCCAGTTGGGTGTATGAGACCTACTGTCTGGTGAGCCTAAACCACTAAAAAACCTCTCCACTTGTTGGTGTGCTATTTGTTATTATTTCATATGCAAGTTATCTGAGTCCTGCATAGCATCCTGGTTAGTCTGCAAAATATGATAAGCTAGCATGCATTGCATGTGAGTGCATCAGATGTTACCCTGGATTGCACATGACAAGCACCCTGAGCTATTCTGAGTGATTAGTCACCTAAAGGTTCTTGCAATTGTTAGTGCAAATGTCCACTATGGGTTAATTTAAATGTGTCCTGCATCAGCTAAGTTGGGGCTGGCATTAATACATAAGTAGAAGGATGTGTTTTAGGCGTTTATCCCTAAATGGTCAGGATGTCATATTTGGCAAATTCACCAGTTGAAGATCTGCTGAACGTTAGCATTATCCTAATTTTCATAAGAAGTTCTTGCTCATCCTATTTGGGTTCGGTGGTCCAGATCATTAAGACATTAACTTGTGAATGACAGGTCTGCAATTCATACCTCACCACAAAAATTCTCCCTTACAAGTTTTTGAATGTTTTTCCTCAGTCCTCATAGCTGGCAAATGCCACAAAGGGGAGGTGCCTTAAACTTCACCAAGTGAGGTGGTTGCCACAACAGCATATTTGACTGGCATTCGGAGGTACCGGTTTGATCCCCCGACAACTGCATACTCTGCGTTCTTTTGTGGATTCTCCTTGTCACTTTATCAAGTGCTGAGGTGCCCAATTTCATACCATGATTTCCTTTCCATCATTTCCCTTATTCCATTTCCTTACCATCTTTCAGGTGTACTTTTGAGCACATGGTGTATGGCAGTGCTGGATAGATTGCGCAGATGCTTGCATATTATAACTACTGTTCTTGGCACTAAGTGGTATTGGGTGGCTTCTGTACAACACCAAACATGCAGGATGGTGGCTGCTTGGTGGGGCCTGGTGCCATGATGAGATCTCAGCGCCTGTTAGGGACTTCTGCACATCTGTGTCCCATCTGCCTACAATTTTGTGGTATCCTGCAGTTCCCTCACTTCATCCTTACCTCCTGGGGGGGGGGTATTTTACTCACAATAGATCTGTGTGAAGATTGCAGTGTGCAAGGTGTCCCCCTCCATTTATATCCTTTACCCCTTGACCTTAAACTTAACCTAGAATGTTTTCTTTCCCAATTATTTCATTTCATGTATCACCAGTGTTTACTGCATGTAGTGGCAGTAAGAATAGGTGCTAAATACTACTAAAAATTTAATTCCTGCTCATAAATTTGTCTTCCACTACACGAAGATCTAAGTTGGTTTCTTCACTAGGCAGTGGATGACAGCAACAAAGTATTTGAAGTGACTACAAGGAATTTCAATCCATGGCCACACAAATAAAAATAATTTTAAAAGTTTGCAGTACTTGGTGTAAGGATGCTCACAAATTCAAAATTGGATCCAATATGATGCTATATCCTCATTTCTCCCAACATATAAAATAAATTCCTAGTCAGTTTTCATTACATCTTAGTTCAAAAATTAATCACTATGAATTATATTTCTACAATAGAGGATAATGCTATACCTCTGTCAACACTAGAACAATTTGTATGCTCCAATTGTGACACAGTTTTTATTGAAACCTAGGTTGCATAATTGTGGCTTTTATTTAGCATTTGAATTCTACATTTGCATAAACACAATTCTTTGCAACTCTGTTCATTCTATTTAAACAATTTTCTGTTTGTTTAATGAGAGACCTATCATAGACATTTTTAATTTTGCTAAAATTGTTGAGGAAGCGATGCCCCTGGCTTTGTAAATTAGGAGGACAGAAAGTACCCCTTTGCACATAAATTGGCACATGGTTATTGCCTCAACTTCAGCTTCAACCCAACTGACTGAAATTGCTATAGTTGCCAATAGCATATACTTAGGGATGTGTCTGATGGTCTGATGAATTGCCGAAGATGAGAGAAATGACTGTTAAAACATGTTCTGATTGGTTAACAGTAAATGAAGTTAGCATTGTGCAATCAAGTCAGTCTGTTATTTGATTCTTTCATTTCACTGTTATAACCTCAAATTAAATAGTTCACTGCTATCATTTTTAATTTAGTATACCATAATACATTCTGAGAGTCATGCTTTGTACATAGTTTTATAGAATTCTGGAAGCTTTCATTAAACTTTAATGATGCAATAGGTACAGTGGCAACAAGGTACAAGCCTCACACTTATGCCACATTGAGGCAAATTCAAGTACAGATGTCATCATGACCATATCCTTAATAACATGAGAAAAACTGAGTTTATAGTTTATGGTTTTCAAATAAAGTTGTGTATCATCTTCAAATTCTATTTATACATTAAACATATACACAAATAGCACCTTCACTATTTCTCTAAATAACTTACTTCACACTCTACACACTTTTGTCAATGATTTGGAAGCTTGAATATTCCTTGTTCACAAAAAGTTTAAGGTCATGTCATCAACCAGTTGGGCACATGCTCCACAACATCTTCATTGTTCTTGAATCATTTCCCTCCAAGCAACTCTTTTATGGGTGCAAACAAAATAGTCCAGGAGGGACAAGTTCGGACTGTAAGGAGGGTGGTCAAGGACTTCCCAGTGCATGTCCTCCAATGTCTCCCTTGTCAAATTCGTGGAGTGAGATTAAGTGCTACCTTGGAGAAGGATGACATCTCTGATGGACACATGACATCTTTTGTTATAGTAGGCAGCTTTTGCTAACCTTAGGAGTTGGCTGTACATCAATCATGAAGAAAACCAATCTGCAGTCAAAAAACACAGTTGTGAGAACTTTTCCAGCTGAGAGGAAGGTTGTCTTAGTCATCTCATTGTATTTAATTTTCTTGAATTATAATATCACTTCACAGTGTCAGTTGATTCTAAAACTATTAATTAGCACCATTTTAAATTTAAATGGCTTTAGTAAAACTGCTGTTCACATGCTGTTGTGAGTCACAAACAAGCTCAATGCATTGTGTGTGGGTAATGGAAGTCCCAGGTATAGTCTTTTAACATGCATTCTGCCATGTGATGGCTGCAGTTTGAAGAAAAAGCACTGTATAGCTCCAATTTATTTAACATATCTCGCTCTATTAGGCAATAATTATACATTTTCCACCATATAACATGTCTTTCAGTAAATGTGTTCATTTGTCTTATCAAGTAATGACCTATTCTTCCAAATTTATTAGAATATTTCTCTGCATATTTTTCTCACAAATCAAAAGAGATTTTATCCTCAATACAAATATGAAGATATACACACTTTAGCAGCATAATAATGAACAATACAATGTGACCTAAGTGACAAATGAAACTGAATACTTGTCATCACTGTCCCTATTAGTTTTTGTAGCTACAAAAGAACTTTAAACCCATTTGCTGATAAATAGTTGGACTTTCAATGTGGTTATGTACTGTTAGGAGTTAAAACTAGTAATATTGTTACATTGTCCAAATAAAAATATCTCCAAAAGTGAGGGTTGGTTGCTACCTGAAATGTCTTTTAGAAGTTCTGAAGCAGAATCAAATTTATGCGCCTCAGTCCAGAAATGTTCAGGTACAGCAGAATTTGCTGCATGTTTGTATTTTATGTCTGAAATTCTCTTTTGCTCTTATTTTTCCATTTTTCTAATGTATACATTATAAATTCCTGCAATAAAGGTGTAATGACATATTATTAAGGATTAAATCTTTGCCATAACAAGAAATAAAGTTAAGTAAGTTTAGATTGAAACACAAACACCATTTCTGTAATCTGAGGATGGTTAACCTCATGATCAGTTACATATACATAAATATTTTAAGTAAAATAATGTGTATAATTATGATGAAACAAATAGAGTTTAGTTCTCTATTCATCCATTTTAATAATTAAAATAATATTGGAATTGTCACATTTAATGTAAAGGTTACATAGAATATAATTAGTTCATATCATAAATACCTAGGCATATGCATTATTTACACTTTATAATTTTACATGTTTCTATAAATTCATTTGCATTATAAAAATATGTCTGTAATCTCATAAAATGAAATAATTTATTTTGAAACAATTTATTACTTTGAATATTATTGTATACATAATCAGAAGGTTGTTCTATACCTATGTAGATGAATCCTGCTTCACAAAGAGCTGTATTATGCATGCTTACAGAAATCCTCTTCATTTGTGTATTTATACATGTAAACCTTTATGGTACAGTAGTATCCATAATAATGAAAACTTTAGAAAGAATTCATTAATGCTTTGGCTAAAAACTAAAATTTAAATGATTTAATATGTACAACATTTACAGTACACTGGTAGACCAGCTGAACTGCCCCATGATGGCACTGGGCCGGGGCGAGGATCAGCATATCCTCTGCCAGAATGTGTAAACGACCCACAAGTCATGGGTATGGAGCACTATTTACCAACTTAAATTAAACTTATCTGCATTACAACAGATGTTGAAATTGATGACCTTCAATGCGAACACATTCTCTATATCTCTGGTTTATTTGCAAAAATTCACATTGACTGATTGCCTGTATTTCCCTTATGATTTTGTCTTTAATTTTTGTAATGTGTGCAAATTTGATGCTTATGCTTTATTCTTTAAGGTTCCCCATGAATAAAAATCGCATGCACATACGTCAGGGAATGAGGTGGCCACAATCCTTGACTAATTATTCTGTCACCATACACATTTCCCAATTCATGCATGGAATTTGCAGCAGTATGTGCTGTAGTTGAATCTTGCTGAAACCAACCACACAATCTCTCATTTCTTATTAGTACCAGAAAAAAAAATGTAAATAGAATTTACATAAATGTGTGAATCAATTGTTATCATAAAATATGGGACTGATAAGTGCATTCACTATGCACCAAACTGAAACTATTGCAATATGGTGCAAAATTTCATGAATAAAATGGAGATTTTCTGTAAACCAGGAATGTTTTCAGAGATATAGGGAATGTATTTCCATTGAGGGTGATCAACTTTTAACATGTGTTGTGATGTAGGTAAGCCTAATGCAAGTTGGTACAGTAGTCAGTGCTCTGTACTCATGACTTGCTAGTTGTTTACGTGTAACTCTGGTGGAGGTTGTGCCAGTCCTCACTCGGTCCACTGCCAGTGTGAGGCAGTGTGGCCAATCTATGATGTGTTGAATACTGTATTTTTAAGAATAGATATGATTTTACCCACAAAAGCAATAAACTAACAATCATCAATTAGCCACATATAAAACACACGAGAATGTGTAGGCAGTTGAGGAATTTAATGTTGTACTGGCATTTTGCCATGGTAGCTCAGTGGTTAAGAGCAGCTGTGCATAGAGCAAAGGATCCATGGTTCAAATCCTGGTTATGGCATTGAATTTTTCAGTTCTGATCCTACCTTTCAGAGAAGTTTATATCCACTTAATCTTAATTATCTGACGTTCTTCATAATTATAACTAAAATCCAAGATGAATGATTTTTTTAAGCTTTAACAAAAATCATGACATGTTGTTTAATTTAATTTTTCATCCCTAAGTTTATTATAATCATAAAAATGTTACTGTAGATTCCTAAGTAACTATTAATAGATTCACTTCAACACAAATGAGAGCAAACAATTATTTAGGGTCATTCCATACAAAGCAGAACTTGATAGTACAAAATTATTTCTGTTTCTGTTAATCGGAACAGTAAGTAATCATACCTACCTTGAAAGATCATTTAAGAACATTTTTTTTGTTTTAATGTTCCATTTATATGCTGTCTTTAACATTGAAGATCATATCAGCAGTTTTTGACATCTTGGAACAATTGCCCAACAGCAATGTGTTCACTTACTTAGTGGCGGTTTTGATCTTAAGGTTTCTATTACTTTGGACTAACTTATTACATTAAATTCACACACACACAGTAACATTCTCATTGATAGTTCCAGACCCTAAGGAAGATGGGGAATAATCCTATTTAATATTCAAGCCAGGAATCGAACCCAGGACCTCTTGTACAGCAGCACTAGATCTACGAACTGAGTTATGGGGCCAACCAAAGAACGTGTTGATTTTTGAAGTTTCAAATTTTATCAGAACAGAGAACAATGTAATGCAATTTACCAGTTTCTGAAGTAATTTTTCAATATAACAGTTTTTTAAATTGTTACCAGTTCATGATTTGCAGAAGAGTTCTTATATAAGTTTATTCTATATAGCTTTAAAAACTGGAATGTAATCTATGCAAGTGAAGTTTGTTAGACTGCCTTCATAGCACAGTTGGTAGCGCACTTGCCTCTGACATGGAGGACCCAGATTCAATCCCCCGTAATGGCATGGGATTTTTCCCCCACTGGTAGGTCTGGTATGGGGTGCACTCAGCCTCATTAGGCCCCTGAGGGGTGAATTGAAGAGTTATCCTGGTAGAAAAGCGTGCTGACCCCTACCATTCCAACCTGCACTCCTCCGTGGCCTTAGCTGCGGCTGGAGGATGCAGCGGCCGAGCAAATGAGCATAACCTCTGCATAAAGGAGGTGTCCTAGGGGAAAAGAAAAGTTTATACTATATATTTGTTACAAAACGGAGATATGTTTAACCTATTTTATATATATATTCTTTTCTGAAACACACATAATTGCAATGATCATAGTGAGATGCATAATAAAACGTTCAGATTTTTTAAGTACTTTTTGTGGTTTTTAAAACACAAGTTACTATGGAATGACCCAAAAGAAGCAAATTAGCATTTCCTGGCTCAACAGAAGTTTAAATTTGAACTCAGCTTTATTCAGTTTCACAAGTACATAAATATTTTTTACCATTATCTGCACCTGGAACATAAACTGAGCATGTAAAATAAAAAATTGCATGTTCACTTCCACCAGAAACAGTTTAGTGTTGGTACAAAAGAAATGTCTAAAGTAGAAGCTTCAAATGTTTGTAGATATTATGTTCTTGTGTACTTCCTGAAATTTTCTGTATACTTTGCTTAGGGCCTGTGTTTGCAGCTGAAATCAACCAGTAATACACTGAAAGCAATCTTCACTGTAGTGGTTTGGTATTTTCTTGTTGGAGTGCAAAAATTCTTCTTGCATCATTACAATTCAGAATTATACATAAAACTCTCCCAGGATAATAAATGTTTAACAAATTTGTTATAGTGCTTTAAAAATAACTGTGGAAATCAGAATTGTTGATTTTCTGTACAGTATATAAAGAATGTTTCACAAGTAATAGTAAAATGTTCAAGGTTACTAGTAGGTACAGATTTAGATATGCAGAAGACAATATTTTACTTGTTGAGTCCTTAAAGGCATATTTTTTAAACAGAATCACCTTTGACCAGCTATGTGCAAACCTACCATTTTAGGAGATTTGTAACTACATGTAGCTTTTAACAACTAATATTTCAGATCACAATCTATTCTTGGCATAGATTGCTAATAATTGCTTCATGAGCAATAGTGATGGCCATCTCCATAGCACAGTTGGTGCGCACATGCCTCTGGCACGGAGGACCTGGGTTTGATCCCTGGTACCAGCGTGGGGATTTTTCCCATGCTGGGAGGTCTGGCGCAGGGTGCACTCAGCCTCCTACTTTCCAAGGGGACAAATTGAGGAGCTACTTCATGGATAAGCAGCGGCCCCAGGTTGCAAAGGCCGCATAACTGACCAGGAGGGGCTGTGCACTGACTAGGTTCCACCCTCCAGTAATGCACCCCACCAATGATGCCTGTAGTGGGCAGAGGTGAGGGATGCAGTGGCTGGGCAGTAAGCCTTGGTCCTTCCTAGGCTGTTGCACTAGGGGTTTATTTTTTTTTAGAGTAATAGCGATGGCAGAAAATGACATAAAAGTTGTACTGTAATGGTCGCCTAAATATAATGCTTACAGAAGTAATGAAATTACCCAACAATAACTAACTAACCTTGTGGTGCAAAAGCCCTGTCCCTGAAAGGCCTGCTCCCCAGCATATGCACCCCACATCTCTGTCCATCACAGGCATCATGAGGGGGTGCAGTACTGGAGGTGGGATGTAGTCAGCACCCCTGTCTCCCTCAGCCAGTTATGCCATCTTCACAACCAATGGCCACTACTTTTCAATTAAGTAGCTCCTCAATTGGCCTCTTAGGGACCTAACAAGGCTGAGTGCATCCAGGACCAGGTCTCCCAGGAGGAGACAATCTCCATGCTGGTACTGGAAACCAAACCCAGGTCTCCCGCTTCATAAGCACCAGTGCTATTGTTGCATTAAAGCGTTAAGCAGTGACACACTAAAATTCTGAAACAATAATTGGTTCCCACAATGCACTATTCCTGCCTCAGATTCAAGTTGAAACTTGTTAAAAGTGTAATAGACTTATCTTGGCCAGTACTATTGGCGGGCACTGTTTTTAAATGGTTTGTCAGCTAAAGCATAAAAGTTTTAAGATATGTACCTGACTGGCATGAACCACTTAGAAAACAAGCTCTATCCAAGTAACAGGTGTTAGCCAGTTATATTTTTCATTAGTGTTAAATTGAGTCAGAGGATGAATGGTGAAACAATTCAGAGTTTTAGTACAGTTTTAGTGCTCTCTCCACCAGAGTTACGCCAAAAGGATTGGCAGGTCACAGGTACAGAGCACTAATTACTGTACTAACTTGCATTAGGTTTACCTGCATCACAACAGATGTTGAAATTGATAACCTTTGCTGTGAACGTGTTGCCTATATCTCCAAAAATAATTGTGGTTTACTCGCAAAAGTTCATGTTGACTGATTGCCTGTATTTCGCTCGTGATTTTCCCCTACAATTCTTTTAATGTGTGCAGATTTATTGTATACATTTTATTCTTTAATGTTCCCCATAAATAAAAATTGCTGAGATGTTTAGCACAAGAATTTAACATTTTCAAGATGTCAGCTTTTGTGGCAAGGAAACTTCTGAAACTTAAGTCATACAAGGTAACTGTAGTCCATGCTTTACAAGCACAAGATCCTGTAAGTTGGGTTAATTGGTTTTAGCAGTTCATTCATTATGGTAACGTGGACCTACATCTAACATTCTTCACTGATGAAGCGTGGTATTATCTTTAAGGTCAATTTCTACTCAGGACAATAATTAATACTGGGCTAGCATAAATCACCATATTATTCATGGAGTTCCTCACCACACATAGAGTTATCAGTCTCATATCAACACAAAAGTAGATTCATACGTTTATCTAAATTCTAATTTAAATATGAGTAAGGCAGAACTGGAGCTAGAAAATTCAATGCTACAGAACCGCTGACCACAGACCACAGACCACAGACCTTCTGCTTACCAGACAGGTGCTCTAGCCATTAAGCTACTGTGACAACCTGCCAGAATGGCACTGAATTCTCCAACCAATGCAACTAACTAGAAATGAAAGATTGTAGGCTGGTTTCAGCAGGATTCAGATATAGCCCACACTGCTGATAATTCTATGCATGAATTGCAAAGTGTGATTGGTGACAATAATTAGTCGAGGATTATGGCCACCTTGTTCCCCTGACCTATTTCCATGCAATTTTTATTAATGGGGAACCTTAAAGCATAAAGTGTATGGAATTAAATCTGCATATGTGACAAGAATTGAAGCACAAAATCTTGAAAGAAATACAGGCAATCAGTCAACATGAACTTTAGCACGTAAACTAGAATTGTTTTTGGAGATATAGGGAATATGTTCGCATTGAAGGTCATCAATTTCAACATCTGTTGTGATACAGGTAAGCCCAAAGCACATTAGTAGTTAGTGCTCCATACCTGTGACCTACCGGTTCTTTACACATAACTCTGGTGGAGTTTTTACCGGTCCTCGCCAGTATCTTGCCAGTGCGGGGCAGTCTGGACGATCTAAGAAGTCATGGATAATAATACGACCTATAGTACTTAAACCTTTACATTAAAAATCAGTATGGCCAAAGCCTTTGTTGTATGTAAAGAAAATATTCAGTGGTTTGCCCATGAAGTAATTGATAACTATTATTTCACTAATATATTTTAGCTGTCAATAGGATTTGAAAGCAATCTCAGAAAATAATTTATAGGCTTGCACTTCTGCTGGGTTAATGTTTATTAAAACTCACTTGCCCAAAGCCCATTTTAGAGGATTAAATGTTTATAAAAGAGTATTGCTCTTGTGGTTTTCTTATGATAAATATTCCTACATCTCACTTTTAGGTCTGAATACTTATAAAGAAATTTTGAAAGCATTTTATATCTTATGGGATAATCAGTCATTTACACCTAAAACAAAAATGGCATCAGAAATCCATTTTGGAAAATATTAAAAATAAATTATTTTGTTGTTTAACAACACTGTCAATTGCCAGGATCACATCAGCATCGCTCCTGTGCTAGAATTTTGTCATGTAGTAGCTCTTTTACATGCCAGTAAATCTACTGACATGGGGCTGTCAGTTTTAAGTTCACTTAAAAACCATCGGTCTGGGCCAGATTTGAACCCACAACCTTAGGATCAGTAGGACAGTGTCTAACCAACTGATTCACCCAGACCGACTGGAAAAAATGCCATAGCGCTGTGACTTAATTCTTTCATGGTAATAATAAGTATCATCCTACAATCTATATTTATGGCCATTAAGATATTTCAATTGAAATTAAGATAAAATAATTTTACAAATAATATATTTTTAAGTTTAAGCACACCTACAATATAAAAAATTTAATGGCCTTTGTCAGAAAAGATAAAGATTCTTCCTTTGTATGTTCTTCCTTTTGGCAGAGATGGATGAATAATAAAGATTCGTGTTTAAAATCCAAATGGGAAACAGTGATAAAAATTGCAAAGAGGTCCTTTGCCTTTTCTTGAAATGAAAGTTACAAAAGCAGATAGTTGGTATTTCTTACTGGGGTTGATTAATCATTAAAATTCTCTTTATAAATCTTGTACTTATTATAATGAATTTAAAAATGTTGGACCATTTTATGAAATAGATATTGGGATGGTGTTCATGCATGCTTTCCTACATCTTCATGAAAGTACTCTTGTACTAAATTATCTATTCAATCTTATGTTCTGTGCTTGATATTTTTGGTGGTGTTGTCCACTTTACAGAATGGTTTGGCAAGTTGCAAAACAATCCTTAGCTAAAGTAGCCAGGACAGAATAGCTTATGTATGGTTTTATTTTAAATTTTGCAGACTAAGTTGTAATGCTGAGGCCAGAATAGTGATACTCTTCTTCTAAACTTAGAATCCTCTAGAAAGGTACATAGCTGGGACATTTGGTTTGTGCCACTGCCACGATCAGTTGAGGTACCATAGTAATGTGTGGGTACAGCATTAAATTCCCAAACTGACTCAGAATCTCCATTTTATTTATAACGTTTACATTTTGCTTCTAATTTATTAAAAATCACTTATGATACTATGTACAATATCAACAAAATTATTCATAAACACTTGTTTTAGCAGCACTCTCTCTGTAGCATAATCCTTATCACATATTGTAAGTCTGATGTAAAGAAATCCAGCATTCTAAAAAAATTTCCCACATGGCCATTACCCTCAGCACCAATTTTGAACAAAAATATTAATGATTGACACTTAGTATGACATAAATAAACAATTTGAATTAGAATCACACATTCAGCTTGTCTGTAGCAAGTCAAACTGATGGCTCCAGCATCTGGACTAGTATCAGTAAGTCCAAAGGAAAACCTACCTATGTTTTATGTAGGTAGGGATGGTTCAGGTGGTAACACCTCTGGCCCCCATTTGGGTGCTCCAAAGCATAAATCCTGTGGGCTGACCAATATGACTTTGCAGTTTCCCTCCACTGCTGAGGTAAATACCACTTTGGACTAGTAATACCCAACCAAAAGTTCCACCTTAGATCTAAAAGAAATAGTGAATGCTCTGCCATTTATTCACAGATTATAAAGGCAGGTAGATTGGAGAGCATCCTAATGCCAGCATATGTAGAAGCAGAGCTACAGTTGCCTGGCACTAAGGTCTCTATGGACACGTGTTGAAGCTGCCATTTGCCCATTAGGTATAGGAGCAAAGTACAGTTTCCTAGCATCTGTGGGTGCATGGCAAAGCAAGAATATGGTACAAGGATGAGCCCTAGAGCAGTAATATTCAATCTTTTTCTCTGTGTACCCCCAAAGACACCTTGCCATTTCAGTCTGTACCCCTAGGTAGGGTTGCCAGGTTTTCAAGCTAAAAATATGGGAGATTTCAAAAATGTTTCCTTAATACCTGAACATATTGTCGATATGTTGATTTTTCTCTATATTGATTTTAGTAGATGTGTGCTTATTGCACAGAACTACGTCTTACATATTTATTTGTAACATTCAAACCAATGAGTACATTTACGAAATAGTGATTTCGTAATCTCACTTATTTCACTCTTTTAAAAAGCTATAAAGAGCAATGTGCTTAATCCTTATTACCCTTCACAGCTCCTGCCCAAAAATAACTATCTTCCCAAACAGAAAGATAAACACACATGTACTTAGATTTCTTCTCGGGTGGAGTTTTGTTCAGTTCATTGGGGCCATCACCTTCCATGATTTTACTTGCTTTATAGAATCACAAACAAACAAAACACTTGTTCCTCTTTTCAATTCAAAGATTCAAGTGAGCGAGACAGGTGCTCACATGATGCATCACATGACCGCAGGTACACTTAAGGATTGGCTACACTCTACCAGCCAATAAGAAAAGAATGCTTGTTGCTACCAACAGCTATTTAAAATACTGCTGCCAATATTGGGAAAAAGGAACTACCACTTCAATATATTCCATATTCCAAATATCCTTCTAAAACTGGCAGTGTATGAAATGTGGGAGAAATAGCTCAAAATACAGGAGTCGGGAGATTCGATTAAATAAGGCTGAAATACGGGAGAAACCGGAAAATATGGGAGACCTGGTAAACCTACCCTTAGGCGTAGCTCTAGAGTTAGTCTCTCCTACAGCCAAGTGGTGCAGTGGCTGCCAGGTATTAAGTACCAGAGCCTATGTGAACAGCTTCAGAAGTATGGCCACCGCAGTGCTCAAGTTGATTATATTAGCTCGCAAAACATTATAATATAAAGATGTTTTGGTGACATGAGTACCCTTGGAAGGGTCCAGTCTTTGTACTCCCAAAGGCAGGTTTAAAATAACATTTTTGGCTTTCATAACATTAAGAAAGCTCCACAGTTTGTGGTTGTATGTGGCACATTTCCTGTGAAAAAAGGAAAGTGGTTGTCTTGAGGTTTTTGCAATGGGTAGATAATGAAACACCTTTGGAATATTTCAGTTGTTGAGAGGTAAATACAGGGAGCAAAATCCCATGGGGGAGATGGGTAGGATTTCCTCCCACCAATGATTTTATACCCAAAATTCCCCCTCCCCACTAGAATATCGCAGGGGGCGATTTATATAATGAGATAAGCAGCAAAACATAGACTACTAAAATGCTTCCCCCCCCCCCCCCCCCCCCCCCACCAACTTTTAATGATTTCGCACCCTGAGTAAATGTCAATGAGTTTTAATCAGATAGCAAGAATGACATCAATTTTCTTCACGTTATCCTGGGGTACGTCTCCCACTTAGCTTCATGAATTATTATTATTAATAGTGTTATTTCATATTGAAGAAAGATTAATTACAGTCATGTGGAAACAATACACATGCATTTCAACAGAATATTTTACAATGATTACAGTGTTTCAAGGTTCCAAAATAGTAACTCTTTACTTCAGTTTATTGTCGAGCGCCCAGAAAAATGTACCTAAACTGAACTTCTGCACGTTGTTCTTTAACAGCATATAATTTCACTAAATTAAAGAAATACAGAATAGCAGTGCATGCTGTTTTGTTTAGGAACACAGTTTTTTTATTTTTTATACAATAGGTATACTAATATTTGTGCATTTTTAACAATGAATTTTTAAAATGAAAAGAGTGAAAACAAAAATGTTCTTTGAAAATGTTTACCTTCAATGCTATATTTAGAAGCTATTTAGGGGTTATCCAAATGGTTGAAATTACAGTTGGAGATCTCACTAAACAATGGTTTAAAAACAGCTTCATTCTACAATAACGATTTTCAACGTAAAAATTTTTACACCAGTGATGGACACCCCTTTAGTTCTCTACAGACAACTTCAGAAAGATGAGCAGAGTGGCTCCAAGGCACTAAGAAGGTTAATACGTTTCATGAAATTTATTTATCAATCTATCAAACATATTTGATCTGGAATTTTAATTCCTTGAAATCTCAATTGAAACAATCTCCTTTCAGTTGAGGTGATTGTACACATAAGTAGGTATATGTATGAACCTTCACTAAAATCCCCTAACTAAACCAGCCTAAACAGCACAGACAAGTACCATAAAATGAGAAAATAGACCAAGGTGATAAGACCTTCAGGCAATAATGTTTCAATCATCTATTGGTAGCACCATCAGTTTGACTGCTCAAGTACATAAAGCTCAAAGTGTGGTTTCATGTATACTTTTAACCTAATAGCTATCTCTCATTCTTACTCTCTATCTCACTCTCTCTCCATCTCTCTCTTTCTCTCTCTCTGATGTTGAATGATGTATAACTTGAGAATTAATCCTTGATTCAGCATTTTATATCTTTAAGAAATCAATTCAAGTTTTAAGTTTGGGGCTTTATCGTCAATTCTTTGGTTATCATTTATTTCAAATTTAAGAGTTGCTGTTTCCAGACATTCAGTATTCCAGAAATAACTACATCCTATAAGACCTTATACAATGTACAGTACTGCATGATAAAATCATGTATATATATGTTATAGAAGCTTTACTGTCTTGTAATGAAAAGTAAGTATTTCAAGGGGAACAGTTTTACGAAATAAATATGTAAATGTTTGTGTTTAATTGATATATGTACAGTAATTTGAGCTTTGTAAATACATGTTTGTTTTATGTGTAAATGTCTTTTTCTCTTTCTTTTAGGTAGACAAATCACCAACTTTTCCAAAAGCATGTTTGTAGCAGATTAGTGTGAGCAGAGAGAATGTTGTAAATTGTGTAGTAGATTTGCTAACCTAATCATATTTGAGTTGCTCTGATAAGTGCAATAATTGATTTTTCAGCTGCCATGGGGCGCAGTCAGTCTACACCAGGATTAGTAGAATCTCGTGGTCGTATTCCCCTGGAAGATATGTGGGTGTCTCCTTTAGAACCGATGCTTACTGGAGGGTCTTCTTTGGGTCCACCACCTTACTCTGCCAACTCTCTCTTCAGTCCTGCTGTAAGCCCCACTTCCAGGTAAAAATGTCTTCTTTTTTCTAGCTTTGTAACGTTCACTTATGAGGGGTGATCAGAAACTATGGTTACAAAGCCTGCAGTGAAATGTTTACATTTTATTCATACAACTAATACAGTCAACTGATAGGACATATATTAGGTTAGTTTTTACTTTCTCTACTATGTGTAAGAAGTAAAGGAAGTATTCTATTCCACCCAAAAATTCTGTGTTGAGATTTCACTGGAAATATATGTTTTGAGGCCCATTGAATCCAAAAAACAGCATTTTTACTTTCTCTACTGAAAAGTAGAAGGAAGTGTTGTATTCCACTCAAAAGTTTGATGTCAAGATTTCACCAGAAATATGTTTAGAGACTCCCTGAATAAAAAAAAATGCATTTTTAGATAAAGGTCTGTGTGTATGTCAGTCTGTGGACAGCATAACTCAAAAACCAAAGTTGATCTTTAAGTTTAATGTCTTACAAGAATGCCCCACCCTAAACTACCCTTTACATGGAAAATTTTGATTTTCTTGAAAATGGCTCCAATGATTTTAATTAAAATGTCATATGTTTAAGGTATTTGTATGACAAATGAAAAGCATATTTTGAATTTTCTGGCTATAGCCTATGTAGTCCTGTTTACTTTGGATGACTTTTGAATAACTCGTAAACCGTAAGAGATTGACAAATTCTTAATATACAAAAAATGTTGTTGTTAGCTAATGCTCGATTTCTGACAATGAAGTCATTAATCCTCTTACTCTCCAATATTTAATATATTGATAGAGCAATAGCAGTATGGTAACCGCTTTTTAGAGAGCACCATATTTTTATGTTTTGGCGGTCACATCGCTCTCTCACAACCCCCAGAATGTCTGGAGGGCCACACCTGTCGTTGGTTTACGGGTCTCACCGACCTGACAGGGAGAATTAACAAAATAAATTCACCGACCATATCCTCTGATTACCAATCAGAGGACGTATTACATGCCATGACAGGTCAACATGTTATGGGTTAATATTTTATAGAGAAATGGAGAGGTTGAAAAAATAAAGACTCCCTAGCCCTTGGGAACCCTAATAACATCGGGGTCGGAAGAGAACAAGAGATGACCAAGGTAAGGTCAGATAGAAAAGTTACAGTGAGGAGCAAAACACCAGTAAGTGGAAGTAATGTTCTGCTCAGCTTGGGTACCTTGTGGTCGCTATTCACATATCCCCTAGACGGAGACCCCAGAGTATACAAAAAATGTAGATCTTACTAAAACACACAATTTATGTCCAAATAAATATTTTTGTAGAGTGAACTATTTTGGAGATATTCCTTGTTATTTGTGTCAGATTCAGAAAACTTGAAACTTTCGTAAAATGGAACATCATTTTTCATCTTTTTATATGTTAAGTGTGCAAAGAGTACCGGATCTCAAAACTTTAAGAGATTTGACTATCACTCACAGCCTACTATATTCTAATATTCCCCTTTCACCTACAAGGAAATAAGCAATAAGATAATTTGTACAAATGCTTATCTCAACTAACACGAATAAGATATAAGAATGGTTAGTACAAGAGTAGTGAAAGTCATGTGAGTGCAATACATCAGATTTTTAGAAAAAGGCCCACACATGCGAGTGTGTGTATGTGTGGGTGGGGTGGGGGATGTAACATGAATATTTTGAAAAAAATTCATCCACTTCAAAGTACCCTTTACAGGGAAAATTTTTCAAACATTTTGATTTTCTTGAAACAGCTCCAACAATTGTGATTAAAATGTCACATGTTTGAGATATTGTTAAGGCAAATGAAATGTATATCTTGAATTTTCTGGCTACAGCCCATGTAGTCCTGTTTATTCTGAATGAATTTTGCATAACTTACAGTAGAGAAAGTAAAAAGTCAAAGCAATCAAAAGTATTTGGTACTCCAAAAATGTGCTGTAACAGAGGCTTATTGAAAAATTGTGGATATTATTTAATATCTATTGCTTCTTGTTTAAAGAGTAGATATTAATAGATATACAATCTGTATATGACAATTAAGTCACTTATGTCCTTTAGATAATTCAAATAAAAACATGATTTATGATTTGTCCTTCATCAAGTATATCCTCAATATTTGCTTCTTGTTTACTTGCTGTTATTTACTATGAATAAATAGTTGTAAATTTTAATTTTTTTAAGTGTTCTCAATTTAATTATTTTTAAAAAAGATCAATAAGGTTTAATTTTCACCTGTTTATTCAGATTTTGTGTTTGAACTTCATCATTGCTTAATAACTTTGCCTGTATCATTGTTAGACATTTGAAGAAACAGATATTGCCAGGTTTCACTGATGATTAAAAGTTTTTGAACAGTGAGATTAATCACATTAATTAAGGTTTAGTTATGTTTACACTACTTCACTTGTGAAAAAGTTTTGGGAACATTTGTTTCTATTATCAGCTTATAACCGACTAGCTGGTGTAGTTGTGTTATCTCATGTTCATTTGATAGTGGTGCTGATATGAACTTGCTGAGCTGGTGCAATGGTGGAAGATTGAAGTTAATAATTCAGTCCTCTGAATAATAATATGGTGGTTAATCCAAAAATATGCTGGCATGACTGATTTTTCAGTTTGTTTCATACCGTGGAAGTTTCATTGACTATAGTGTAAGCATAACAAATCC
Organism: Tenodera sinensis; assembly: GCA_030765045.1. NCBI lineage: Eukaryota > Metazoa > Arthropoda > Insecta > Mantodea > Mantidae > Tenodera > Tenodera sinensis. The sequence goes on from CM060970.1 coordinate 49,550,035, forward strand.
TCAGTTAATTGATAGGTCTTTTTTCTCTTAACTTTTAATGTTATACTGGTGTAATAGATGTGTAATAGATCTCTGTTGGCAGAAACATGCCAATATGAGGAGCAGGTGTATATGTTAGTAGGCAAATGGCACCACTTCTCTGACCGCAGTTCAGACCCCTGTCAGTTATAGCAAGGCTTGATTGGTAATATGCAGTTGCCCTTTGTTTCACGATGGTGGAGGTGAACCAGAAGCCCAGAGTTTTAGATGCATTTAAAAATATAATTCAGAATGAACTTTATCTTAATGTGATTATATTATCAGCAGTTGAGGAAAGGAGTAAAAGTCAGATTGCCAATCCTTTTCCAATAATGAAAAGTGCTCATATTTGCATATTTTTTGGAGGAAGAGGTGAGGGATGAAGTAAATTTATCTGTTTGATTATACTCATGTTAACTTAAATTCCACACTACATATATTTATTTAATATCATGCCATTTCATTACAAAAAAGTCGCTGTAAATTCAAGCTAGACACAAAATATACAGAGCATATAAAAACATTCCTAAAGCATGTTTTTATTAAGTAGATAAGGAAGAGAAAACAAAAATGATCATGGAGCTGAAGTAAGTTAATGTTATATTAATTAATCCATGATCCCCCATTCCCTATAACAGAATCCATTCTTCATGGTACTGAACTAATTAGATTTTACACATACTCCTGTGAATTTAGTATACATTGGTCCTAGGCAGTTTTCATCATTTCCCGTAGCTGGTACAAGGATGTGACACAAAGATTTTCAAGAAATCCTCCACTCCGGACTACTTTTTGCATAGTACATTTGTATACAATTTTGATTTTCTCAAAAAAGATGACAATGTTGGTTAAAATAGCTATCTTTTAAAATATTTTCATGACAAATGAAATGTATATGTTAAATGTTTTGGAAATAGACTCTGAAGTTCTGTTCATTTCTGGATGACTATGTATAACTAGCCAACGGTAAGAGATAGACCCCTTGTCCCGCTCTCTGGTCCCAGAAAATTGATTCACAGAGATGGACACAACCAGGGGGTGTGACAGTCATTCCATTCGGGTTAAATTGCCTTCTTGCTCCTCCCCTTAACTGACTATTCACCTATGTCAGGTTGACATATTGACACAAACCAATAGGAAATTGGTACCTACACCCAGGACTGGTGTGAAGCACAAATGGTTAAAATGTTCTGCCAACATTAAATAAAGAAACATAGTACTAAAAGACACTAATAGCATTGGCACATTTCCGTGCATCAGACTGTACATATTTCAAATACATAAGTTGCACTAAAAGTGGTGCAGAATTAAATTATTTTGAATATGGAACATTTAATCAAAGAAGCTTCAAGTTGTGATATGGAATAATTTAAGATAAATGTGTGTTTCCCTTTTAGTAAGTGTATTCATGTGTGAAACAGGGCCTGCAGGAAGTATTATCTTAATGTTGTTAATTTATAACATTTGCTTGACATGTGTAATATAAAAATTGAATGATGCTTGCAGATCATTACCAGCACGTGTTCGCACTATGGAGTCACCTCTGTCTGCCACTTCTAGTGGACAATCTTCGGAGGATGAACGAAGGGTTAGTGGAGCCCCCCATGCTCCATGCCAACATGTGCCTCAAACAGGAGCCCGTGCAGGTAAACTCATAGGTATCTTGCTCATTGATTATTATGTTCATTTTAATATATCTTATAGTGTTTCATTCTCTTGAGCCACTGGCAAAAAGTAGATGGCTCTGAGCTTTGAAGTGCATTTAAAAATATGTAAATAAAGTAAAAAGTTGACTCAAAAGTTTGATACCTAAGATTTGCAAAAAATTAGATTTGAAAACAAAGAAAGAGCACTTATGGAAACAGTGCCATAATGTGTGCTTCCATCTACCATTGAACCCAGTTCTAGTAATTTGTATTTATTTTGTTTTAGAAATTTCTTACAAAGCTACATAAACATTAAAAGGATCATTGGTCATTCAAATAATCTTGCACAGAATAAAATGAGCTAGAAACTTATTACAAAGCTACATAAGCATTAACAGGATAATTTGTCATTCAAATAATCTGATACAGAATGAAATGAGCTAAAATAAGCTACTTACAGATCTACCTAAGCATTATCAGGATAACTTGTCATTCAGATAATCTTATATAGAATAATGTGAACTAGAGACTATTTACAAAGCTACATAAACATTAATTGGATAATTTATCATTCAGATAATATTGTACAGAATAAAATGATTTTGAACATAGGTACTCTTCAGCAGCAATTTTAAAAGCATTGAAATTGTCAACTTTTTCCTTAAGATCATTAGAGAACAAAGAGAGAAAACAGACTGGTGAACTTATTTCCAAGGTGCCCTCTACAGTCCTGCTACACATTTGCACAAAAAGCCTGCCAGATTCAAAACAGTCATTAATTGAAACCTGCCTATTGTTTCTACCCCATCCTGTACAAACAGTCCAGGTCAAGAACACCTGTACTTCCATAGTAATACCTGAGCATTATTGTCCATACCATTATTGTCCATACTTCAGTGTTACCACTTATGCATTTCATTGTATTGTGTTACCTTTTTATTCTCTTGCATTATCAATTTATCATACTAGTTTACTTCAATGTTTAACCTACTCAAACAGTAGTTTTAAGTACTAAGTGTCTGAAGTAGATCCAGCATCGACAGTGCAAACTCCTCTAAATAGTTAAGCCTATAGTTAACTTCAAAAAACATGACCTTCTAAGGTATAACTTAAAGTATGAATGCGTAAAAGATATGAAAAGTCCTGTTACTGTCTTAAATGCCATCTGGAAGCTCAAGATAAAGCATGCGAATAATATTTGGTTTAAAGTAATTTCTCTTCACTGCCAACAACCTCTGTGTTGATACACATGACTATCGGCCACTATATTGATAATATCTGTTATGAAGAAAATTAAATAACTTTTTTTTTTCTCATGTTCAAAACTTTTGAGTTAACAAGTTCTATATTTCCTATCCTATATCCTGCCTACATCTCTTTACATAGTTAGCCTTTAATATTTAATGTCGGTCTGGGTGGCTCAGTTGGTTAGACGCTGGCCTACAGATCCCAAGGTCGCGGGTTCAAACCCGGCCCAGGTCGATGGTTTTTAAGTGTGCTTAAAAATGACAGCTCCATGTCAGTAGATTTACTGGCATGTAAAAGAACTCCTGCGGGACAAAATTCCGGCACACCGGCGACGCTGATGTGATCCTGGCAATTGACAGCGTCGTTAAACAAGAAAATAATTTTTAATTTTTAACATTTAATGTACTTATTTTATTCATAGATTATATTATTTATTGTTTCATTGTTTAAAGCTGTCACAAAGTGATTTATTTAAATATGTATTTGTACAGATTGAAAATTTTCATATTAATTCAACAAGTAAAACGTAACAACTAAAACAAATAATCAAGTTACTTTGAATTTTACTAACTTAAACTTTGTCCTAACCATGCAGTGCTCATCTGTATCTTAAGTGCTTACCAAACTTAAGCAAATCTGACACCTTTGGAGCTTTCATTAAGCTTTGGGTATATATAAATAGGTAAATATGCGATCTATTTTGTTGTCATTTTAAAAGGATTAAATGTATTATTGTAAATTTTCATTCTTAAAAGGATGTTTAAATTTAGGCAATCTTTCTGGATTTATATATGATTTTGTTTGTTAAGTTATTCATTTTATATTTCTCTATAATTAATTTATAGAAACCTAAACTAAAAAATTGTAGAGGATACAGTGTAATTTTTTCCCCATGTTTTATTTAATAACATATGATAGTAAATTTTAAGCTCAAAGTTTTAATTTTTTGGCTGATACTTATCTTATTATGGCTTAAAGTCTCAAAGTTGGAGATTTAAAATGACACATGTTGATAGCCAACTATTTAAAAAACTTGAATCAATTACTAAATCTAAAACTGATACAGGTCGTGGGGCCTCCACCACACGAAGCTATGGATCGTGTGCTGGAGATGCCCATGCAGGTGGTGGGGCAACTGCCGGGTCCCGATCGGGGGCTGCTAGTACCACCCCCACACAGCTCTTGGAGACCACTCCCCTTGTGGCATCCTGTACCAGTGAGCATTCGTCTGCCTCGCCTATCAGTGGGGATTTGCCTGCAGCTCGCCGCACGTCAGGTGTGTCACATCTTGGCTGGGCTGCAGTTAGAATTGAATTCATTAGCTACTTCTGTAAACATTCTAGTAAATATTAGCATTCTAATTTGTCATCTGCTTCTTTGAATCTTCAATTGCAGGCAAATAATTAAAGGAAAATGTAATTCAGAAAGGTATCTTTAAATGTAATTATTTTCTGTCAATAACAGAGATACTCAAGTAGGTATATATTTTTCTGTTACTTGAATACTTTTTAAACTGATATAAAATATTAGGAAGATCAAACAATAATAGTTTAAAAACTTCCCCGATTAATCTTAAATATCATTAAGACAAAAATTATATTAAATGAGTAAATAAATATTTATAAATGAGGTGAGTATGACACAATCCTCTGAAAAATAGGTAGGATGTTAGTTTTATTTTTCTCCCATCTCTGTCTCATTATTTTCCTGAGTTAATTCTGTAAGGAAAAGCATTGGCTACTGAAGGCATAAGCTCAGATTATTAACAATTAATGATGAGGAATAAATTTATTTTCATGTCTTCTAATGTTACTTTTGTTTGTTACATTTGTTACTATATATTATTTTAACTTATCAGTAAAATATTACTAAAAGCTCACAGTTAAACTATATTAACCTCAACTTCACAATTCCATTTTCAATAACAATAAAAAGAATTTCACAGAAATATTATTTTATTCAACTTCCAAGTTTATAAATCTACTTGGAATAGCATTAGTTAATGAAATAGAAACTACACTGTTCATAGATTGGCCGGACCACCCTGGATTGGCCAGGTGAGAACCAACACATTCTCCACCAGAGTTGCACGTAAACAACAGACAAGTCATGGGTACAAAATATTAACTACTGTTCTAACTTACATTATGCTTACCTGCATCACAACAAATGTTGAAACTGATGAGCTTCAACGTGAACACATTTCCTACATCTCCAAAAACAATTCTCGTTTACTTGCAAAAGTTCATGTTGACTGAATGCCTGTATTTCTCTCATGATGCTGTCCTTCAATTCTGTGCAAATTTGAGTTACGCATTATTCCTTATTTCCCATAGATAAAAATTGCATGGAGATAGGTCAGGGGTGGCATGAGTTCTCGACTAATTATTCTGTCAACATACACATTTCCTAATTCATGCATAGAATTTGCAGCAGTGTGCACTATAGCTGAATCTTGCTGAAGCCAGTCTCATAATCTTTTATTTCTTGTTAGTTGCAGAAAAATATATTTAAAATAGAATTTACATAAACATGTGAATCAATTGCTGTGTTGTAAAATATGGGACCGATAATTCTAAGCACACTTGCTGCACACTAAACCCCAACTTTTCCAGTGTGGTGAGGAAGTTCACGAATAATATGGGAATTTTTGGTAAACTGTTATTTTCAGAAGTATAGGGAATTTGTTGGAATCTGTTCACATTGAAGGTCATCAATTTCAACATCCTTTGTGGTGCAGGTAAGCTTAATGTATGTTAGTGTTCTGTACTTATGAATTATCGGCCGTTTACATATAACTCTGGTGAAGAGTGTGCCGACCTTCACTCAGTCTGGTGCCGCCATGGGGTGGTCTGGCTATTCTATGAACACATCATATAAATTTAGAAGTACAAAATAATCATTTAAGATAGCACAATAAATATTAAACACTTTTCAATGGTTAAAGCTTATTATTACAGCTTTGAAGGTCTAAACAAATAAGCTTTATACAGAAGTGCAAGAACTGGGGGATTTTATTTGACATGTAGTAAATATTTTAGAAAAATACTTTGAAGAATAGGCTATGGGGCCAAACACACAGAACTTAACTTGAATAATGCACAGAGATTTAATAAACAAACTGTGCGAGAACTAAGGTAATGGAAAGAAATGGAAAATTACAATTCTCTCCTCAGGATATACAAGTTTCGTTGAAAATACTATGTTAGCTGCCATGGAATTCAGTCCTTGTTCAGCTTGTTAAAGATTTGTTCTACCCAGTATAAAAATTATCTAATTGCTAATATCCTATTTCACAATACTCATAATACAGGTGAAAGAGAAGTCATTACATTCCTTCTAATATGTACTTCATAGAAGCATTACAAACAAAAAGGTCTAATGGCATTTTGTTCTTTTGTTCTTATTTTGAAAAAATAAATGGTTTTTGATCCAACTTGAATGGATAATTGCACATGAATGTACAAAGATAACAGTTTGTTACTTGTGAGATGCGTAGGGTAACTTATTTCTCACATACCTTTGGTAGTAATTATGGGACATCACATAGGGTTTCGAAATAAATAATCACTTAAAAGATGTGAAGGAATACTACAAGAGCTTTTTCACACGTGCAGTAAGTCAATAACGTTGTGTTGAGGTTGGTCAGGGAATTGAGCTGGTTTGTGGATGTAAACAGGTCTGGCACTTTCACTTTAATGCTTTGGGACCTAACCCTTGTGATTGGGCTACACTCGCACAGTAAACACAGATGGACAAGGCAGGGTATTTGTTTGTGTTCTTAAGAGGCACCTTTACTGTGTTTGTTTATGTACTGAGCTAGAGAAAGTGACACCCACACAATCTGCAGTGTTACCAGCTTGTTTTCGAGAAAACTAAAATATCTCCATAGGAAATGGTCAGAGACAGAAATGTAAGATACAAAATGTGTTCCAAATATCGAAATCTACCACTTGTTTAAATCAATGTAATTGACTTCCCTTCCATCTGTATATGCATACAGATCTGCAAACAAGAGCAAAAGAATGTGTATAATATACTTTCTGAAATTTTACTTTATTAAATATTTAATCTATATAAATTGGTAACTATAAAGATTTATTTAACTTTAAAATTAGAATTAAATGCAAGACGTGTTGCATATCTAATCAAACCTATAATCAGTTTCATTCATTCTTGTTTCCTGTCTGTTGATTTAATTCACATGATTAAGGCTATTTATTGCAGTTCTTATTTAAACAGCTTACCTTCTACTAGTAGCTAGCCTCAGTGCTTTACATGTTGAAACAAAATCAGCTTTAGCATTTTAGCTGTTAACAATACATTCTGATAAAACATCTAATCTGTGATTGAGAATCATTTCCCCCTCCAATGTGGTAAAAGTTGTGATATTTCTTTATAGGACAAATGTTGCCCTGCAACAGCATGACACATTTAGGGGGAGAATCAGGAGGAGAAACTTCTCTGATGTCACACGAGGCCTTAATCGCAGAGATCAAACGATTACGAGAACGACTCATCACACTTGAGACAGAAAATGCCTCAATGAGTATCAAACTGAGCCAGCAGCAGTGGGAGGTGAGACATTTGTTTACATGAACTATTTTTCATTACTTACTTCTGTGTTACCTTTCATGCTTTATACTCAAACTTCATATGTTCTCTAAGACTAAGTGTTAAAAATATTATAACTATGGTGTACAAACACAAAAATCTTTTTGTTTGATTCACATGACTTTCTCTATTCATTCTTCTATAAACTGTTCTTATAAAACTTTATTCTTCTATCTACTGTTTGTTAATTGTGCTACTTTTATGACACTTTTTTATGAGTATGAGTGTAAAGCTATTTACTCCATTTGTTAACATAAACGTTACCTACACATTTTTTTTTTTTATGTCAACCAACTTACTACTGGTGTTTTTAAACACATAAGTCATGCATGGGCTATGTTTGAGAGGCAGAATTAGAACTGAAAAATTCAACACCACAGCTGGGATTTGAACCACAGACCTTCCGCTTCATGTGCAGCTGCTCTAACCACTGAGCTACAGTGGCAACCTACCAGTATGATATTAAATTCCCCAACTGATTTGTATTTTCCTGGTAGACCATTAGGGAATCTCACATCAGAGATAAATACCCCAAGGATGACTTACAATCATAAGTACTTATGTCCTGGGTTTAAATAACCGGCAGTACTGTGGCCGAGCAGTTAGAGCATTTGCCTATCACCTAGGTGGTCAAGCTTGATCTCAAGGACTTGCATGTGGTATTCATGATGGATGAAGCAACATCAGGGTGGGTTTTCTTTGGGTTCTCCAGTTTCCCCCACCACTAATTCCACCAGTTGCTCCATTATCATCTTTCCAATCATCAATTTTTACCTGCATTTCATATCATCCTCTTCCTCACTATCATACCTGGTGCTTGGCTGACCACCCACTTCCAGGTTTTCACTCTGGTCCATAGATTCCTGTGCTCCCTAATAGACAGTGGCTTGCAAGTTCTAGGGGGTGTAAGTCCTACATAAAGGGAGGGTAATCAGGTAAAAAAAGGAGTTGTTTAAATAACCTTTAGATGGTAATTGTTATTTTCTTATGCCAACGAGCTTGCTGGTGATGTTTTTAAACACACAAGCCATGTGTAGGCAATGTTTGAGAGGCTGTGGCATTGAATTTTTCAGTTCTGATTCTGCCTCTCAGTTATCTACATATGTTACAACTTTCTGGAGTTCATCCTAGGGTTCCATATAGCAGAAAACCCCAGTTATAATGTGTACGGTAACCCTTCCCCTCTCTCCAATATTACTTTATGTATTTTTTTAATCATTATTGTGTTCATTAAACATTTATTCATGATTTACCCATTGATTTAATGATATTTCTGTATAATCCAACTTTTTTGTAAATAGAGGTAGCCTCTGCCCCAGTTAGCTTAACTTATCAGGGCTCTTCTGCATTTCTTTAATTTTTTAGATCTTGGCACAAGATGTTGATATTATTGCTTGAATTGCAGCTCTTGAATCAAATAAAATAACTATTATTACAGAATCAAAATAAGGTAAAAAAGTTCTATGTTGTATCAAATCAATTTTATTATCAAATATCCTAATCATTGACAACTTGACATATGAAGGCAGGAATAAGCATGTTTGCAGGTTAATTATCAACCCAATTGCATACATACAGATGCTGTCTTGCATGAGACAGAGCAAAAAGCCTTAACACTAGAACTGCAGATATTTAGTCATCTCTGGAACTATGAGTGGGTCAGTAGTCATCCACAGTTCCACTTTAATGTTTAATTGGTGGTAGCACAAAGGTACTTTCAAAAAATAAGCTAAATATGGTGCTGTGTCAGATTAGAGTTTGTTCTGGAATTCCAGCAGACAGAGTTACACTACTGAGAACAGGAGCATCACAGGGTGAGTAAAATGGGGTCAAACAGAAACATACTCCAAAATTGAAGTAACGGACAGTACAATTCTTGTGGACAAAACATTGAAATCAGACAGAGATTTACCATCAAATTCTGGTGACATAAAGGCCAAATGCAATGTCACGCCTAATCATAGTGAAACGGTGCCAATAATTTGACCAAGGCCACATAGACATCGGTGATACTGATTGGGAAAGAAGACCATCAATGTCTATGACAATTTCCAAGCAATGGTTTGCTGAACTCATGTGCTCGTTTCATTGTCAGATTTGCAAAAGATGAAGATGTTCACACAACAGTCCTCAAATACATCCATGAGTGGATTTCTATCACTGACAAATTAAATGACTGGTAAAATGTTCACATGGTTGTTTAGAGAGACTTGATAACTATATTGAAAAATAGTGTCATGTATCCTTTTTTTTTTTTTTTTTTTTTTTTTTTTTTTTTTTTTTTTTTTTTTTTTTTTTTTTTTTTTTTTTACGAATTACAGCTAAGCAAGAGCTTATTTAGTAATAATTTCTTCATAAATAAGTTCACATGTTTAGCCGAGTCTTCCACTGAAAGTCCCTAAAGTTTACACTAATTCTTGCAGTCACACATTAAGTCATCTGGCTTTATTCTTTTCAATCTTCGAACTTCACAATTACTAAGCACTTTAAACATCTCTTTATTTTCATGGTGCTGCACTTTTAAATGATGTTTCATTGCAGTATTTTTTTTTCTTCTATAATGGTGTCAATCGTGAGATCTCTATGTATGTCATCATTGCACATACCATGGTGCATTAACTATTGTTCTTAAAACTTTATTTTGAAAAGTCTATATGTGTTTTATGTCGGTCAATTTAGAACAGCCCAAAAGCTGTATTCCATAGGCTTTAACACCTGCTTGTATATTAATAGCTTATTGTGTTTGTCAAGTTCGGAATTTCTCCCAATGAGCCAATAAAATTTCTTATATTTGATATTTAACTCTTTTCTTTTAGTTTCTGTATGCTTTTTCCAATTTAATTTTGAGTCTAGTGTCATTCCTAGGTACTTCACTGATTATGCTTGAGGAATAGTTTGATTATTTATTTTTATTGGTAGTATCTGAGTTTTCTTATTTGTAAAGTTGATATGTACGGATTTAGATTCATTTAATTTTATATGCCACTTCTTCGTCCACTCGTTAACCTTATTGACAGCTTTCTGTAATTTCTGTGCAGATGTGTCATGTATCTGTGCCACTGTGCAGTGAAGTGCAGCATTCAATAAAAGTATTTGAAGTCCCGTTGTAGCTATGTGCAATGAAAATTGCCTTAATTGTGTTGTATGCTTTATTTAACTTTGAACAAGTATTGAATACCTTGGTATCAATAACTTTCAGCCAAGTTACAAAATTATATTTTACTTATCTTTCTTTCTTTCATAGAAGTTTGAGTGAGTTATTGTCCGGTTGATAATGGAGGAAAGTTACCTTCGAAACGCGTCCCGGAGAAATATGTTGTAAGTGTTGTTCAGTGTTATTAATTAACTCACCTTTTAAATTTAAATTAAATTATATTTTACTTGTTTTAAAAGTAAAGGAGTTTACCTATAGATGCTTATAGTTTCACTTGCACTTATTTTTGTCCGGATATGTTTTGAAGACCAGCGTCTTCATTCTCAAGGATTTCTCAACTGGCGGTTTAAGAGGAAACGTTTGTTGTGGTAGTAAGTGTGCTGCTATCTGGGTTGCTGGATATCAACTTCATTATGTTGTCTGCTTATGGTTTATCAAAATTCATGGCTATGTGAACATTTTTCATGTGTATTTTCTCCCACATTATCAGTTCTGCTCTTGTTTTCACATGTTTTAGTAATTTAATATCCTTTTCTATGGTGTGCTGAGTTGACCAGGAGTGATGGGATCAAAAATATTCATCACCCAAATGAAAAGAAACCTTAAAACATGACTGAAGGAGCATATTAGAAACGTGGCATTCAAACAGATCCACAAATTAGCCATAGCCCATCGGCCATATCCGTAACATATTTCTGGTTACAGCACCATTTGTTAGATTTCAGGCTTGCTGTTAATGCTTTGTTGAGTTGTGTGTGTGCCACTGAAAATGTCAAATGAGAAGAAAAGTTAATGTGACAATGGGCATTAAATTGAATACATTTAAAAGACTGGAGAAAGAAAAACATATGACTGACTAAGTAATACATTTTAGGATATGTTAATCTTTTCTGTTCTCTATATTGTGCATTTGTATAATTTGCATCATGTTATGAGTTATGAATAACAGACCCCTCATTCCATAAAGCTAGACATGTTGGTAACTTGACACCCTCTCAGTTCACATTAAGTAGAGTTATCAGGATTCTACTGTAATATATAGAATTTATGCTTAATGATAAAAGGTAAAGAATATCTTATGCTTATTACACATCATAATCTTTATATTGTATCAAAATAAAACTTCATTTCTTCAGGTGGAGCATAGGTTGGCTGAAATCGAGATGCAGATCTGTGGTGCAAGTAGTGGTGGCAGTAGTACCGAGGACAACGAACGCAATCGAGAATCCATCATTTAACACCAGAGAGCGCTGCTGCCACGATCATCATCTTCCACAAGTGTAATCATTTCCATTATTGGCAGCAGCCATAATCATCGTCCTCATCATACTGAAGCCGCCACTATCCCTACTAACTGTCGAAAGCCAGTGCAGCCATTTATTTTAGCATGGACCACTGTGTCAGAACAGTATTTAATAATTCAGATTGCAGTAGTATTTGAGTGCAAGGACAATATGAATTACAAGCCTTGCTAATATTAATACCAGGTCACATTAATACTTATTTACTCCAGGGTTCTCATTCAAGAGAAAAGATAGTGCATTGGTAGCATATGACTTAATGAGTTGAGGGAAGTACTTTTTTTGACATAAGCAAACCTAAACAAAAGAAACTTTTTTCAAAAGCTATTTCACAGAGTTCTGTCTTAAAAATATCTTTCTTTATTCTTACATAACTTAGGGAGAATTGGAAGTCTTTTCATATATATCCTACATTTCTCGTATTAAAAGAAAAAGGTAAGAAAGTTAGGGCAAGGGGAACATATCTCATCTCTGCTGAATGGCATTTGCTAGTGTAAAATATTGCACAATCACACAAATTAAGGTATCCATTGTGGTTAGCACCTTAGTCAAATAAAAATGAGAGTATGATTTTTAACTGTCACCAACATTAATGTATATTTTGAATTCTAACTGTAATTATTATCCTTGCAAATAGCGTTGGATTCATTTTAGACTTCTCAAAACATCACAACCACAGGGAAACAAAATTAAACCTTAGGAATGACATTCTACAACATGAATCAAACCAGATAGTTCCTGAATGCACCCTCTGAGCCATCCTAATTAGTAGAGTTCATTGTAAATACATGCTTCGAACCCCTTGAATAAAAAGAGAGAAGATGGGACAGAGAAGGAAAAATGGTATCCAACTGAAAATATAACAATTTGGCAGTGTGGAATGAGTGACATACTATACAATGCTGCTTCTCAAAATTTAGTATTTACAATTAGGTGACAGTATTTTACATTGCGGGACAAAAACACATGCCTCTTCATAATATTTATATTCAATTCATGTAACTTGGGATAAATTAATATTTCTTCCAAAACAGAATGCATTTTTGAAAAGGTTAGTGCCATTTGAATGAGAACAAACCAACTAATCACATGGGCACCACCATGCTAAAGGGTAGAGATAGATTATGGATGGAAGGGCTTCTACATGGAGCCAACAGTTCAGGTTACTATATGTCAGACCCTGGGAGAAAAGGATGAAATGAACACACTATGAGCATGTTAAAACCTGGGCGAGTAGCGAGAGGGTCTCTAATGTGTGCTGGAGATTAATCTCAACACTAGGTTTGCCAGTGGTCAGGTGATCACAATGCCACCAGGAACAATAGTTAAAGTTTGCAAATTCCCCACACAGCAGCACCAAACTTGCCCAACATTTGCCTGGTGACCCAGGAAAACTCCCAAAAAACCCTATGGGGTCAGGAAGGTCAGCTGCAAGAATCAAACCCATGACCTCTCAAGTGCAACCCTTGCACATTATCACAGAGCCATCTAGCTCAGCATGCAGCAGGGTGAAAATAAACTTCAAACTTCACAAGCTGTTGTACAAATGTTACTACATTGATATTGAATTCCTATTGGTCGATAGTCTTGTTGGTAATGTCACATTGCCAGTGTTGCTCCATTCTGAACAGGACATGAAAGTGCATGCTTGTGAGTATAGACATTTATATGGGGAACATTTTGTACTTTCTTCTTTTTCAAACATGCCCATGAAATTGTTGATAAAAATATCATATGTTGGCAATATTGGCAAAATTGGCAAAATTCATATGTTTAATTGTGTGTAAATAGTGAAGTCCTCTTTATTCACATTTAATTTTATATACTTTGGAACCACAAAGGACAGACATAATCTTAATACAGGAAAAATCTATTTGTAGAGATACATTCTATAGGTATGGTGTTGAAAATATGGTGATTTTAAAAAGTCTAGGTAGTTTTAATTTGTACTTGTACAAATATGAGAATGGGTAGCATTTTGAAGGTGCATCTTGCCGTGACCTACTGGCAGGCTGAGGTTCAGCCTGAGAGATTTTGCTACATGCCCATCCTCAATAGGGTTTTACTGCAGATAGAAATTTACTAGGAAAGGTTGTTTTAGGGTGGCTTATTTTGTTTCAGGTTGTTTTGGGTTTTGGACGGAAGCCTTTTGCTCCTTGAGAACTATATGAAAGATAGCTGCAATTCTCTGCATCTTGGAATTTTTAATTGTTAAATGTTAGTTGATGGGGATAATTTTGGAAACCATGAATGTAGAGCTCAGCTTTAACTGCTGGTACAATTACTCCAGTGCTATCTGGTGTGCTCGCAAGCCATGTGGGGAACCTGTTATCACCTGAAGTGGGATATTCTGGGATCATAATCGTCAAGAGGCCTAATCTGGGCACTTTGATGTGATGGTAAACTGGCATAGAATTTTCCTGCTCAGCACCAAATTTCATCCTCCATGTATGGAAGAAATGAGGCTTCCTGAAGGGAAAGGAGTGGAATAGATGGACCAGAGTCCTCTGTTCTGCATCTGTTGCAGCCATAGAACCCAGAACGAGCATCTCAGACCTCAGCATGGAGTATAGTGAGACATTTGTCCCCTGTGTCCATGCAGAGAGACCTCTGGCATGCTTGTGAAAAGTTAGACCCTTGTCCAGCAAAGGTAGTCCTAGATAGGTCCTAAGTAGGTGATGTTCTTCCACTGGATCTTTCAACCTCTGTATTCAAATGTGTCTGTGGAGATGTAATACTTTGCTAGGAGGATGGCATGACTCTTGCCTGCATTAATAGATATTCACCAAGACTGACACCACTCTTGAACAAGGCAGAGGTGTTTCTACACAGGGTTCAAGGCTCTGAGAAGGTGTTTGATGGTGCAGAGCAGCAACCTGTTGTCAGCATTTTGAGCTATATTAATCTGCAGCTGTGTTGGAATGCCTAGCATATAGATGCTGAAGAGTGTTGGGGAAAGCACAGAGTCCTTGGGAACTCCATTTCTTATTGTCAGTCTGGGTGGCTCAGTTAATTAGATGTTGGCTTATTGATTCCAAGGTTACAGGTTCAAATCCGGCCCAGACCAATAGTTTTTTAGTGTGCTTAACCTCCTGCATCCTGAGATCACAATACTAGATTTTTAGTTGTTTTTTTTTTGTTTGTTTTCTTTTTTTTAATTAACGTCCTCCAACATTGTGTCATATAGGACAAAATGATTTTTAGTTGACAAACTATTTGAAAAGAATGCCTTGGAAATGATTGATGACACAAAAAAGTTTGTCATGAAGTGTTAGCTTTCAGGATACAGTTTTGTTTGTTTGTTTGCTTTTTGTTTCTTATTTTAGTGCAGTCAGAATTTGTCTCTCTTGAGGTATACAATTTATACAGAAGTCATTCAGAATGAAGACGACTTCACAGTTTACTTCTACAAAATTCAATATCTATATGCATTTTATTTGACATTTAAATGTTAAATATATGGCATTGTAATAAAGATTGCTAAGCAGTTTTTCAGAAAAATGAACGTTTCTAAAAATCTTCCATAGAAAGGGTAATTTGGTATATCTATGACACCACAAACCATAATTTTATATTAAACTACATAACTAAAATTAAAATCCTATTAAGTAGGCAATTATCTTGAAAATTTCTACCACATTTTTTGGAGATGCTGAACCTAAATGCCAAGTTTGATATTTAATGGATGTTTCACTTTTGTTTATGGACACACACACATGCACACACAGACCTTTAAAAAAATTTTTTTTTGTTCCAGGTGTCTCAAAACATGTATTTCTGGTGTTAAATATTTGGGTTGAGTACAATATTTCGTCTACTTACTGTAAGAATCTGTTAGAGAAAATACAATTGATTTAATAATGATTAGAAAGCTCTTTGGTAAAGTAAGGTTAAACACCCTAATATTAAAGGTAAGTTTTATTTATGCTATCCTCACTTGCTTTAGAAAATTAGGACGTGTTTCAGGAACAATTGTTCCCATTTTCAGCTAAAAACTGACTGACTGGCTGACAGAGTCAGTTGTTTGTAAAACATTCCTACTTTTGTAAAGTGAGGATAGTGGAAATAAAACTTACCTTTAATATTAAAATAAAATGTATGTTTGAAAAGTCAAACAAATAATAAAGAGTAGCCCCAAAATGTTTTGACATGAATTTTGTAACTTTTAAAAGGCCTACATTTTTAATGAAATAAATGTTTATCTATCTCTTGTGGTTTATCAGCTATACAAAATTCATTCAAAACAAAGAAGACCTCATAGGCCATTCAAAGAAATTCAAATAAACACATTATTTGTCATGCAAAAATCATAAATACATGAATTTCAATTCAAAACTGTTAGCCACTTTTGAAAAAATAAAAACAAACAATTGTTCCATGTAAAGAGTAATCTGGAGTGGGGGGTTTTCTTTCAAATCTTCATGTCGCATCCTTGGAAAATATTGAATTCAAACAAATACCAAGTTTTGTATTTGTTTGATTTTTTCAAACACACATAAACAGAACATTTTCCTAAAAATAAATATTTTTTGGTGGGGAGGGGAATTTGGTGAGCCCTAAAATGTATTTTTGTTGAAATTTCAGTATCAAATTTTTGGATGAAATGCAATACTTTCTCTGCTTACTGTAGTATGTAACAGAGGAAGTAAAAATATCTTATTTGAAATCCCTTCAATTGTTTCAGTTTTTGAATAGGTACTTTATTTCTTACCTTTCTAATTACTGGCTCAGAGAAGAAGCAGTATCATGGTTATCTGAAAAATTCTGATTTTCTTACCTACTTGAAAATATAGTGTTCTTTTTCCAAAATTGAATATATACTGCTTATGTGTATATAGCATCCCTCAAGCATTCAACATAATGTGCATTAAAATTCATTTAAAATTAGAATTTTTTTATTACAAACCTTTTAAAATTTGTGATACAGTAATGGAAGAAAAATTGTTTCTATTTGACTGAGGTATTAGTATTGTCTAGTCCAGTGATTCTAAAATTTTTATTTGCTCTTAATGTTATGATAATACAAATATGTATTCAAGTGAAGGCTTTGTTTTATTTAAAATGATAAAACTTAAGCGTGGGCTTTGTGGAGCTGGAGATTTGCAGTTTTGTAGATTATGCAATACATTTTTGGGGATTTAAGCAGCTAGTTCATTTTAGATGTGGTTTTAAAGATAAAGTATAAAACAAGGTAACCAGTGGCTCAAATAAAGTACAAATTGTATAGGTGGTCTTTATAGACTTAGCTCTACTCTCTTGCTTAATCAAAATAATTATATGTTAAAAAGTGCAAAAAACAAAAGGAGATTGTGCAAAAGTTCTCTAATGCACATGCCATGAAGCAGTTGAGATTTTTACCCTCACTTTTAACCATTTGCAGCAGCAAATACAGAATTATAATTTGCTATAACCAAGTAAGACTATTCAACTCTTTTAGTATAAGTATGCAATTTCTTCATATAATTATTAATTATTAACATTATAAAGGAAAGAAAACTATTTCACTAATTCTAGCATCAGTAGAGGCATTGGTACGTTTAAGACTCTTTGTAGGTTCCTTTTTGTTTTTAAAGAAAGTTACTTTTCTCTTTTAATTTAACTTAAGTCCATCAGCATAAAATGACACTTTTACTCCTAGCTCTAGTATGGGACCAAGATCCTTTAAAGTTTGAATAAACTGCAGTGAAGAAAATAATATATTGCCCTACACAGTTAAAAAGAATAAAACTACCATTTAGCACTGTGAACTACAAGGGATGTAAAATATATTCATGGATAGATGTGTTAGAAGGTATGTAATCATGCATACAGAACATAGCTGTTGTATCAACCCCACGATTTTAGTAGCCACGTATCTCCCAGGTGGTTGCTGCAAATACTATGTGCAAATGAGAAATACAGAAAGAAGAAATACAGCTGAAGATTATAATGTTATTCCTTTACACCTGTGATAAATGACAGTTGCACTTTACTAACGCACATTTATGATCAACCTTAGAGTGCAGTGAAAGAAGAGAAAGAAAAACCAAATGCCTCTTTAAAAAATGAATAGCAGTGCATTATTTTCAAGAAGCAGAAGTGAACCCCACAAATAAATATATATGTACTTGCATCAAGGGAACATTTTTACACATACTGAATCTACTTTTTTCTTGTTTGTGAAAACTTGTGTGAAAATATCCTCTCTTTAATCATATTGCATGTGAAGGTGACAGCTTCCTTCTTTCTCTGGTGCTTAAGAAGACTTCATTAATCAGAACGAGCAAATACTAACATGTTGCTGCATGGATGTGTGATCAATTAATCAACAAATGCCAAGAATATATATGTATATGTGACTGATAAAGAATATATTCCTCATGGCCCTATGACGATACTCCCTCAGCATCACTGAGAAAAGAAGAGAATGTGCAGTGTTTGTAACAAATGACTGTTTTGCCTGCCATCTGTGGGACATCTGGCCCACAAATGTAAACACCTTGTTGTCATAGTTACTACACCAATGTGCCCTCCTCTACCCTGTTTTCACCTGTTTTTGTTTTCAACATAATCATTTATCTCATAATTAATGATCCTGATGAGCTCAAACAAGCTTAACATCAAGGTTTTTATCCTTTAAGCATCAATTGGTAGAATTCCAAAGTATATTAAAAAGCAATCCGGTGTCTACTGGGCATTCTAATTGCTAATTTAACAGTTTGTTCAAAATATAATCTTTGTACCTAATAGAATGCTGCACAGGTTTAACATGTCTTAAGAAAGCATTTTATAGATATCCCAGTAAAAATTGCTCCATCATTTACAAATGCAATTCTTAGCTAAAGTCTAGTTTAAGATTATCGACAAGTGTCATAGTAATTCAAGATAATTTTTAAGAAAAGTCTTTCTATACAGTAATTAACTGACAAAAGTTCTTCAAAATATTACCAGGGTAATGGATCTGAATAAGCATTTATGAGACCTTTTAATCACTTGCCCAACCTCAAAACTGAATTTTGGTTATTTTAATTTACTTTCTGCTAATTGTACATTAAAATGCACTGCATATTTCCAAAGAAAATCTGAGTTACATCATTACTAGATTTCATAAAAATAAAGCAAAAATTATTTTTCATTGTTCATTTTAACTAGAAGTTACAAAAAAAAATACCCAGAAAGAGAAATATATTATAACTTAAGCAATCCTGTCATAGAAGCTAAAATAATCTGGTTATTTTAGTGATCTACTATTTTGCAATCAACTATGACAAATGAAAAAAGTGCTGTCAAGAAGCTTTTAAAGATAATAGCAGAAACATTATTTCCTACTGTGCAACAATTTCTAGTTGCCTTGATTGCAAGATTGTTTGCTATTGTTTAGTAGTATTAAATAACAACACATACAGACATTCGTGTTGCTTCCTTTTTTTGCATCAATATTTACTGCGAGTGTCAGTGTCAAGCAACAAGGAAACTGAAAATTTGTCTATGAATTAAGAAGGAATAAAACAACACAATAGATTTATAATAATGTTGCAAACTCAATATATTGTATACCTTTATTGTGTTATTTCCAACATAAAGGAAAAATTTAAATCTTTTGATGATATAAATTTTGAAGGATTTCAATATGAAAATATGATTAATCGAATAAGTAACAAATCATTAAGTATTCTTGCTGATGGAAAGATTGTTTTAAAAAAACACTGCACTTTCTCCCAGAAAACACTATACTTTTAGGAGCATTTCTACTATTATCTTTATAAATAATTACTACTATGTATATTAAAAACAAAAGAAAAGCAGGATCCTTATTCACGAAATACTGGGCTTGCAAAAGCAGCATGCAAAATATTTCATCATTTTGCTATCAGTGCAATACATACATAAAACTCTCATCCAAACTAATATTTGGACACTGAAAAGAAACTTAAATTTTATAATTAAGCTTTTAAGAAACAAGCAAATACATACATATTTGACAGCAGCTGACAAACCAAGTAACCTTACAGGGACGTATTATTTATTTATGCCAACAAACTTACTGTTGGTGTTTTTAAACACACAAGCCACGTGCAGGCAATATTTGAGAGGCCTACCCCTCTTATAGGGAATGTTTGCCTTATCCATCTCTCCATTTAAGGATCTCGACGTGATTCTCCCTTTGGTTTATTTTAAATAGTTCCTAAATGTTAATAGCGCATCAGCCTCATTATAAATTTAACAAGATTCAAATATAGGTACTCCTGTATTTCTTAATGGGTTCTATAAATCGATACTGTATTGAACAATGTACTGTAGGATGGGCTAACTTTGGCTGTTTTTTTTTAACATTCTTGCCAATTTTGATATGAAGATGTTGACTAAAATTCCTAATTAAATTTGAAAAGATTCCCTGTTATCTGTTGTACCTTTATCATGCAGAAAATGATTGCTGGGTATATTATTGTTTATCATATAAACTATTGAAATGTGACTGAAGTTCCCTAGAAAACATGCTAACTTTGGCCACAAAAAAAAATGGAAAAATAGTTATACTTTCCTGTGTTTACTTCGACCACTAGAAATGCATTGTTTAAGCTGTACATTGGAACCAAAGCTGCATTAAAAATTACAGAAATTGGGTACTAAATACTATATTTTGTTTTCTTTAAAGCTTCATCATTCAAGAAAATAATTTTATGACAAAATTGTATTACGAGAAACTTATTAGTTTGGTCATATTTAGGCCTACCCATGATTTTTTTGAAAGGTATTGTAATTGGCTGTAATATTTCTGAAGCTAAACCTTCCATGTCTTATACAAAGGGATGGTTGCACTTTCCTTACAAGCTAATTCTCTGTACATTGCACAAATCCTCATTGTTGGGAAACACATTCTGGAATTGTTTCCCAGAATCTTTTCTCAAGCACTTTATTTCATATTATAATGGAACAATATCAGCTGCTGTTGATGACTATTTTATGCACCAGGATGCATGGAAAATATCTTTGCAATTAATGTGTTCCATGGGTTGTACAATAAACCTTATGAAATGGTTGTACTATCAGTATTCTAAATTAGAGAATAAAAAGTAAAGTTCAAGAACCTAAAGGCTGAAATTACCCAAGGTGGCTGAACTTAACCTGTTATACAGTACATTTGAAAATTAGCATAACTCCACCCAAAAATTCTAGGTTTTCAACCAGGAATTGAACTACCTATATTAATCCCTCTTAGTTGTGTGATAATAAGCTAATACAACTACTCATTCAATAACAGGTGTTACCAAGCCAGCGAATAAACTTTGTAGATCAGTTAAGGAGTTATGAAAGTTTAAATTATGACAAGGGTACATACCTAATAGTTTTCAATTCATGCCTTAGGTTTAACACCTCTATTACTGAGGAAGAGAAGAGATAAAAGTGGGATATCTCAAGAATCTGAAGAACCTGTGATACAGATTAATGTCATCTTCCAGTGCTGAGTATTTATTGACTAATGAAAAAGGATTTTAAGGTAAAAATTAAGGTTAGAAAATGGGAGAAAAAGCTTCTTAATATACACACAAATGGTATAAGAAAGGTGCTGATGAAATTACTTTATTTAAGTTTAAACCAGCTACATTAATTTATATGTATTGTTTATATACATGCAACCCAACCATCTTTCTTTATGGGTAAACTGCATTGCCACAATATCAGAAAACAATTTCTCGTGGTGTCTTCTCAAGGAAAAAAAATGTCTTTTTTCATCAATAGAAGAGCTCAGTTGCTCAGACCAATTTTTCTTGTGTTGCATGTAAGATTTTATTCATTTCAAGGCTGAAAAGCTCCTTTCTGCGCTTGCAGTAGTGGAAGTAGATGAATAAGGAAATCAGTTCACATGGTTTATAAACTTCAATGTACACAACATCAAGTCCATTTGGTTTCATATAATTCTCAATGGTTTGAACAGACTAGTTAGAAAATTTTCGAGGATGGCCCCATTGCTTAGTTAGTAGAGCAGTGCCTGCTGTACAAGGGATCCTGGTTTATCCCCGGCAGGAGGGGGTTACGAATTTTTCTCCAGCCAAGATTATTCTTTATCTTCCCCAGAGCCTGGAAGTATAAATGAGAGTGTGAATTAAAAATGTAAATAAAAAGAAAACCTAAAGTTAAACATTGTTAAAGGAGTAACACCTTAGACAATAGGCAACACATCTCCATGGTAGATGCCACCGATATGACCTTTGTTGTATAAATGGAACAATAAAAGAAAATGAGGTGAATATAACACTTTCAGTTCATTTTTCATAGACAAATATTGAAATAGGAAACATATGGTCTCTTGGTTCACATAGTACAGTAAAACCTGCCTAAAATGAAACGCGAACATTCCAATAATATTTTTCCGTTTCCATGGTTTCCATCTTACAAAGAGTTGTACATATTTTAGTAAAACAAAGTACAAAAAGTATAATGCTATAGAATTAAACTGATGGAATAATTTTAAATAAAATTCTGTAAATTCTTTGTATTCACTTGTATTTCCTGATTAGTTTAGATTAGATTGGATTGCATTCAGCGAGTTCACAAGTAGACATGGAGGCCAGTGAACATTCAATATGTCAATAATGCACAGAATAGCATATAAAAGACACAGTAAGCCACAAAAAGCAAAACAAAACAAGAACACTTATGTATATTTACAGCTATGAATAGAGCTTTGTTTTAAACTTTGGCTAGGCTTTTCCTGCCAAGTCCTACTGTTTAGTTATAATATAATTGGCAATATATGTCATCTTTTGTCAGATTGTTCTATACATACACATTTAGGTAGCTTTCACATAGGCATCAAATGTAATTAACAATGATTTGTCACTAAAGAAGCTAGAGATTACTTACAAGGCTATATAAGCATTAACAGGATAATTTGTCATTCAGATTATCTTATACAGAAAAAATGAGCTGAAAACTACTTACAAAATTAAATAAGCATTATCAGGACAATTCGTCATTCAGATTATTATTTTATAAAGAATAAAATGAGCTAAAAAAAAGCTACTTACAAAGCTATATAAGCATTAACAGGGAAATTTGTCATTCAGATAATGTTTAACAGACTTGTGTTCCTCCACATACAAAGTCAATATCTCTTCATAAATCTTGAACACCATGATGTTGATCCAGCAAGGTTGGCAATCCCTAGTGAATATTGTTGTTTTCTAGTACCTTGCATCTGGCAATGAAGCCATTAGAATTCGTGTTTTCCAATACTTTTGAACTGTAGTTTTTTCTGATCTTAATGCTTCACAGGTCTTCAAGTGGTCTTTGTTCATTTCTACTGGATCGTTACACAGGACATATATTGGTGAAGCTGAGATACCTATTTTGTAGAGATGACTTGCTAAGCATTTGTGATTCCCTAGTGAATATTTATTTCGCTTGATGAATGACTGAAATTGCTGCTTGTCTATTGAGTGCTGAGTTCTGCTTCAAGTTTTGGCCATTTAACAGCTCCACTTCTCAGATTGTTTACTACAAGGTAGTTTCTTTAAAACATCTTCCTGATTCCACCAAGTTCTTTCCATTTTTTCTATTGGAGGTGACATGAAATGCCTTTTTGCAGCCTTGTTTACATGTTTTTTTTTAACATGTACAGTAACTTGCAGCTTATGTGCAATAGTATAGCAATGCCGTTTTGAGCCATGGTATACAAATAAAACCACAATATAGGTATGACACAAGTGGATCTTTGCACTAAACACAATGATAAATGAAGTTTGAATGAATAATATAAAACCTGTTAATGATGCATTTGTGCTTCTACTGAACTCTAAACAACTGAAATACTCATCATTTTCAAGGAAACTAGCAACGCATTGCTGAAACAAAGAATTTTGAAGAAATGGGGCTTATAGGTACCTACCTACTTTAACTTGCTACCAGGATATAAGATACATCCTGCTTTTGGACCTATTTTTGAAGGGAAAAAAGTGTCATATGCCAGCAAATACAGTAACTAACAGCTATGTACAGTAATTAATAAAATCTGTAGCAATAAATAATATAATGAGGTGCATCTTTCTGGCTTAGGAAAGTAGAATAACTTTCTTCCAAAAGTGCAACAATCAAAAGTTATGATTCTACAGCGACTATTTTACATCATCTGAGTAAATTACCAGCAATCACAGACCTAAAATCAGTTTGAAAACCATTTTCTGACATAAATGACCTGGAGATATCTAACTGAAAATCCTACATGATAAAACAATACCTCAACTTATTATTCACATACTGTGCTATTATTAAGTAGTTATATTTTAAAACAATAATAGCCAATTAATTTTAATAAAAATGTGTAATTAAGAAAAAGAGTTGTCTTCTTTAACAAATTGCATTAGTTTGTAAATGTACATCATTGAGCTAGAAGGCACACAACTGTGTCCTGTAAAAACTAGTTTCTAAGAAATCATGAAGTTAACAAATATTTGGAATATTTTTCACATTCAAAACTATTCCTATGGATAATTTGTGCTGTGTATCATTTAAGATTTACAAATTTCTTTGTGACACAGAACATGTTATTTGAGTTTTATAATTTGCTAGAAATGAAATGCCCCACTTAGTCGCTCCATGATTATACACTCACAAAAGAACCTCGTCAAAGAAATTTCTCTACGTAAGTACCTAATATGCTTGGCTGACTTGTCAGTAAGCCCCTTTCTGTGACTGGGAAATTTACCATGTCCTTTCAAACTGACAATACTGTATCATGTTTCTGATGTAGGCATTCATTTTCATGTTTATGATAGCTAATGATGAATATTTTGCTGCTGTATTGTATTGAATGATTGCTAAAACATTTGCTGGGAATTTCAAAGTTGATATACCAGCAGTTTATTGGAATAAGACAGAAAAGAATGGCAAAGAAATTGTTTCTCAACATCACTGCCAGTAGACACCCATTAATAATGAAATCCCGATATCTAGATCAAATAGGTGTCTTATACATAACTATATCAATTGCTTTCATTACGAAGTATACAGAAATAAAATTTTGAAACTGATAACTCCTTAAGCACAGCATTTTGAAAACTGCTTTGCAAGTAGATTGTAATAGCATCTTAATCCCTGTTTTTAAACAAACCACATTAAGACAAATCTCATTCTCACAACCCCTGTATGCCCACGAATTATTTTTTACCTTTCCAGAAACCTTCATATCCTTTTTCAAACACAATTTTGTAAATCATTCTCCAAAACAGAAAATGTAAATGCATTTTTTGTGCTCCTCTAAAAAAAAAGAACAAAAGATGTCACTATGCATGAATTTTTAATAAGCATGAATTGTGAAACATACCAGAAGTGGGATAGGGCATAACAAATATGAAATTAATGAATCCTTTTCCCCTGTACATATAAAGTGTTGCAATTGGAATGAAATTATTTAGTATTTCAGTTCCAATATTACCGGCCTATTAAAGTAAATTGATTAAGCCCAATCCATACTTCTGTAATGTCAATGTAATGATGTTGGTAGTCATACATTAAAGACTCATTGCTATGTTGTAGTCTCGACGAGACAGTCTGTAGATGCAAATCTAACTACAA
Source organism: Tenodera sinensis (assembly GCA_030765045.1). Classification (NCBI taxonomy): domain Eukaryota; kingdom Metazoa; phylum Arthropoda; class Insecta; order Mantodea; family Mantidae; genus Tenodera; species Tenodera sinensis. The sequence goes on from CM060970.1 coordinate 49,575,570, forward strand.
CATTTTAACTTACTTCCTAGTAAAACTGCTTACAATGCAGCTTTTAGTACTTGTGTACAATAAGACAGTAATATCTAATTTAAAAGTTTTCCAAGAACAAATGTTCCTGGAAAAACAAATGTTTCTTTCCCGGAGATTCAAAAATATGATACAAGATTAGTTTGAACTATTTCAGGACTCATTAAAACAATTTTGTAAATATTGAAATGTAACAACAAAATTTCATAGATGGAGTTGGACTTTCAAAATGCAAATATTTTTCTGGTCATTCATGTGACACGTGATGATGGACTTCCAAATTACTTAGGTTTTTGCACCCTCTTTCATTACTGTGATGAAGAATGCGGTATGTTGTATACATACACTAACTAAAATTTACCTATATTGTTTATATCCCATAGTGGATTATAGAAATTATTATAGACAAGTTTAAGGATAAAATATTTTAGAAATAAAATTAGAAAAGCATCAAGTTATGCAAAATGTTGAGTTGTCAAGGGTCGAGTTATCAGGATTCTACTGCAAATAACTTACAATAATTAATGTTTAATTAAATATTTTTTATATATTTTGCTCTTCTATGTATTAGAACTTTTTAATAATTTGCTCACAATTTGAAAGGCTAAGTAGCAGTTCATGACCCAATGCAAAGCATGTTTAATATTAATGTTTACCATATAGAAAACCCTTGACTACTGAATTAGCATTTCATTTGTTCCTGCATGCCTACAATCAAATATATTTTGGAAACATTTTTAGCAAATACTCAGATTAATGGAGGCAGAGAATAAACTGAACTTTGGTTTGAGTAATTCCTAACTGATACAGAAAGTTTTATGATTCTTAAGCATAAGTTCTTTTTTATATTTAGTTCTAAAATACAATTTTAACTTCTGGATATTCATTACATTAAGAATTTACATATCATTTGAAACTTAGGTGGCAATAATTATGCAATGAAGGAAGCTAGATAGTAAATATATCATTAAAATTATTTGTCTTGAAAGGAACTGCACATAACTACAGTTTGTTCACCAGCTTATGGTCCCTGGCAGGAATGCAACAAGCCAGTATGTGAGTAAACAATTCCAGATAAACAAGTGATATCTGGAGCTACAGTAGTGCTTTGTCGCATTTGCGGTAATTGTGCCAACCTTGGGATCTATATTCATGTTAGATTAAAGCAAAGAACTCGCTCAAACTAGCATGATTTAAATATTATTTTCAGTTCATGCAGTATATTCAGTTTATAAAACTGAAATGATGTTTTCAACTACTCCGCCTTGCTCCCATTGATTATTTTCTACCTTTTCTGTATGTTTTCAAAAACCTTGCTAGTCTGTTTTGGCCACAAGTGATATATCCTTGAGCATTATATCATATAATTTCTGTAAGAATAAGTCACCTGTTACATTTCTCTAAGTGTTCGTTTTACCTTGGCCCAAGCTAGTTCTGTGGGATTGAGACCACACATTTATGGGGGAAAATAAATGGCAGTGTGGCCCAATAAGACAAAAACAGTCTACTTTAAGAGCCTCTTTAGGTTGGTTTGTTTCAATCACTTATAAAGATCTATTTTACACACAGAACTGTCACTCTGAACCCCTTTGTTCTGCAACCACAATATCATAGCAGATTTCAGAGCACTCCTAGGGAGAGGTTTATCTGTTTCTACAGTACTTCCAACTTTAAAACTAGTGACAAGTACAATTTTACAACTGAAATTAAGAGAAATTAGCAGCAAGTAAACATAGCACGAATAACATTGGAGGTAAGTTGGCAATGTGCCCAGCAGAGCAACGTTTGTGTGGATGTTTACAAAACTCAAGTTACACTATGTGGAATGTCTCCCCCCCTGCCATTCATTCCCTTTAGACCATGAGGTGGTGAACAGACAGTATATAGCATTCCTTTTTAATGTCAAACCACGAAGTAGAACTGCAATTAAAGTCTGTATTTAGATAAGGAGAACTCTTTTAGCATACCATTGTTTATAGACATTGATTAGTTACATAAATGGTTTTTAACATTATTTGCTACTGATTCTTGAAATACTTAAATACAATAAATTAAATATTTTCATGCTTAGTTGATACAAGAAACTGAAGACAACTGGGAGAAATAATCCATTAATAAATGAGAGAAAACGTAATTATTATATTTCTATATAATATGAATAACTACAAAGGTAGTTATTTAAGTATATTAACATGATTTAAAAGAAAATTATGTTTACCTTAATCTGGAAACCTAAGAAGCCAACTCCACCTGAGTTAAAATATATAGATAAATATGGCACATAAAATGGAAACAAATATTTTACATTTGAACCTCTACTGTATATGTAAATGAAAGCTAAATGAAATCTGAGTCCTCCAATGTTACTGTTAGCCCATGAGATCGGATCTAGAAATTACTTAATTTAGCAACAATACATTTTGAATTATAAATTCCATCTTGTTATCTACATCCCTTCTTTCATATTCCAAATATGTCCTGCATAAATTATAAAAACAAAACCTTTAAACTTGGGAGTAAGGAATAAATGTTGAAGTGGATTGCAAAGAAGCTGCTATTGTATTTATATTTTATTGTTAAAGGTTGTCTCACAAAATCATTATTGCTGTGTGAAAAGAAAATGTGTATTGTTTCTGAGAATGGCATTTTGACTTTTATTCATTAGTAACAGAAGTTTGATCATTATAGTTTATGATTAAAAAGCAAAAGGCAGCATATTTCAGTTCTTAGACTAATGAACTGAAATGTTTATACTACCATTATAATCACAGATATGGGCAGAGGAAACAAAGGATGTGTTTTCTTTCCAGCAGAAAACAGTTCTGGAATCTTTACACACATATGGCAACATGGTGACAGGCACTAGCCTGTATAATGAAAAAAAAATGAAGAAAACTAAAGTTCTAAATCTTATACTATTCCATTGATGCACATTATCATCATTATATATTATCATCTCATTAACATTATTATGATTATTATTATGATTATTATAATACAGTATAAAATAGGGAGAGTAAAAGCCTTTTCATATGCTTAAAATAACATATGCTTAATAACCAGTTCTTATTTTTACTAAATAATATTGTGATTAAATATTGGCTCATAGTCTGAAGCTGGTTTAATTTAAAAGTATTATGCTAACATTATTATTCCTAAATATAAGGTTATATTATTATATTCCAATAGGCTTTCTCTCCTCAAAGAAAGCAATGTTAAAGAAAAACAAAATTAAAATAATATATTATTATTATATTTATATTCTTGTTACTACTATATCATCAACATCATCATGAAACATGAAGTGAGAGAATGATAGAACCGTTCATCTTTTGTCAGCATGGATTTTAATAATTGTTGGTGGGGCTTTGCAAACTTTACTGTTGCTCTTTTATATACATATATAAATAACAAACAAATAATGCAGAATTATATAGAAAGAGTAAGAGAGAATTTTGTTGTATAAATAAATATTAAATAATTTATTTAAATTTCTCTAAGACTTTGAAACACAAAAGATTTTTATGACTTGTTAAACTTATATGATAAATACCAATTGCTCTCAGGAAGTAGTAGGTTGCCACAATTCATTGTATATAAATAACTATAAAATTATGCAAAAGTATCTCTTGCATTAAAAAGAAGATCAACAATGTTAAGAACATGACTTTAATTCTTATATAATGAAGCATTACTGTAATATAGTAGCTAAATTTATAAATTACAGCTAGTTTATTTTTCTTTTTGGAGGGGATTTCATTAATTATTGAAAAATACCTTCACTTAATATTTTAATCAAACATGATTTATTAATGATGGTTGCTTAATTTATCCACTAGCTTTTTTTCTGTTTAACAATCAAGCTGTCTTACCAATATATTTTCATTGTTGCTGATATCACTAACACTAGTTTCCATTTTCACATCTGAGGAACTTAAAGGCACTTTCTAAGCTGATAATGACATTGAATAAATATTAAAAATAGAAGCACAATTAACAGTGAAGTGTTCATGCTTGAGTTCGATCTCTTGAGTCACTTTTTTACACCTACCTTCACTTTAAATGTTGTAAAAAGAAATTTAGCAGATCAGCTGTGAGAATTGTGAAAAAAGGTACATAGGAAAACTGAAAAGAAATTTGAAAATTGGACTAAGGGGACACCGGAGAAACATCAAACAGAAAATTCTGTTGTGTCACATCATTTTTGGATAGAAAACCACAACATTGGCCATAACTAGGGCTCAGACCTTTATACATATCGTGAAATGAGGCAATTGCAAGTTATCTGCCACATGGTCAGAGCATGATGTCATTGTGTGAGTACAGTGACACCACAAACAACTAGGCTCACTGCCTACAGTGCATAGTGTTTCTTGAGTGAGTTCACTAGTTCCACACACAGAGTAAAATGCCTCCAGCATGAAATTGAAATATTCACGTATTGTTGAATGCATACAAGAATCTGGAAGTGAATATTTTATTGCAAATGGGGACAGCATTGAATGTAAGTTATGAAACAATGTTATCTACAACATTCAATTGTACCTGGTCACCTCTGTGCTGTGATCATGTGACAGACTGACCCCTCCCACTTCCTATAGTCCATACTCCACAACCCTTCATTCCCCATGTGAAGGTTTGCTCCCTAGCCATAACATGAAGGTTTTAAAATTTCTTACTTCACTAGTAGAACTAAACATTTGGGAAAAAATATACGTAATCAAAAATAGTGATAAATTAATACATTTTGAAATCCCAGCGTTCAACAAAGTGTTAAAGCTCTGTGCCCCTAAACCAGATGACACAGCAGAGAGAGGGAGCAGGAGGAAGGTAGCTTTAGTCACCCAATGGCTGAAGATGAGATTGAATGTTCTTGAAAACATTTCAGTTTTTCCAACATTTAAAAGTGAAAGTGAGTAAAAAGGCAACTCAAGTGACTCAAAATATTGAACTCAAACATTGCATAATGTTAGAATATGATACACAAATTACAAGGTACACTCAAAATGTATAGCGTATTAGGTATCTTAAGGGGAGACTGTAATTCTATACCAACTACTTAAGGTGCCAAATTATTGTACCTTTTTCTCAGAGTTTATAGCAGCAATTAAATGGAGTAGATTTTAACAAGCAAAACTTTTGCCCTACTTATACACTGAATGAATTAAAACTATGATCACAGGGCAATTTCAAATTGTGGTCAACTTTTTGTAACACAATAAAATGTAGAATGCGGTCCTGAGTGCTGTGGTCCAGCAAATGAGAATTCACCTGTAATTTTACTGGGCATCTTTAGGGGATATTGACTCCTTACCAATGACAGAGGGAGTAGGCCATCACCAATAGGGGCTCAACATCCACTGAAGATGTCTAGTGAAGTTATGGGCGAAACATTGTATGAATTATCAACTGCTAGACCGTCACCTACAAGCCTGGAATCTGCACTTCATTGTATTAACGTCAGCCATGTAAACCTTAGTGTTCTTGTAAATAAGCATTTTTGAAGCATTTTTGGCCTACTCTGGCCACAGTCTCCCCTTAAATATTCTTACAAGGGAAATAGAAACCTTCATGTTGAAACCTATCTTGAAATTTTGGTTATAGAAGTGATTTGTCATAAAAGGGTAAGATACAAAGAATTACCTGCCAGTTTTAGTTTCTTACTTTTCAAATTAGATTACATAAAATGGATATTTTTAGTTCTTATTGCCTGTTCTCAGAACATCTCAGGCCAGATTTTCAGTGTTAGACTTGAATCCATGCTAGTGTGATTCTAAATCTCTAGTAAAGATTAGGATGGGCCATAGAAGAAAATAAATGGCTAGTAACATGTATGGATATTGAGGGTACTGTTGTAAGAATTTAGTCAAACACCGGTTTTACACCTAAATTAAAAGGTAAGGTACCCACAAAGTTTTAAAATTTAATCTCTTGTATAGTTTAAACTATGCTTGATGCCCATGAATTTAATCAAACTACTAAATATGTAGCACTAAAGTTAAAATTTTGTGTGATCATAGTTTGTTTTTCAGCAAAATATTTTATATACGGCTTGTTAGGGGTATAAGTACAGATATTTTGATAACTTGCACTTCAGCATATATGAACTTCAGTGTGTCAGTTGTTTTTTCTTTGTCAAATAGTTTTCCTACAAACCAATCACAAAGTTTATTGCCCGATGTGTTTGGCATGATTGTAACTGTGCCACAAAATGAAAAATGCCTGCCATATGTGCTATCTGTTTTGCTTCATACATCAATGTGTAATCTGTTGGTCTGGGTAGCATAAGGTCATTGAAACTCGGTTCCAGCAAACCATTCATTATGACAAGACTGCCCACTCTGTGTCATGCCTTCTGTGCTGCACCTAATTAGAAGTAGTAACCAATCTGTAAACATGATCACAAATGAGGCAAATATTAATGCAATATTTCTCATTATACTGCCCTCAATTACCAGTAAAAATATCTGCACTTATACCTATAATACCTATATAAGTTAATAAAGACATTGGCTTATATGTTCCTAACAATCTATAGGGTTAAAATTACATTGGGAGTAAGTGAGGGGATTGTATCATACAACAGTACTCATATGCCATACTCCATAATACATACTCAGCTTTATTGCATACTGTTGCCATTATATGATTCTGGCTTCAATTTTGAACTGTTGCATTTAAAACTGGCAGCTACTTTTTTTAGGCACAGTCTTCTTATTCCAATAACTTCTCTCATAGGAATTTTTTAGTAGCAAGGCTTCAGCATGAAACATTTTATACTCTCCTTATTAGAGCAGAAAGTTCCTGTAAGTTCTCCATTGACAGTACAAGGAATTACAAACAGAACAGTGAAAATTATTATTTATTTACTAATTCAAATTCATCTCTCATATTTTATTGTATTTTTGCTTCAGCTTTATATTTCAAGATTAACTGCCCTGTCACAAACATTAATTTTTTAAGCATTTAACACTCCCATCATTTATTTATATATTTATTTATCTGTGTGTTCACTTAATACCAAAAACCTGCACCACTGTACCTCTAGCCCAGAGGATCAAGAAAGAGTTAAGAGCTGAAGAAAGCCTCAAGGAAAAAGTATTTCTATTAGATGACAAATTGAAATTTTAGTTGCTCTAGTTTCAATTAGTTCACAAAAGGTTGTTGGGACATGTTTAAGAGATTTTTGTCTATATTATCAGCCTACGATCTCTGCCATAGTGTCATCCATCTTTGTGTAAATCCTTTAAATTCCTGAAAAACTGGTATTCAAAATGTTGAACATCAGTTCACCAAAAATTTAAAGAATGTATACCACAAAGGCATGTGGCACATGAAATGGATGCACCTGGACAATGAATCTAGGCTGATGATGGTTTAACAGTATCTGAAACATATTTCAGTAAGTTTTAGTATAGAAACTGAAGATAGAGGAATTAAAGCTTCAATTTGTACAAGTAAATGACAAAAACTTCACTATGTGCTCCCCAACGTGAAGAATTGAAAAGGTTTCAATTATTTTCACAGTGAAACTGTTCCCTGATCTTTAGGTTTGACAGTAAGTGGAATCATAACATTCATGAGGGACTCCTTAATGTATCTTCAAAGCTACAAACCCTCAAAGGAATAATGTTTTACCTGCAAGTTCCAGCATCTACAAAGAACGCTTCTTGCATACAGGTTTTGGAGTTCAATTTGTTGGTCTTGTTTAACAAAGATGGTATATGACAGCTACTTATAACCTTTGCTTCTAACTTTAACTACATGTGTACCCATATTGTGTTCCTCTGAGATTACTTCTCATGATTGGCTAAAGCTGTTCATGCCATCAAGCATGTTTGGGTTATCTTATTGGAGAAAGCAGTATACTATTATTGCCATTAAAGTGCAAATATGCAAATACAGCCTAGCACATGTAGTATAAGTCCTAGAAGATCAAATATAGCATGAAAAAAATTCATTAACATTTTTAGAACATGCATTAATGAAAAAATTCCTCTTTATATTACTGTTTGAGGTTAAAATAAGCACCAGAATTTACTTTTACTCATTTGTTAAAGATTTTCCTTTACAATATTTCCGAACAATCCACATGCTGTAGACTTATACCACTGTGCAACATTTGTAACTTTTATAATTTATAAAAAACAGGTTTTTTAACAAACTACTGACTTTTATGAACTTTGTTGGTCATTAATGTAATGAAGCAATAGGGCTATGAAGGGTGTTGAGTAGAGGCTGGCACTAATGCTCAGGCAACAATTTATTGTAAAAGATCACAGTCTTGTATCTCCCTCAAAATACTTTGCTCCCAATGGAATTCACCTCCTTGGTCATTGCTAGAAGACGTGCAGGAAGCCATTCTTTGACATACTCTTCAGGGTTGTCTCTAAAGCTGTAATTGCCTTGGTCTCATTGTCAAACTGATGTCCCTTAAGTTCCTGTTTGGCTGTTCAGTTAAGAAAACAGGCACACGGAGCTAGATCTGGATTATAAGGGGGATGGGGTACTGTAGAGATGTGGTTTGTGCCAGGAACATGATAACAGCATTAGCAACATGTAGCCTGGTATTGCTGTAATGAAGCTTCCATTGTCCAGCAGATTACTTCATTTTTTGGGGATGTGATTCTTTACCAATTGCTTCAGGACGTTCTTATAGTAATCTGCAATGACTGTAATGTATCTTGGAACCGTGTGCATGTACACCATCCCATGGCCTTACTGGCTGACTTCTGTGCTTCTGCCTTTTGTGGTGGGGGTTGATCATATTGCACTCCTTGTCCTGCTCTACTTCATCTCTGGGTCATAACAGTACACACATGTTTCATTAGCCATGATGATTTTTGTCATCAAGCATCACCCTCATCCTCAACACAACAATGTTCCCAATAGCAGCACACAACATAAGCCTGCATTTGCTGTGCAGTAGAAAGTCACTGTATCCGTATGAACACATCCCAGATACTTGCAAATTCACTTTTGAAATTGTGTGAATGCTCCTAAGGAAGCTGTCTCACAGTGAGACATGAGTCATCACAAATAATGACACCTGCTGAGTTGATTGTTGTTTCCGTTAGGGCAATAATAGGTGCACCTGCTCCTCCCTGCAATTCAGCATTTTCCCAGTCATTTTTGAAAGCATTATGCAAATGGAAACATCCTTGATGAGATACTGCAGAGCTCTTGTAAGGTCTTTTCAGATCGTCATAGGTTTTGGTAGAATTTTCTTCAAGAGAACACAAAACTATTGCATAATGCTGTTCACAAAAATCAGCCATGATGATGTTTAGAGGCAATTGTGAAACACATTCACTCTCACAAGCTGCCAAAATTAACTGACCAAGCTGTCACTGTGAAATTTTCAGTGATTAACAATTAGAGTATGTAGTTCAATGTTGCATAGATAGATGTCACAAGTAGGCACTTAAGGAAAAAAATTCAGTGCCAGTCTTTATTAAACATCTCTTGTATTGCTATTTTGATGAGTATATGGGAGAGTATATATTTTTGCTAATAACATTTAAACAGAATTGGGATATATTCTTCACCACTCTGTCCTCTATGTGATCTGCAAGAGGAAATGGACCGAGACCACCTTCAAATATGCCCGGCCACTTCTAGTGCCCCATTCATCAGTAAAAAATATTGGAGAGCAAGAGGATTAATGACTTCATTGTCAGAAATCCAGCATTAGCTAACAACAACAACAACATATTTTTGCTAATAATGTAATACATAAATGTGTATTTTACTCAATGATAGGAAGATCTAAAGCACTTTTTTTTAAGGTTTTTGAATATAGTACAACAAAATTGTTATTTTAAATTAAAAATTAGTTTCATCATAACAACATAACTATGGGTAATGGAAGATGGAACTGAGATTAGTTAGGCATCTAAAGCAATTGATAGATTTGTGGATTATAATTCCAGCTCAGGCAAGGATTGGAGGAGGGAATAATTTGTAAATGGGTTTGACAGCAATAAACAGGCTTAGTTAAATTATGAAAAACTAATTAGACTTCCAAATTGTGAGAAATGGAAACAGTATCAAAATCATAGCATACATAGCATGTGAATACATCTATACAGAGTGTTTCCTTTCCAACAAATAAGGAGCTGGGTCTGGTGGGGCTTGTAAACTTTTCTTCTTTTATAAAAATGTGGGAAAGTATATTACATATTTTCATAGTGAGACTGAAGCTACAATTTATACTACCCTTCACAAGTTATTTACCCGGTTATAACACTTGAACAATATGGTCATCTTATTTAATTCAAGAGCTCCAATTCAAGGGCTTCTTGTGCCAAGATGCAAAAAATTAAAGAAATATATAACATAGTTGAATAGATACAATGACTTGACAAAAAAATATTTTTCAATGGATTCCAGCATATTATGACACATGAGTACCTGGAAATGAGAAGGCTGACATGTTAGCAAAACAGGGGTTCAAAGTTCAACAAAAGACAAGTAAGTTTTCCTATGAATCAATAAAAAGGATTATGAAAAACTTTGACCAAAAATGTAGGTTAATAGAACCCAGCAAAAACTGTCAATTAAAGAAACTTATGGAAGACAGTGCCTTAATTCTTGATTTAAAACTGGTGGTGTTATGCTTTGGTAAACATATTCATTAGATTTGAATACTGCTATCATCATATGTTTACGGTGCTGTGAACTAGTTGAAATGCATGTAGCATCTGGCAAAATGTATTAACTCTTCCAAATCATCAGGATACACTTCTAAATACTGGTAAGCTAGAAGAACAATAACTTTGTTGTTAACTCCTGTACATTAGACACACAGACCCACACACATAGTTGCAAGCTGTCATATGCCATCTTTCATAAATATTAAATATTATAAGAAATTTCTGTTGACTCTACAAAGGTGGCAAGAAAGATCAGCATTAAATAGCTACTTAACCAGCAGAAGATGTCTCCTAACGACTTTGGGAAGTGATTAACTTAAGGAGAATGGTAAGTAATTTCTTTAGAAAGATTAAATGTTAGTTTTAGTATTATAAAAGGTATAGACATTCTCCTTTCAAAATTGTATATAATACTGTGTTCAGCAACCATGGTTTTTAAAGAAATAGCTAATACTATTAATGATGTAGTGAAAACTTGTTTACTATACATTTTGCAGCTGCAGAACTGTGTTAAACCAGAATTACTAAACAGAGCACCATAGTAGTGTGCTTCACTGGGGATAGACATTTAAGTTTTCCAGGGAGACATAAAGGCTTTCCCAGTTTTGCATCATGCATTTAAAATGTGTTTAAAAATAGTTCAATATCTTTATATTCAAAATAACTCATTTGTTGATCTAGGTTCTGAACACTTTCCTTCTCTTGCAGCCTTTAAACGACTGTATAGTTGCCACAGCCATAGGGCCTGTGGGCCATGTAGCTGAGAAAAGTATTAATAACAAACTTTTTATTAAACATAATTAATAAAGATACATTGCATAAATCATTGCTTATATTTGCTTATAATAAAATAATGTCATTCTTGTGTTTGCATGCAAGCTTCAGTGTATGAAACTTCAAGAGAAATAGAAAAGATAACATTAAATTATCTTCTATATTTTGAAGAAATCATACTTGAAAATCTCAAATGTGAGTCAACATTGCATCATGTGTTGAAACTTTAATTTTCAACAAGCGTTTTAACACTAAATTAGAGGTTGAGTCCATGTGTTGTCTAACAAAGTATTGAAATTTTGTATTATTTGCACAGAAGAATTGCTTTCTTTTACATTATTTGTATATTACAATGTTCATTTTATTATTATTATTATTATTATTATTATTATTATTATTATTATTATTATTATTATTATTATTATTATTATTATTATTATTATTATTATTATTATTATTATTATTATTATTATTATTATTATTAATTTAGTTCAATGTAGTTCAATAATATTTATGGCTATTAGCAATCACCCAACGTACAGCCTCTCAAGATATTGGAAAAGTTCTGAAAAAACCTTATCAGAATAAACTAAAATTTGAACTCTAGACCTCTTTGATTTGAGGCAGACATGCTAACATCACACTGCAGAGGTAGGCTATAATGTTAAGTAAATTGTTAATCTGATTTACATGAATATTTCTACTGTTTGTTGTATTTGTTTTTCTTAGCATTTTATAATCTAGAAATTGCACTTTCATGCATTTTAACTTGCATTTCAGCCTTATCCAGAGAGTATCTTGATTCATTTTTGCCTCGGGTCTTGGAAATTTTTGGGAAGGCCCAATTTGCAGTTCATGCTATGGTAAGTACTCTGCCTATTTTTCAACAGAGACTCATGTCTTGGAGAAGAAAGGCACTACTGTGCCAGAAAAGGCGTTAATGTCACTTTTGTTCAGTATTGGCATAGCTATTTAATATTCTGTGGAGATCTAATGTTCTGAATGTATCTCTACAAAGGAATGGATAATATGTTCTGCAATAATAACATAAGATTGAAGAGGAATTATTTCTTTGGAGGGAAAAAAATTTAAGCTCAAAATGAGCATGTTTTTAAGATTAAATGAATCACTTGCAGCTCATTTGTCACAACTTATTGTCCAACTTGAAAACTATTTTGTACAGAATTAAAAGCATAGGCCTTCCACAATTCTTGATTTCTTCAAGCAGAACAATAAAGGTTACATATATGTTTATATTGATGGTTCTTTGAATAATGAAATAGACAATTCAGGAGTTGGATATTATTGTTTGAAAACCAAAGAAAGTAACTGTGGTCCATGCTCTTGGGACACAATTTTATGGTGAATAAAAATTGTGAAGGTTGGTATAAAAAGAAGGCTCAAAGCGGGATAAAAGCGGTGAAATAAAATATCACATTACTGTTATAAATTACATAATTACGTTTCTAAGTTTCCTGATGTAATATTGATTGTTCTTTTATCTGACAAAATATTGTTCATGAAAGAGCTCCTTCACGAGCACCATTAGAAATTGAAATATAGGTGCATAGACTGTGGTTCTCAGCGCCCCATTCTACATTGGGCATGAAAGACCACTTAATTTTGCTCATAGGCCTCTCTATCAAGCTTGAGGTTCTTTTACATGCTGTAAATGTATCACACGGGACCACCGGCTTTACTTCCCTTCCAAAAGAAGCCATGCTAAGGATATTTACGCACGTAGAAATGCATCGCCCTCCACCGGGTTTGAAACCGCGACCTAGGGAACCAGAGGCATAGCATGTTACCTGTAAACCACGGAGCACGACGTTCCTTGTCACGGAAACTCTTTCAAGCGCGCGTGTGCACATAGCTGTCAGAATGGACTTGTTTTAATGCAACTGTGCATTAAACGCCTTGGCTCTACAGTGTATCAATACACGAAACAAACTCAGCATTAAACTATCTAAATCAGCTTCCGTAAAATACGCGTGAACTTATCGTTCGTGTCTAAGCTATACTTATACTAACGAAGTGTGGTTCGTTAACAATTCCCCAAATTTTCTTTCTAAACTTGTTTCCATTTCTTGAAATAATATGAACCTTTCCAGGCTCGCAGGATTACCTTTATACTTACTTTGAGACCTTGCCCAATTACTCCTCCCATGTTACAAATACCCGTTAACTTTAAAAGATTTTATTATCGGTCAAAGGCTACTGTATTCTCATATCCTCCTTGCTCCTACAAGGAAATAAGCGAAGGAAGTAAGCAATAAGATAATTTCTGCAAATGTTTATCTTAACTAACACGAAGAAGATATAGGAATAAGAGTTTGCAAAAATGGTTAGTACAAGAATAGAGAAAGTCATGTGAGTGCAACACATCAGATTTTTATATACTTCTTCCACACGGCTTAGGCCGTTTGGCCTGTTCCGGCTCCAAAGTCTTGTTGCTTCCACCTTTCTCTGCTCGTTCTGTTCCTTTGTTCTTGTGATTGATAGTTACTCGCTATTTTGGGAATTCTATTTTCTTCCATTCCATTTAAGTGCTATTTCCAATTCGTTCTGTATTCTAATTGCTTTGTTTAATTCTTCTACCTTTAATCGTTGCATTAGACCGCTTTGTTCTTTATCTAGTCTTGTATATCCAGATATGGCTCTAAGGAATCTCATTTCTGTGTTTGTATGCTTCTTTTATATTGTACCATCATTATCCTTGTTTCTGAGTCGTATGTTACAATTGGGACAGCCATTGTTTTATATACTTTTATTATGGAATCGGTGTTTGTTTTATTCTTGGAGGTTCTTTTTATTGTACCTATTATGCAGCTGAATTTATCGTATTTAATTTGCTAAAATATTTTTTTCTGTTCTGTATGTTGTCTCACATCCAAGGGAACTGAATTTTAAAACTTGTTCAATTATGTTAGTTTCTATAACTATTTTAGATCGAAATGCCTTTAAATGCCATTGCTTTTGTTTTCTTTATAGATATTTATACTTCATATTCTTTTGCTATTTAATAGGTATAACTTATATGCCATTCTTTGAAGTTCATTATTTTTTTTTTTTTTTTTTTTTTTTTTTTTTGCAATTAATATTTGATCACCTGTCCATTCCATTCTTTTAGTGATCTTGCCCCTAAATTAATTCGCCCTATTGTTTGTTGTTTCCATGTCTCTACCATGTCGTCTATCTATAAATTAAAAACAGCGATTGACATTGGGCAACCTTGTCTAACCCCTTTGGAAATCAATATTGGTTCTCGGTTATTTATCTTGGTTTTCGTTTCTGCATACAAATTTTGTATTACTTTCATTAAATGCTTTGAGATTCCTTTTTTATATATGTGTGTCTGCCAGTCTGTGGACAGTATAACTCAAAAACGAAAAGTCGGCTAAAAACCAAAGCCAGTATTTTAATTTAATATCTCTCAAGGATGTGACTCGAAGATTTCGAAGAAAATTCCTCCATCCTATACTACCCTTTACGTGGAAAATCTTCAGAAAATGTTTATTTTCTCAAACAATTTGGATTAAAATGCCATATGTCTAAGATATGTTTATAGCAAAATAGATGCATATTTTGAATTTTCTAGCTACAGCCCATGTAGTCCTGTTTAATCTTGATGACTTTTGCATAACTGGCAAATCGTAAGAGATAGACCACATCTTATTGTACAAAAATGTAGATTTCGTTAAAATACACAAGTTATGTCCAAATGCATTTTTTGTGAAGTGAACCATTTTGGAGATATTCCTTGTTCTTTGTGTGAGTTTTGCAATACTTAACTTTTCTCAAATGTGAGGTCATTATTCACCTTTTTATCTCTTTACCGTGCAAAGAGAACGAAATTTCAAAGTCTTTATATAGCGACGAGCTTTAAAAGATTTGACTATCGCTCAAAGGCTGCTGTATTGCCATATTCCCCTTTCACCTACAAGAGAATTAAGAAGTAAGATAATTTCTGCAAATGTTTATCTCGACTAATGTGAAGAAGATAGAGGAATAAGAGTTTTTTAACAATAGTACAAGAGCAGAAAAAGCCACGTGAGTGCAACACATCAGATTTTGTCTCTAGTATTTCCCATAATTTTAATCTAGATATTTTATCAAAGGCGGTTTTTGTAGCTTATTAATGTATATATACTTATTTATCAATATACTTAGTGAATAGCATATTTTATAAAGTAGTACGGTTATGATATTGCCTGATTTCCGGTTCTCCAAACATACGAGATTAGAATCAATGTGTACAGGGTACTTCAGCTTGCGGACAATGAAGTAATTGTTCAAAATTAGCGTGCTTGAGTATCATGATAAAGAGAGTGGGAGATTGGGTAGCATTCCAAGTGGACGCAGGGCCTGTAATGTACAACGCGGAAATATGGCTACCGTGATAAACACATCTTCCGCATTTGCGAGTGAATGTGAAGACGATATAATTGCCATTAAATTAGTGTGTAAAAGTTTCTATGGGAGAGAGAGGGAGAGTATTCAACTGTTGCCTCTCGAGAATGCATTCAGTGAGAAGTAAAGAACGGACAAACTACGTGGAAAATGGTGTCTGGACAGATGGAAGAAAAATGTGCTTGTAAGTAATGTGTCTGCGAAGTTTAGATGTACAAAACTTTGGTGTTAACCTTTGTTAGTTTTAACGGTAACACTAGCGTACATAATATCTGATATTTGATGGGAAAATATGTGTACATTTTTTTATTTTTTGCATTTTTATTACACTTATAACTTGTACTTCCTTGCTGTGGACTCGATGTCTAATTATCAACAATTCGACACTCACAAATATGAGTGTACAACTTATTAGCTTGAAATTTTCAAGAGGGCTTCAGGAATTACGCACTTAAACTCTGTTGTACACTAGTTAAATATTAAATATTTCATTTGAATAACGTAGTTTGCACAACTCATTGAAAAGGTTTAAACATTTAATAACATGCGTACAGAAAGAACACATTTCTGAAACTGATTAAAATCAAGAAAATACTGTGAAATACACTTAAAAATTATACTTTCCTTCTATGGCATTGGTGTCTTAATATCAACAATTCGAATCTCACAACTGGATATTTCATCGGTCCTGTGCTATTTAGGTAAAGTGCTGCCTTGAAATTTTAAACTCCATTGTTTTAATTTCTTTTTTATTTGTTGAGCCTTTTTCGCTATTCAAAATCCTACTTGGAGCATAATGCATAACCTATTAGATTGATATATTCAAGAGAACTTCGGGTATTGCAGATTTAAACTCTGTTGTGCTTTAAAATATTTAATATTTTATCTGAAATGTTATTTTCCATAGCTCATTGAAAACGTTTAAACATTCAATAACATGTATACAAAAAGAAAAAAGAAATTCTGAACCTGATTAAAATACATAAAATACCGCGAAAACATGTATTTAAGCTTGTTTATTCTTTATTAAGTTTATAAATTTATTAAGTTTATTCTAAACCAAAATTAAAAATATAAGAGCAATACAATACACCGTAAGACCCAAGGAACGTTCCTTATTAACGTATTAAATAGTCATGAATTTAAAATTAATATATTAACAACGGTTTGACACAGCACTTAAAATATTATGTTGACTATATATTTTGTGTTCTGTGTATAGTGCAAAGATGCCAAAGTAATCAGTAGAAAACTGTAGATATTGGATTTTCGCAACTCCTACATTATTTAAAGTTGACTATTTATAAAATGCAGTTCTTATTGTTTTATTAAGTCCTACAAATAATGGCAGTGCCAGTGTTATTGTGTGCACAACTACAAAAAAGGTCGAGAGTAAAATACAAGATTGCAAAATGAAACTTCGAGGAAAACTAAAGGAGGCACAAAATTCCGGCAAACAAATAATAATACTATAATAACTGAACTTGGTGTAAATGGAGAAATATAACGCTACAGAAAAATGGCTCTTACACGTAGAGAAAGCGAATAATCAGACTTCCAAAGATAGCATTAGATCATAAACCTACAGGAAAACCAGATTTAGGTAGGCCGCAAAAGAGATGGGAAGACATTAACTATGCAAGCAAAATAGACATGTCTAAACCGTAGACTGAATAACAAGAAGAAAATCTGATGTGTCACACTCACATGACTTTCTCTACTCTTGTAATAACTTCCTATAGACGCTTATTTCTCTAACTTTTTCTTGTCAGTTGAGATACACATTTGCAGAAATTATTTCTGGTATTCATGTAGGTGCAATGGGAAAATGAGAGAAAATCCAATAGTTGGTTATCTGTCCTATTTAAGGGTTGTCATAAAGACACGTTTGCTAATGCATCTAGAAAAAGACAATTTTAAATATGAATGACAAAGGATAAAAATTCTATAATGTAAAAATATTTGTTAGATTAAGTGTAATACTGAACAAAATTATTATAAACTTGGAAATGGGACAGCTAACCATTTTAGAATTATGTATTTACTTAATTTAGTGTAGTATACAGATGATTGTATAAGATGCACAAAAAATAAAGGATACATTTGTGAACCAGTATCTTCTAAAACACTTAATTGCAATTCAAAACCTGGGAACAAATTAACAGTAAATTTGGTAATCACTCCACGAGCACATTGTAATCTTTGTTCTGGTTGTTGGTTAAGATAACTTGTGTGGCTATTTAGCAGAAGGAGAGACGCACCCTTGCACCGTGGCCTAAAGTAACCATTGAAGTGGCCACGGCTTCGTACAACGACAAATAATGTGGCATAGACGTGAGGTGCGGGGATATTTTCTTTGGTGGGAAATAGCTGGTCGCTAAGTAATGGCTTCAAAATTTCGTTCTCTTTACATAGCCAAGAGATGAAAACGGAATGACGTTCTATTTCAGCACAATATAAGTATTTCCAAATTTTGGGCAATAACAAGGCATTTTTCGAAAATGTTTAACTTCAGAAAAAGTTCTTACGGTTCAACCTCAGAGGCTATTCTCAGAAAACTCAGTGCATAAATTCGTATATACAGGGTGAAAGGGAAATCATTACATTCCTTTTAATCCTTCATAGAAACATTACAAACAAAAAAGTCGAATGGCATTTTATTCTTTGATCAACCGATTTCCAAAAAAATAAATTGGTTTTTACCCAAATTGGATGCAAGATTCCACAAGAATGTACACTGATAACAGTTTGTTACTTGTCAGATGCGTAGAGTAACTTATTTCTGACATAGCCTCGGTTCTAATTATGGAACATCACACAGGGCTTCGAAATAATTAGTCACTTAAAAGTCGTGAAGGAATACTTCGAGCTGCTCTTTCAGACGTGAAGTAAGTCGACAACGTTGCGTTGAGATTGGTTAGGGAATTGACCTGGTTTGTGGATGTAAACAGGTCGAGCGCTTTCGTTTTCGTGCAATGTTTTGGAAGCTAACGCTTATGATTGGCTTACACTTGCACAGTTAATACGGTAGGATATGAGTTTGCTTTTAAGACCCACCGTTACGGTGTTTTATGTACTGAGCTAGGGTAAGTGACACCCACACAATCTGCAATGTTGTCAACTTGTTTCCAACAAAACTAAAATATCTCGGTAGGAAATGGTCAGATAACGTAAGATATAACATGTGTTCCGAATACCGAGATCTTCCACTGGTTTAAATTAATGTAATGACTTCCTTCCACCCGGTATATATGTATATATATCTTAAACACGTGGTATTTTAATCAACAGTATTAGAGCCGCTTTTGAGAGCATCAACATTCTCGAAAAATATTCCCGTAGAGGGAGTTTGGCTTAAAATTTTCGAGTCACATCTTCGAAACGTGCTGAAATTAAATACCAAATTTGATACGTAATCGACTTTTCGTTTGAGTTATGCCGTTCACAACTGCACGCTCTCTCTCTCTCTCTCTCTCTCTCTCTCTCTCTCTCTCTCTCTCTCTCTCTCAGACCCTTTTCTAAAACTACTACTTTAGGTTGCGGAGCCTCAAAACATTCGTACTTTCGATGAAATCTCGATATCGAATTTTTGGGGTGGAATACTATACTCGTACTTGGTCTACTTCAGCCATATCAACCCAAGCGCGATTTCGTGACCTTGGCACTACTCGTGGCGTGAGGCACTCCGAGACAGACTGTGGTACACACACAGGTAACGGTGGCGTTAAGCAAAACATGGGTGTACAAAGTTGAAAGGGCAAATAAGTAAACTCTTTTTATTATTGTGTTTCTTCTTGTTCGTTTTAAAAGTATTTATTTACATGGAGTTCATGATCATAAGATGCTAATATGATAGCTTAACAACTTAATATTCAAAATACAAAACATAATCACAAAAGATAAGG
Organism: Tenodera sinensis; assembly: GCA_030765045.1. Classification (NCBI taxonomy): domain Eukaryota; kingdom Metazoa; phylum Arthropoda; class Insecta; order Mantodea; family Mantidae; genus Tenodera; species Tenodera sinensis. The sequence goes on from CM060970.1 coordinate 49,595,332, forward strand.
AATATTTGTATACTTTTGACTTTACAATTCAAAAGAGTCAGACTTGTTCTTGTAATATAAAATAAAAGCAACTCCACATTAAAAACTCTGCTTTTGGTCACACTTTGTAACTAATTATGTATTTTATGCCCATTTTGTGTTTTTCTACCATCATCTTAATATTTGGGGAAACATTAATTGCAGACTCAAGGCAGACATAAGGTTATCATCAGAAAATTTTGCTCTAGATAGCACTTCGTCAAGTTCATTTAAGAAAAAATCTGATGTGCTGCACTCACATGGCTTTCTCTACTCTTCTACTAACCATTCTTACAAACTCATATTGCTAGTGTTAGTTGAGATAAATATTTGCAGAAAATATCTTATTGCTTATTTCCTTGTAGGTGCAAGGGGAATATGGGAGTACAGTAGGCTTTGAGCGAGTCAAATCTTTTAAAGCTTTCGAATTCCGTTCTCGTTGCACGGTTAATAAATAAAAATGAATAACGATGTTCCATTTGACAGAATTATATTTTCCAAAACTCACACAAATAACAAGAATTATCTCCTAAATTGTTCACTCTACAAAAAAATTTATTAAGACATAAATTGTGTGCTTAAGCAAGATTTACATATTTTTTATATATTAACATTTGGTCTATCTCTTACGGCTTATCAGTTATATAAAAGCCATCTAGGTTAAATAGGACTACAGGGACTATTGCCAGAAAATTCAATATATACATTTAATTTGTCATAAAAATATCTCAAACATATGGCATTTAATCCAAATCGTTAGAGCCATTTTCAAGAAAATTAAAATTTTTGAAAAATTTTCCATGTAAAGAGTAGTTTAGGGTGGAGAAATTTTCTTCAAAATCTTCGTGTCGCATCCTTGAAAGACATAACCTTAAATTCTAACTTTGATTTTTAACCTACTTTTTGTTTTTGAGTTATGCTGTCCACAGACTGACATACAGACACACACGCGCGTGCGCGCGAACCTTTTTCTAAAAATACTTTTTTTTTATTCAGGGGGCCTCAAAACATATATTTCCGGTGAAATATCGACATCAACTTCCTCTACTTTACTAAACGTACTAGAGAAAGCAAAATAATTTCTTGCAAATGCTACGGTTACGGACAGCGTAGGCGTGCTAAGCTCCGATGCGCGCATTTGCGCTCAAGGGCACTGTTTGACATCATTGCTCTAATTACTGTAAATGCGTTTTAAAGAAAGTAAAGAAAAATATATTTTCACCTATATGTTTAATAACTACTAAATGTAATTATTACTTTGGAGATGCAATCATGTCGTTTGTTTTTCGAGTTGAATGTTAAATCATTACCGCAGAACCGCTGCTGAATAACAATGAGTAACCTTCATGTTTAAACATGTTTGTTTGAATACAAATCCTTCCGCGATCCACATGAAACACCTTACTGCAGCAAACCGCATTGGAGCATCTCTGTCGGTTTTATTGGCACTTACACGCGGTGACTTAATCCTTTATGAAGTTTTATTGCCAACACAAAGGATCACACACACACACATACAAGAACTTGTTGCAGAGACCTGAGGGTTTTCCTTCGCTTTGGTGTGAGTTAAGAAGAGAGTTTGTTTTGTTTTGCTTCCGGAGTTTCTAACCACACCAGCTAGAAACAAGGGTAAGGTGAGGAAAACGCAATTTTCGGCTAAAAACACTCACTTCGTGGGATTATTAAGAGCCAATACTTCTTGGTGAGTCTTAAATTGATATTTTTGCTATAGCTATATTAGACGACTTTAATAGAGTGAGGGAAAATAATGAAGTTAACAGACCTTTTATTTTCTTCACCACGTACATAGAGTAAGAAAAGAAAATGCTGCATTTCACCAAAAAATTTAGACAGGACATTTCACTAAATTGTATCTCTTTAGGTTACCTGAAAATAAAATCTTATGTGTTCCGTTCACATGACTTTCTCTACTCTTATACTAACTATTATTACAAAGTCTTATCCCTCTAACTTCATGATATGTAGTCGAGATAAATATTTGCAGAAATTACCTTGTTGCAACAGTACAACACAACGACAGCTTCATCAAATCACTGCAGACTTATCCACCATTCTGAACACGCCATCCAACTTCAAATAGATATTACTATTCCTCAAAAATACAAACTTGCATACGAAAATCTAATTCTAAGGATATCAATATAGAATATGTATAAATTATTTATACAATAAATTGATTGATTAAATACTACTGTTCCATTGATTCTTGTTCAGGCCTTTATCCTTATGATTTATACTTGAATGCCTTTGTTATATTGTTTTTTTAGTATTATTCTCATGATTTTGTTTAAATAATTGTAACAAATTTATTATACGCCACCGTGTTTACAAAATAGTCGCAATATGACCTAGTTGTTAAAGCGACTCTAAATAAACTAAAAAAAAAAAAAAAAAAATAATAATAATAATAAAAAACAACTTTCAAATTCTGCTCTCTTTGCACGGCTAAGAGATAAAAAAGTGAATTTGAGAAACGTTTAAGTATTGCAAAACACGCACAAATAACAAGGAATATCTCCGAAATGGTTCTATCTGCAAAAAAGAGTACTTGGACATAATTTGGGTGTGCGAATGAGATCTACATTTTTGCGTAGTAAGGTTTGGTCTATCTCTTACAGTTTACCACTTATGCAAGTTATTAAAAGTAAACGGGACTATACAGAATGGAATGGAAGTAATTACATTCCTTCTAATATATGCTTTATAGAGGCATTACACATAAAAAGGTCTAATGGCATTTTGTTCTTTGGTCAGCGGATTTCGAAAAAATAAATGGTTTTTGATCCCAGGATGCGTAATTGCATAGGAATGTACGAAGATAACATGGGTAGAGTAACTTATTTCTGACATAGCTTTGATAGTAATTATGGGACATCACATAGGGTTTCGAAATAATCACTTAAAAGATGTGAAGGAATACTCCAAGCAGCTTTTTCATACGTGCAGTAAGTCGACAACGTTGTATTGAGGATGGTCAGGGAATTGAGCTGGTTTGTGTATGTAAACAGACCTGGCACTTTCGCTTTCGCTTTAATGTTTTGGGAGCTAACGCTTGTTATTGGCCTACACTCGCACAGTAAACTCAGAAGAACAAGGTGGGGTATTTGTTTGTGTTCTTAAACGGCGTTTAAGTTTAATATCTTCCAGTAAGATTTTAAGATTTTCAACAAATTCCTCCCGCTGAACTATCGTTTACAAAGAAAACTTTTCGAAACTTTAGATTTTATCAAAAATGTTTGCAACAATTTTTATTCAACACCCGTGTTTTGTATTTTTATGACAAATTAAATGTATACCTTGACTTTCTAGCAATGGCTTCTTTGACCCTATTCTTTCTGAACGACTTTTGCATAGGTAACTGTAAGAGATAGACAAAATCTTACTACACACAAAAATACAAATATCGTTATAACGTACGATTTAAGTGAAATGTGTTTTATTTTGGAGTTAAGCAATTCCGAGATATTCCTTTTTATTGGTTTGTATTTTGCAGTACTTAGTTTTTCAGAACAAAATTTCAAAGTTATCACATGGCGACCAGTTCTTAAAACATTTGACTATCAGCCTACTGTAGTCGCCTATTCCCATTGTATCCATAAGGAAACGTGTAATAAGGCAATTTTTACAAGAGAGTATTGTTAGAAAAAATCTGATATGTTTTTACCCATGACTTTCTCTACTCTTGTACCTACTATTCTTACAAACTCTTATTACACTTCTTCACATTGATGGAGATAGATATTTGTAGAAATTATCTTATTGCTAATTATCTAATAGGTGCAAGGGGAATACGTTAGGCTTTAAACGATCGTAAAATGCTTTAAGAGTGGTCCCTGTGTGACTAAAATTCTCCTCTCTTTACATGATCAAGAGATAAAAAAATCTGATGTGTTGCACTCACATGACTTTCTCTACTCTTGTACTAACCATTCTTACAAACTCTTTATATCTTCTTCGTGTTAGTTAAAATAAACATTTGTACAAATTATCTTATTGCTTATTTCCTTGTAGGTGCAAGGGGAATATTGGAATAGAGTAGGCTTTGCGCGATAGTCAAATCTTTTAAAGCTTTGAGATTCCGTTCTCTTTGTACACGTAACATATAAAAAAATGAACAACGATGACCCATTTCACGAAAGTTCCAAGTTTTCCGAAACTCACACACATAACAAGGTATATCTCCGAAATGGTTCACCCTACAAGAAAATTTATTGAGACATAAATTGTGTATTTTAGCAAGATCTACATTTTTTGTACAGTGTAATTTGGTCCATCTCTAACGGTTTACCAGTTATGCAAAAGTCGTCCAGAGTAAATACGACTACAGGGGCTATAGCCAGAAAATTCAAGATATATATTTCATTTGTCATAAAAATATCTCAAACATATGACATTTTAATCAAAATCGTTAGAGCCATTTTCAAGATAATCAATATTTTCGAAAAATTTTCCATGTAAAGGGTAGTTTAGGGTAGGGCTATTTTCTTCAAAATCTTCGTGTCACATCCTTAAACGACATTAAACTTAAATACCAACTTTGGTTTTTAACCGACTTTTCGTTTTTGAGCTATGCTGTCCACAGACTGACAGACTGACAGACACACAGGCACACAGACACACACACACGGACCTTTTTCTAAAAATGCTTTTTTTGGATTCAGGGGGCCTCAAAACATGTATTTCCGGTGAAATCTCGACTTCGAATTTTTGGGTGGAATACAATACTTCCCCTACTTGCCAGTAGAGAAAGTAAAAAGGAACAACGACCGTCCGTCCATATGAGAAGTGTCTATAACTATTGCAAAATTCTGAAAAATGAGAAGGAATATCTCCGAAATGGTTCACTTCACAGGAAAGATCATTTGACATAAACTGTGTTTCAACAAGATGTAATTTTTTTTGTTTTGTTTTTGTACAGTAAGATTTGGTCTATCTCTTACGGTTTACCAGTTATGGAAAAATCATCAAGAGTAAACAGGACTACATGGACTGTAGCCAGAAAATTCAAGATATGCATTTCATTTGGCATAAAAATATCAAACTTATGACATTTTAATTCAAAATCGTTAGGGGCATTTTTGAGAAAATACAAATTTTAGACAAATTGTCCGTGTAAAGGGTAGTTTATGATGGAGGAACTTTTTTAAAATCTTCGTGTGGCATTCTTGAAAGATATTAAATTTAAATACCAACTTTGGTTTTCAACCGATGTTTTTTTGTTTTTGTTTTTGAGTTATGCTGTTCACAAAGACATAAATATACAGACACAAACACACACGGATGTTTTTCTAAAAATGCCCTCTTTTTTATTTAGAAGGTCACGAAAAATATTTCCGATGAATACTCGACATCGAATTTTTGGTTCGAATACAATACTTCCCCTACTTTACTATATGTGGAGACGGGAATGGAAGCCGGGATGTCACATAAAGGAAAGTGAAATGGATACACAGCGGGTAGGCGGGGCCAGGTGAGTTAGTGTAAGACAGTCGACCAGGTTAGTTGACTAGTGTCTGCCGATCATACGGAAGGTGCTGCGATAACCTCATGCTTTCGGAGTCAAAGGACGGCCACACACTTGCGGTAAGCTGCTTGCATTTTTAATTATTGCTGGTTCCTGTACTTGTGGTCTGTAAGATAACAAACCGCAGTACTTGAATCTTTCATTACGATCGCTTCCTGCAAAACAACAGTGCATTTCTGTAGCATTATTTACTTCCTCTAAACACGTGCTTTCGTTGAAAAGGTGCTGTAGGTATTCGATATCAAGATTTCACCAATATTTAGGTTTTGAAGCCCCTAAATCCAAATAAGATCCACTGTCTTCCAAAATTCCAACATGAAGACTTTTAAGAAAAAACCCTTAACCTCAAACTACCCTTTACACGGAAACATTTGCATTAATTTTTATTTCCTCAGTATGCCTTTAACAATTTCGATTAAATAGTATATGTTTTAGACGTTTATATAGTGAATAAAATTTACATCTTGATTTTCCCCATTTTACTCCATTTTGAAATGAGTTGTATAAATCTTAAATTCCAAGTCAAGATCTTGCTAAAGAAGACGTGCAGAATGCTTGCAACGTTTATAATATTAACCATTCCCGAAATATTTACTGTTACATGTTTTGAATATTATACTATATCTATGAAGCATCTCTGAAAATGCCAGTTCCCTTTTTTTGCCAGCTTGGACTCATCAGTGATAAAAGTAGTTGTGTTTTGTTTTTGCATCTGGCATGTAAACAAGGCCATTTTGGACAGTTTTAACGTCCTTTTAAGATAAATATTCATTCTGATTAAACCACAACGGATAAAAGAATGCCCTTTTATATAATGTTAAATGCACATCTTAAACGTTAAAAGACAGAAGGGAATGTGAAAGTGTCGCATCAGATTTAGTTTACAGCTGATCAGCTACGATAAGTCAACATTGGAATATGACAGGTAACCTGCTAAATTGGGTTAGAGTATTAGTGATGTATAATTTTTTAAGAATGATTGTAAATATGATTTTGATATGCAACTTATTATGTTGAAAATAATTGCTTTAATCTAAAAAAAGGCTAAGAAAGTAAAGTTAATAATAATAATAATAATAATAATAATAATAATGAATAAATAATAGTAGCCAGGTTTAGAAAGACCCATAGACACAAATTAATTTTGCAATTTCCTGCAATTTTTCTTCTTGTGAGAAATTTTAGGAACATTTAAAGTGTTCAATTTTTTTAATGTTAAATATTACCTCACTGATTTTAAAATTATAAATCTATTATAAAAATTTGTAAAATTACAAAAACAATCAGGCATTTGTATAAAGATTAGAAATGTTTCAAGTATAGTATTGCATGTACATTGTAATATAATTTGACAGTCTGGTAACTGTTTACAAAATCGGCCGCTTGAGAAAAGGAATGAAAGAAACATAGTGCAATGGATGCAGTTTTTATTACTGATTACGATTTTTAAAGTTTTATTTGGCGGTCAAGCTTCGTTTTCGTTTTGCCTATGTTAGGTTAGGTTAGATTAGGTTTAGTGTGTGTATATGAGTGGGGTAACAGGGGTTAGATTAGGTTTAGTATGTGTATATGAGTGTGGTAACAGTGTCCTGTGTTGTCGAAATTTTACCCGTGTTAGGTTAGGTTTAGTGTGTGTATATGAGTGGGGTAACAGGGTCCTGTGTTATCGAAATTTTGCCTAGGTTAGGTTAGGTTTAGTATGTGTATATAAGTGGGGTAACAGGGTCCTGTGTTATCGAAATTTTGCCCATGTTAGGTTAGTGTATGTGTGGTAACAGGTTCCTGTGTTATCGAAATATTTACAACTTGGGCAGTGTTTATGCAACAATTTCAACGTGAGTCAAAGAAAAATCTTAAAAGACAGGCACAATGCCATTCTCCTTTTTCGAGATTGTCTGAAACGTTTCACAATAATGTAGCGTGAATATTTTTGGACAGTTGTGCTTTTGAAACTTAACAGCTAAACTTGTATAATGGGGACATTTTAAAAAGGGGCCCGTTTTCAAAGCAGGTTGATATAGTGAATACATGGGAGCAGAATTATTTCGAAGACGATGAGTTATGATTATTATTAATTGTATTATTATTATTGTTATTGTTATTACGTTATACATTGGCTACCCTGGTAAAGGATTTGTGAAGTACCGTAATTCCACGTTTATCCTAAAAAGCTTGCTAATTACATTCACATGGCTTTCTCTGCACGCTATCGTTTATTTGTATATAGATTTTACAACTATTCTTACAAGCCTTATTTTTCTCTTTAGTTCATGTTATGGAGATAACATTCGCAGCATTTGTTTCATTACCCATTTAGTTGTAAGTAGAAAGGGGTTGTGGAAACCGAAGCGATAGTCAAATGTTTCTTGCAGGCCGCTCTATCCATAACACCGCGAGTAACAGCTGATTTGTGACAGTTCTTACGTCTGTTTTAAACTCAGATGACTTTTCTACTCATTCTTGTACAAACTATTTTTACTAACGTTAATTCCTCTATCTAGTCCATGTCAGTCGAGGTAAATCTCTTGTAGTTTACCATTTATTCAATATTCCTTCCGAATAAAGAGGGCTTCACAGATTATTTTCAGAAAATTTAAGATACACGTTTTATTTTTCATGTAAATATAATGAAGTATGGTCTTTTATTCGTAACCTTTAGAGCAATTTTTGTGAAAATCTAACATTTCAAAAAAGCTGTCGTGTGAAGAGCACTTTCAGGTGGAGGATTCTTCTTCTTTTTTTTTTTCTCTCTCTCTCTCAATCTTTGTGGTGTGCCTTTGTAATATACTTATATACCCAGTTTGCTATTTACTAGATGTTGTGTTTTTGAGTTATGCTTTACACGCACACATGTACAAGCATGGATTGCTTTCTAAAAACTAATTTTCTCAGGAGGTCTCAAAACATATTTCCAATGAAAACTTGGTATCAAATTTTTGTGTGAGACATATTACTTTACCTCAGTAAGGGGAAAAACACTCCACAGATTTATCTGTAAACAATTTTTTAAATTAGAATTTAAATGGATTAAGACTTGCCTCTAGAATAATCCTTGTTTAATTTGAGAGAAAGGACTTTCTCATAGGGAAACAATGACTGTTAAACGTTATGCAAACATAAGTCCAATGACCGGTAGTTTCTATTACGATCGAGGATGAGTATATGTGTCAACAAGGATTAAAGTCACTGGAAATGCATATCGGGTTCAAGAGGAAAAAGAGAAAATCATTAACAAGGCTACTTGACCCAAACAGGCATCAAACCTGTTTCGTTCACTTTAACAGCTGACTTGCATAACATCGTGTTCTTGGAGGCAGCTATTACTAAACATTTAGAACAAGTGCAACAATAATTCTGGGCTATGTAAAGACAGTCGACTTGTTTTTGTACTTTTGATGCAAGGATGTGGATTTTTCTTGTGGATAGAGTTGTGCATTTAACATATAAGTATATGCATACCCATGTTGATGCTGATATTCTTGGAACTAGCGATTTCGTAACAAAACTCAGAACTCGCCGCAGATAACATACTTAGATGATGCAATTACTTGTGACAGGTTTATTATGCAAATATGAATTTTCTATTGGCATGCGTACTTTTAGCGCCGTGTCTGTCTTACCTTGTTTTTACACCAGTGCATAGTGTAGAGATATACCGGGTGGAAGATCTGCTTCGGCGATAGGTTAACCAGGGATTCTACATGATGAGTGTAACAAATATGCCCAATATTGTCAATAAAGAACCGTTTCGCCGAAAAAAAAAAATAATAATTTGTCAAATATTTAGAATACTTGGAACCATTTAGCTTCGTGACGAATGGATATAAATGGTTTATTATTGCATTAGCTATCACCAGATATTGTATGTATATTGTAATGTCTTTTAATTTCAATTCCAATGAATTAAGTCACAATTTAATGTTAACATGGTGATGCCAAATCTCTCTTAGAATTTAAGCATTGCATGGCATTATACCCATATATGAATGTTTGTTTGTCCCTTATGGGCTGCTATAACATTCATCCGAATGCGATGAAAATTAGCAAATATATATTTTTTTTTCCTAGAGAAGGTTTTTATGCCATCCATTTTACTATGCAACGTATTACATTCACATCGTTTTCTCTACTCAATTTTTTTACGTAACCATTCACACGTCCTTCTCTGCTCACCCTTCAATATACAATTTTCTATGACTGAAGTAGAAATACAAATGCTACATTCACATGGTTTTCTCTTCTCACTTTTCTTTTACGAAATACAACATCCATTTCTTTCTCTACTCCCACTATTATATACAATTCATATAACTTTCTATATGTATGAAATAGAAACGTAACGTATTACATTCACAAGGTTTTCTCTACTCACTTTTCTTCCTGTGGTATTTGTGGTTGTTCAAAGTGTTTTTGCGTAGTGTATTCGCAGTGTTTTTATCTTATATATTTAAATGAGCAATTCTTGTATATGTATTATTTATTATATTTATTATATTTATTCCGGGCAACTTGGAAACGGCTCTAACGATTTCGATCAAATTTTGTATTCAGATAGGGTTTTGCTTTTTAAGTTCAACTATGTAGGTGTAATTTCCGAAAAAACGCGATTTTGCATAAAAAATAACATTTTTTATTCCCGCTTCTATTGCACAATTCTTGTATATATATTCCCGGTATTTCAGAAACGACTCTAAAGATTTCATTACATTTTTGTATACATGCATATTACCTTCGCAGTGTTTTCTCTACTCACTTTTAGGTAACACATTCACATCTCTTTCTCTACTCACTCTTCTATAAACAATTTTTCTTAAAAAAACGTGATTTTGCACCAAGAAACATTTTTATTCGCACTTTTAAATTAAGTCATACCATGGTCTGTATGTTTGAAATAGAAATGCTATTACATTTACACTGTTTTTTCCTCTCACTTTTAGGTAACATATTCACATCTCTTTCTCTACTCACTCTTCTACAAATAAGCCATGCAATTTTCTGTATGTTTGGAATAGAGATACTACATATTACATTCACAGTGGTTTCTCTACTTACTTTTAGCTATCACATTCACATCTTTTTCTCTATTATATTCATACTGTTTTCTCCACTCACTTTTAGGTAAGACATTCACATCTCTCTCTACTCACTCTTCTACAAATAAGTCATACAATTTCGTGCATGTTTGAAATAGAAATGCTACGTATTACATGCACATTGTTTTCTCTACTTGCTTTTAGGAAACACATTCATAATTGTTTCTCTACTCACTCTTCTAGAAATGTCATACGATTTTGTACATGTTTGAAATAGAAATGCTGCATATTACATTCACACTGTTTACTATACTCACTTTTAGATAACACATTCACATCGCTTTCTCCACTCACTCTTCTACAAACAATTCATATCATCTATACAACTTGGTTGTATATAAGCTCGAAAACCGCTTAGCCGATCACCGCGAAATTCGGCACGTATATGTATTTTTTATGGCAACAATTTTACTGCACGATATATTACTTTCAAATGGCTTTCTACTCGCATTTCTTTTACGTAGCGCATTCATTTATCCTGTTTGCCCTTCAACATACAATTAATATAATATTCTATGATTGAAATACAAATGCAACGTATTACATTCACACGACTTCCTCTACTAATTCTTCCTTTACGAGGCACCATTAGTCTTCTTTCGCTATCCGCCCTTCAACATATAATTCATACAATTTGATATGTTTGAAAAAGAAATACAATGTATTACATTCATACTATTTTCTCTACTCACTTTTGTTTTACGTAACAATTCACATGTTATTCCCTATCTTTTATCAACTTCATACATACCAACGCCTATGCATATCGTATGTTGAAGAATGGATAAATTCCAAAACAGGTTGACCGATCGCCATGAAAAGTGACATATCTAATTGTTTTCATGGCGAAGGTTTTTATGAAATCCATTTTACTACCCAACGTATTACGTTCACATGCTTTTCTCTACTCCCTTTTCTTTTACCTAACATACTACTCCCTCTTCTACAAACAATCCATACATTTTTCCATACACTTGAAATATAAGTGCAACGTATAACATTCACACGCTTTTATACTCATTTTTGTTTTACGAAACACAATCACATTTCTTTCACTACTCCTGCTTAGGCGAACAATTACGAACAATTCATACAATTTTCTATATGATTGAAACAGAAATGTATAGTACATTCACATGGCTTTATCCTGTAGCTTTTCTTCCTGTAGTATTTGTTATTGTTCAACAGTGGTTTTGCTTAGTGTTGCTCCGGTGTTTAAATAAAAAATAAGGAAATAGTTAAAACAAACAAAAAAAAAGAAAGTAATCCCAATTGATGTCAGGAGTGCGCCGAAAATCACGATATGGAACAGTTGATGAAACAAATGTTAGCCAAGATGGACATAATGGGAAATGAAATGAATGCCGAAATGCGACAGAGGAAACAAATTTGAAAACCGAATTGGAAAAATGTAAACTACGGAATAGAAAATATAGGAACAAAAATACACAAAATGGAAACAAAAATGGAAGGCAAATTGAAAATGTAAACTCCAAAACAGAAAAGATGAAGACGGGAATGTCTAATATGAAGATAGATGTATTGGAGAATACTAACGAGCGATTGGCCAGGGTAAAGGAAGCCATGGAAGAACTCGACGGAAAGACGAAGGACCTTGGCGAATGTGTTAACGCCCTGGAGTCAATCGCAGCAGCAAGGAACTGAACTCCATAATGGAAAAAATGCTCAACGAAAACGTCAAACTGGGTGGATATCTATGGGGGAGGTCTGCGTTCAGCAGTAGATGTTTTACAGCTGAAATGATGGTGTTTATGAAATATTTGTACCTCGGAAATGACTCTTCACAATTGCGAATAAAATTGTTATTTAGTTAACGTTTTGACTTTCAGTTTATCTATATATCTTCTCCCACAAAAAACAAGATTTCACAAAAACATAGGCGAAAAACGCCCAGATCGGTCGCCCAGGTACTTTATTTTTATTCCTTACAGTATCCTAAGAGTTTTAATTAAATACTTAAGTGTATTAATATTTTTAATGACTCCAAAAAACACAGGGTCATTGGGTAAGTGTAACTAAGTCCGAAAGTTTTAGGGACAAATCGTCAAACCACGGACAACGCCGGATATTTCAACTAGCGTTATATAGAAGACTGAAGATAATTGTTTCTGTTTAGAGAAATTGGGAATAATAATAATAATAATAATAATAATAATAATAATAATAATAATAGTTATAGTAATAATATTAATAATTAATAATAGTAATAATAATACTAATTAATAACAACAATAACAATAAAAGGCAAACATTACTGTTTAGCTTGGAACTCAAAATTCCACTCTATTTCACAAAATTAATTAATTTATTATTTTATTATTTAACGACGCTGTCAATTGCCAGGATCACATCAGCGCCGCCGGTGTGCCGGAATTTCGTCCCGCAGGAGTTCTTTTACATGCCAGTAAATCTACTGACATGGAGCTGTCGTTTTTAAGCACACTTAAGAACCATCGGCCTGGGTCGGGTTTGAACCCGCGACCTTGGGATTAGTAGGCCAGCGTCTAACCAACTGAGCCACCCAGACCGACTCACAAAATTAACTATTCAAATTTGACTGCCTCTGTGTTCTGGTGATTAGCATGCTAACCTTCAATTGCCGGTCCCAGGTTCGATTCCCGGCTGGAGATTGGGAATCTTTCTTTACCGAGGGTTACTCTCCAGCCTTCCTGGAGACTGGAAGTGTGAATGTGTATGTGTGTGTGTGAATTTAATGAAATAACCCAAAGTAATACAACCCAAAGATCAAAACATCCGCTAAGCGGTGAACATCATTGCTATTAAGCAATTGTTTCAAAGTTAAAAGCCGCCGATATGACCTTAGATTTTAATGGCGGCATATAAATGGAACATTAAAAAGGCATTTCATTTTATGTGATGCCTACAAAAGCTTGCATGACCATCTATGTCTTTGTTAATGCTTATCGCAGTAGCTCGAACATTCCCAACATAAAATAATTACTTACTTTTTCACCGCCTCATAAGGTAACAAAGGAATAACGAATTCACATATTCATTGGAATTCTCTTTGACATTGATCATGGAGTAATAAGTCAGATAAATAATTACAACAGCTATGCCACCTGTGGCTATGGCTATGCAAATTTAAAGGCGCTACAATCACTTGGATGAAAAATTAACATTTCGGATTGTATTAATTAAAGTAAGATGACAGCATCAGACTAAACTACATATCACTTCTTTTTCTTATTCTTTGTGTATTAATTGTGGCCTTTATTTTGTTTTGTCTTTCTTGTGCTGTTTTAGTTCACATATGTTGATTATTTAGACCAGACATATTCAACCTGGGGTACGCGAAGACTTTTTAGGGGATATGTAAAATTTAAAATACACACGCGCGCGCGCACACACACACACAGACAAAATCAGTAATATGTTTAGTAAATGATCACAAATATCGAAAAATATTTCAGCCTCTGTCCTCTGCCCACGAATACATTCTGTTTACTCTATCGGTCTACCAACAATATCTCACAACTGAGCTTGCTTATCATTTGTGTTTTTTTTATCCAAACTCCGACAACAGTAACAGTGTCTGTGGAGTAACACAGTAGGTATCACCAGCTAGATGCGCAGTAGACTTCCGTGCTAGTGAATCAGCTGGTGTAGCCGCCTAGGTTTGGTCTGATTGAAATGACAGGACCAGTGATAGTATAGCTCGTTTTAGAACGCTGAAATAGTTAAATGATAGTGTTAATGAGGATCAGTGATAGTACCTGGGTCGGTTGATAAGTTTATTTTTTGTTTATTTCTCATACTAATACATATGTCATATCGGTGTTCTAATTTAATTAAACCATCTCTGTAGTGCGATTAATCATGGTCCTCAAAATAGCTGTTTACCGCATCAATGACCTGGTTGCTGTGAAATCTTCGTGCTCCAAGAAATTGTTTTGAGGTTCAGGAACAGGTGGTAGTCACTGGGTGCTAGATCTGGCGAATAGGGTGAATATTCAAGCAATTCGAACTTTAATTCGCACATTTTTCCCATTGCAATGACTGAATGATGGGACGGAACATTGTCGTGAAGAAACAAGATTTTTTCTTTGCCAAATGAGGTCTTTTTCTTTTCACCTCATCACCCAAACGTTGCAGTAAGCTTGTGTAGTAGTCACCAGTGATACTTTTACCCTTTTTCAAGTAATCAATAAAAATAATTCCCTGTGCATCCCAGAAAACACTCGGCATAACCTTGTTAGCTGACAAAGTTGACTTTGCCCTTTTTGGATTTGGTTCGCCTGACACAATCCACTGCTTCGACTGTGATTTACTTTCTGTTCAGCACCCATTGTAACTACGGTACTTGTGGTTGGTCAGCAGTGCTTTTGCATAGTTCTTCTCTGCTCCTTCATTTGTTTAATTTATTTACTTATTTATTTATTTATTCATTTATTTATTCGTTCATTCGTTCATTCATTTATTTATAGGCCCGGTTGCACAAGTTAGTCTCAGTCCAACCTGCTTAAAATGATGTTCAGTCAAGCTGAACTTAGAATTTTGGTTGCACAAACCTTGATCTAAGATTAGATCTGACTGTTGAATTTTTTCCAGTTAACTTGATTAAACTTAGATCAGCAGAACTTCAGAAGGAAAACAAATAGTGCAGCTTTAAATAACATAATAAAATGGTAATTAATGCTTTTTGTAGTTATTTGGATAGTAGGATCATTGTTTTAGATTGTATTATGTCCTGAAAAAATTACAGGAGAAGAAAAAACTGATTACTCAAACCTAGAAAATATTTCACAAATTGTAAAATGTGAAGTTATTGTGTTAAAAACATGAAACGTAAACTCAATTTGCAATTGTGTTCTTCAAATTTAAGGAAAATTTGTTTGGCTTAAGTATGTTTTGATCCAATAATTGATAAAATACACGAATAAGAACATTTAATAAACTAAACTTTCTGAGAAATCGAAATTGCGTCGATTTTTTTCTTTCTGATTCCAATATATGTTTGTACTTTTCAAGTACAATATTCACCAATATGTTTTTATTTCTCCGGGGGGTGAAAGTGGATCATTATTCTTGTTTCACACCATTTTCCTATCGTGCTGTGCCCAGTCGAATGCGTCCGAAGCTAAAAAAACAAACGTTTGCTGCTGCACGGAAGCAGCGATTTCAGCTGTTTTATGACGTTGCCCAACATTATATTACGAAGTAAGATCAACGTTAAACTGAGTCTCGTGATCTTAGATTAGTTTTATACAATGCGATTCTCAGTTCATATTCTGATGTTACATTAAATCTGATCTCCAGTTAGTGATATTTACGCAACCGGACTGTTTTTTTTTTTTTTTCTTTTAATTTTCCATTTATATGCCAACTTTAACAATCTGGTGCTTTTTACCTTTGGAACAATTGCTCACCAGCAATGATGTTAATCTTTGGGTCGGTATTACATTGCATTACATTACATTCACATACTCATGCTCTCATTCACACTTCCTGGCTCTAGGGTAATGCGAAATAACACTGACTAAAGAAAAATTCCCATTCTCTCAGTGAATCAACACGCGACCTCTGGATTTGAAGATTATCATGCTAACCATCAGACCACTGAGGCAGTCTAATTCTTTAAGTGTCTGAAGTAATAATGCACCCAAAGAAAGTCGAGGCTATTGGGCAAGTGGAATCTTAACCTAAAAGTTGTAGGAACAAACGACCAGACCACGGGCAAGGCAGGGGTATTTCAGCTAGTGTTGCTCGTAAATATGCTACCTCTTGCTGACTACTTCATACGTGGTTCCAGTATGTAGGAAGATATTAAGGGTACTTTGGTATTACATAATGACTGAGAAACTGAACCTACAGAAAACATTAGCCATTACGGAAAGTGATATCAGAGCAAGGAAGGGAGGAGGTAGGGAAATATCAGGTAACCAAAAGCACTCCTGTTGATGGATTGAAGAATAAACATCCCAGCAACTACGGAGATCAGAGTTCCAACGATGCACGAACATAATTATGCTTGCATTTCCATAAGTTAAACAATCTGCCACGGATTTGAATATGGGAAATGCATTATTATCATTATTATTTACAGTACATATCAAATTACAAGTTGTGTGCCTGAACAGCGCAATTTTATTCTTTCCAGGTGATATAGTAGAGATTATAATGTATACTGTTTTCATACTACATACATTTTATCAATTTTTGATCTATCTAGTAGGATAGTGCTACTAAAAACCATGTATATTTAAGCTTAATGAAGCTAAACATAGGAATGAAGGAGAAATGAAATTGAAAGACAATAAACATGAGCACTAAAATATAGCGTGGGCCTACCAGGCCCCACGCGACCAACGGTGTTCTACCGGAACGTGCGCCCAACGGAGGGCTAATGACCTTTATTATAAAATGTCATGTTAGAAATATGAAGATGCAAAGAAATTTACAATGATAAAACAAGTTTTGTACTCAGTACCAGCGAATCCGAAGACAAGGACGTGAACCCTAAGCCTCTTACTCTCGGAGTCCTACTAGAAGGGAATGCACTTAAATGCACTATAAATTACTGCAATCGCTACAACTTATAGCAACGGCATCTGTGATATATTTTGAACCGCGCTTCTGTGTCCAAGAGCCAGCTCATTATTTTTGAAGTGAAGTTTACAGTTGTGTTTTATTATTTTGAATAAATTACTAACTAAAATTAAATTGCCCATCGACACCTCGGGTTCCTGGTAAAGCAATCCTGCTAATCCAGCAGTTATAACTAATATGTCATAAAAGTAGCCATTGTAGGAGTTTGAGGTGCAATTGTTTATAGTAAAACTACATCAAAAACAAAAATACTCGTACGTTTGCTTTAGCTCTCATATGGTCCCTGTTTACCGGAAATATTATAATTGTTAGGTCTGTCTTCCGCTCAACAATCAGCTACATGAGATGGGACAGCAAATTTTGCCTCGCACCGAGGCTACTAATATCTGCGAGTAAGACCGCACTAAAGATAACTTACAACCAAACATGTAGCGAAGAGTGATAGGTTCAAAAAATGAATAAATAAATAGATAAAAATTGTATATTTTTGTAACTGCTCGTTGTAATATGTTTAACACACCGATGTATGCAAGGAATTAGATATGGGTAAAGCATACTAACTTGTAAATAATGTTTTTACTGTCAAAATTTGGTCTGTGGGAGACAAAGCTAGAAAGCTGACAAAGGGATAATTTTTCTCAGTGAGTGAGTGCGGTTTAAGGGCCCGTTGACAATGAGGTCATTTGGGCCCAATTATTATTTCGATCTACTCTTTGCTTAAAAATAAATCCCAGATAGATCTGTAATATCTATGTGCCCCTTGTTAAGAAACATACTTAAATATAGCAGGCTTTCAGTCAATTGCTTGATGCCCTGACTCAAAGTCGGCTGTTTAAAAATGACATGGACGACAATAGAGATTTAATATTTAAAGAAGAATTTGGAGCCGGAGATAATGGTTTCGACACATATCGTTAGCCATTTTTGAGAAAATCAAACTTTTGAAAAACTTTCCATGTAAAGGGTATTTAGGGTAGGGAGATTTTCTTGATCTTTGTGTCGCATCTGTAGAAGTCTGGTACTTAACATGTCCAGGACGAAAAAATAATGACGTCCCAATTGAGAAAAACGCGCAAAATTCAAGCCCATTGCAAAGAATATCTCGGAAATGGTTACCTAAAAAATACATACATACTCTTATGGTTTATGTTAAGTAAGATGGATTATGCGTCATTTTCGGTTCACCGCAATCCCATTTCCTTCATACTAATGGCTAATCGGAGTTTTACTTAGTTATTAAACCACCAACTTTATGTTGGTGTATACGGGTTTCCTTGGAAATGAATTCCTGTACTCGAATTCTAAATTTCCTTATTGTGTAAAAATCAGAAAACACGAATAGGTAGTATTTTTTGGCGTGAAGAATCAATCCGACACTGAATGCATTTATGCACCGTCTATTTGTTTCCTTGTTGCTTGAGGAACTATATTAGGAGAGAATAAAATTATATCTAAACAGATTTGTAATCAAATTATTCGTCATTTACGTTAATATGCTAGTAACAAACAACTTTCTTCCTGTTTCTCACCTCAGGCTATTTACCACATAAAATTGCTTTCGTAATTGATTCTGTACCGCTATGTTTTGTTTTTTAACAACGCTATTCCTGGCAGTGGCTTGCGCAGGAGTCACAAAAACAATGTGGGCTCGGTAATAAAATTCCTTTCACGATTTCACTTGCACTGGCCATGTTTCACTTTCCACTGGCTGAGACAAGTGACGTTCTGAAAACAGGGGGGCCATGACCTGCTCTAGGAGCCTTGAGGCGTGCCAAACATACCACCTTGCACTGATTACCTAGTGCAGGTGCCAACATCTCCTACGCTTCGGATTAATTGTTGCCATAAGTGATGTCATTATTCCATTCCAATCCTCAGTGACAGCTGGACTAAAAGACGGTGCTGAAGGTACAGATCCGATCGAATCATTAGAACACACATTCTCAATTGCCTACTTGTTAAACAAATCTGCTGTGTTCCACTCACATGATTTTTCTCTAATCTTGCACGAAATACTCTTACAAACTCTTATTCCTCTATCTACTTCATGTTAATTGAGATAAACATTTCTAGAAATTATCTTGTTGCTAATTTTCTTGTAGGTGCAAGGGAATACAGTAGGCTTTAAGCGATAGTTGAATGTTTGCACAGTGACATATGATGACATTTAAATTCCGTTCTCTTTTAATGACCAAGAGATAAATAAATCACAACCTCTCATTTGAGAATGCTCTGTAAGTATTGCATAGTTCTGACAAACAAGAAATATCTTCGAAATAGTTCACTTCATAAAAAAAGATCATTCGTGAAAAATTGTTTATTTTAACGAGATCTTCATTTTTTGTGTATATAGTAAGATTTGGTCTATTTCTTACGGTTTACCAGTTATGCAGAATTCATCAACAGTAAACTGGGCTACATGGACTTTAGTCAGGAAATTAAAAATATCAATAAATTTCATTTGTCATAAAAATATCTTAAACATATGACATTTTAATCAAAATCGTTGTTATTTTTGAGAAAATAAAAATTTTAGACAAATTTTTCATTTAAAGGGTAGTTTAGGATGGAGGAATTTTCTTCAAAATCATCGTGTTGCATCCTTGAAGGATATTAAACTTAAATACCAACTTTGATTTTAACGGACTTCTCGGTTTTGAGTTATGCTGTACACACACACACACACACACGCACACACACACACACACACACACACACACACACATATTTCTAAAAAAAATATTTTTGTTTTATTCAGGGGACCTCAAACATATTTCTGGTGAAATCTTGACATCGAATAGAAATAGAAAAGTTTCTCTACTTACTATAGAGAAAGTAAAAACATGTTTACGTAGTATAAATTGATAATTATAATTAAACATTACCTATAGATGAATCGTCAACATGCATTTCTTTTAATCGTGGACACTTAACGCCTGTTTACCTGTATTAAATGCTAACAATAGATAAGCTTTATGTGCAGATCTTTAAGGGTATTATGTTTATTAGATGTTATAATTAAAAGCTTATTACTGATTTTAAACCTTTAATGTGTATTGTACAGCAGCAGTTTCAAACAATGCATCACATTGCTACATATGTTTACATTGTTGTATGAAAACGAGGAGTATATTGTGTTAAAATTGTCATTTAGATATAAAATTAATTAGTAATGGAAATCATAGTTTGTATAATACGAAATTAGACACGGCTGCATTATGTGCAGTCAACACTGCCTTCTGATGTTCGCCGCATATTGGCTTGTTATAAGCTGCACAGTAAACTGTTGTCATGCGTTTCTTGGAGTGGTGGTGGTAAGAACATTATTTCCTGCAGTATGTTGCAGAAGAGGTCCTTGTTGTTCCTGTACTTTCGCGTGTAATACTCCTTTTAACACTATTTTTTGCTCCTTGCTCAGATTTGACTTAGTCTTGCTGGTTGAGCCAGGGACTGCAAATTGTTGCAGTTCTAACCTGAAGTTTATTCTTGTCAACGGAGTTGAGCTTGGAGCCTTTTTGAAGTATTGATGGATATCGTATATGATGTATGAATTTAGTGATGTAATATTCTTCGGTTAGTTATCTTTATTTATTGGTATCCGTAGACGAATCCCTCTTCCATTTGCTGTTCCCGCGTTCAATCTTTTGGATTCTATGTCATTGATATTCATCTTCATTCTTTTCTTCATATATTGGAATCATAAAATAACGTGCTTATGGAGGTGGCTTTGTCTTTTCTTTGAAAATGCCTAGGGTATTTGGTTTTACTCCACAGAAAGCGCCGGTAAAAGCCGCGGATATTTCATTCCAAGCAATATACACAAGGGGTCACGATTCAGTAGGAAAAAAAAAAAAAAAAAAAAAAAAAAAAACACAATAAAACAAAGAAATTCGCTTGTGAATACAACTTTTCGAATACAACTTCTAATAACCTTTATACAATAAATCTTTCATGCATTCTCTCTGCATGTTGCAATCGAGTTCATTACCATATGCTAAAATAGTTATATAAAGCGATAAAATCGTTTCAAATATATAACACAGTATGATGTATTATACTCGCGTGACTTTATTTGCTCGTGTGCAAAGTTTTCTTACAGACGCTTATTCTACTTTTTAGTTTTTGTTTGCTTGTTTGTTTTACCTTTGGTCGTCCAGGACCATTTAGCCATCCGGATGATATATAATTCTATAACGTAAACACACATACACACATGCCTGAGGAGGGACTTGAACACGTGACACTCTGCACGGCCGATCGCCAAATACGCACGTTAAAAAACCACGGCATTATTCTCCCATCTACTTCAAGCTAATCGAGATAAACGTTTCCTGAAATGTTTTATCACATACCAGCTGAATTACTCACTGTTGCCCGTGGTTGGATGATTTATCCCTACAACTGTTAGACTTACAATGCACTTACCCTAGCCTTTCGTTTCGTTAAAAAATAATAATACCCTAAACAAAGTTAGCCAAAACCTTTAAGATGTGCTGTAAAGAATAAAAATAAAATGAAGAAAGAAAAATGCATAGAAAGCACTACGCAAAAGCACTATTGAACAACTACAAATACCAGAGGAAAGTGAATATGAAGTATGAATTACTTCATAGAGAGTTATGAAGCAGGGTGCAACTTATACCACTTTTGCGCAACTTAAAGCAAGCGTTAACTTATTATTTTATAATGCAGGAACATACAAAGTGTAACCAATCCAAGTTCAGTTATTCATGCAATAGTTATTGTGTAACCATTACTTATAATAGTGCCATGTGTTAGTTCTTATTTATTCTCAGCAAACTTCGAGCATACTAGAAATTTAAAACAAAAGAAAGGTTGCTCGATAGTCGATATCAGAGATGTGACCATTGGATATTAGATGAAAATCATGTTCCTTTGCTATTTTGTGAGCCGTGAAAACGTATGCAATTTATTCTTATGTTCAAGCTGCTACGATTATGGGAGAAAGATGTGTGTGGTCTTGGCGAGTTTTTGTAGGAATTACGTAGAATCAAGTAATTAATTTTGTGAAATGGAGTGGAATTTCGAACTCTAAGCTAGAAAATTTCTACGTATATGGGCTGCAATTCCATTCTCTTTTTATGGTCAGAACATAAAGCGAATAATGACTTCCTATTTCAGAGAAGCTTGAAAGTTCAAACAGATAATGATAATGCTCATCTGCATAAAAATGTGTGAACATGAATTGTGCACATTAATGAAATACATATTTTTCGTGTTCAAAGATTTTGTCTCTTGGTGTTTATGAGGAATGCAAAAGGCAGTCAGACTTCAGAGGACCTCAGCTATTCCCAGAAAATCCAAGATGTTCATTTCATTTTCATGAAAATATTTTAAAGCTTCGTCAGCTTAATCAAAATCGTTAGCCATTTTATACAATACAATTTTAAATATTTGTTCCATGTATAGGTTAATTTTCTTGAAAACCTTTGTCTCTCATTCTCAGAAGATGCTGAATTGCAATACCAAACTGGGTGTTTAAATAACCTTTCGTTTTCAGTTGTGCTGCACACACACACACGCGCGCACACGCAGACATGCTTTTCTAAAAGTTCTTTTTTTTTTTTGGGGGGGGGGGGTATTTTCAAGGTAGTCTCTAAACCTGTATTTCTGGAGAAATCTGGTATTTAATGTTTGTAAGTAGTGATATGGATGATGGATGATGATAAGCTGGCTGGTTTTACATAAAATTCTCCTAAATGCATTACAATTTACACTGTTTTAATGATTTTACTTATCAACACCACCCTTTTTCCTTCGTTTTATTTTCCCCTTCTAACCCCTGCAGTACCATATGGTATGCAATGCCGAGTTAAAGCCACATACATCTACAGAAATATTTATTCGAAAGTTTAATAATCCTCCATTGCCTGCTGCAATGGCTGCTTCCTAGCTTTCAAATTTCTCGTAGGTTGCACACTGCACACTTAACCAAGGTAAACTGTATTCAGCTCTACTACTCTATGCTTATTTTTCGGGTGAGTGGTGATCACTGAGGCGGAATTCTCAAGGGAAGGCTATCCTTTGCGATCAGCTATTGATTCTGCGTTTAGGTATATGGAACAGTGTAACATTTACAATTGACATAGTGGAGGCATAAAATTGTGATTTTTAATTTCTCCATATGAACAAGGTAGATAGAGAGGGTATTGTGTGTGTAGTATTTATAAGTTTTACATAAGCGATAAACCGTAAGACTCATTATTATAACAAATAAGTACAAATTAAACTAACCTCAATCTTACATATTTGGTTGATAGTAATCCCTCGAAGTTCAATTCGTTGATGGACAGCTCCTAACATATATACGAAAAAAAGTAACGATTCCAAAAAGAAAAGTATAAGAGTTTGAAACTTGAAAGTAATTAACAAGCAATGTCTCGGAAATAGTGAACTCCACAAAGAAAATTAATATGGCTTAAATTCTGTGTTTTAATGAGATTTACATTTTTTGTGTAGTCAGTCAAGAATTAAATGCATTTGTACGTTTTATTAAATACTTAGGAATGCATTTGTTATATTACATTGGCAATACTCAATGAAAGGTTTTCTCGTAATCCACAAACACCACACACATTTAGGAAATTAAAATAACTGTGATAAAATGTGCAATTTGAACATGATCTGCCCCCATCTGAAGCCTTTATTCACACTTTTTCCTCCCAAAACTTCTGCAAGCTGGAGCACTGTGTACAAACTTGTGAATAGACGTGGTTATCCTGGTGCCACTGTAAGAACTTTAGCCTATTGAAGCAACAAAGTGCAGTTTTGTCTTGCTTGTGGTTTCCACCCAGCTTTGCAGTTCTTGCTTCTCTGCCAAAACCAGCAGCTTTCTCTGTAGGTACTAAACCCCAGAGATCTGTCGTCACTTTCACCTGGGCTGCAAAAAGTTAACAACTAATCACACTTTCAGGGTCCACACGTTCGCTCTTGGTTACCACAGGAATCTGCGCATCCGCGTTTGCATATGGGAGTTTTCTAAAACTTAAAGTAGTGTAGAATTCTTTTCACACGTCCTAGATTTGTATGAAGATGTGTTGCTACGAAGAGCTGATACGTATACCAAATCATATTATAATTCCTGTCACGACTATAAACATGGGTAGTGCAACAAATGACGCTATCCAAAACGTTTTCATATCATTTATTAAGGACTAGCTGAACTACCCAGCGTTGCCCGTGGTTTGACTTTATCCTACAACTTTTAGACTTACGTTAAGTACTATAAAGAACATAAAATAAACATAAATAAATAAAAGCACCGAGATAACACTATACAAGGCACTGTTGAACAACCTCAAATATCACAAGAAAAAATGCAAGTAGAGAAAGCTGTGTGAATGTAATACGTTGCATTTCTATGTCAATCATGTATAAAATTGTACAAAGTCTTTGTGAAAGAGGTACTAGAGAAAGAAATGCGATTATGTTTTGAAAAGAAACGTAAAGAAACGTATTAATGTAATGCGTTGCATTTCTATTTCAGTCATAGAAAATTTCATGAATTGTATGTTGAATGGCGAGTAGGGAAGGGTATGTGAATTTAATAGTAAAAGAAAATCGAGTAGAGAAAACCATGTGAGTATGAATGTTGTATAGTAAATTGGATAGCATACAAACCTTCATGGAAAAAATACACATTGCGTGCCGAATTTCGAGATGATAGGTCAAGCGTTTTAGGAGTGTCCAAACCGTGCATTTCTAGACAGAGGTTCCTATTTGAAAATAGATTAGTTTGCCATTCCGCAGAACATACTAAGGGTTGTTCGTGCGTTTTTGGACACCCAGTAGGCCAGGTTCGGGCCTAATTTGAAAAATGTTTCAGGTTCGGGCGGGCCCGGGCTTGAAAATTAAGAGATACAAAATAATTTATACTTTTTGGTCACCGATGCCGAAATTTCGGGAATAGCACAACTATAGAAGCATTTCTTTACTAGGAATTCTACACGATTATTCTGCTGTAACTTTTCAAATAATAATAATAATGATGATGATGATGATGATGACGATGACGATGACGATGACGATGACGACGACGATAATGATAGTAATAATAACAATAACGATGATAATAATAATAATAATAATAATAATCATAATCATAATCATAATAATAATCATAATCATAATAATCATAATAATAATTATAATTATAATTGGCATACTTTAAATAATAATTTTTTAAAATTTTATTTCATCTGTACAGCCACCTTTAACTTTTTGGGCTTTGACTTGAGAAACAACGATGGTATCATCACTTGTTGCACTTTAGGGTTTCTTAATGTTGGTTTTATCGCTTTTCACATTAAATACACTCGCATTCACTGCCTCATTCAGACTTTGGGGGAAAGGACTTAACTTTGGTTAAGGAAAAGTCCTCAACACTTGCCGAGAATCGAATCCTAAACCTCTGGGTTGAGAACCCAGAACATTGGCCATTTCTAATTTTAGCTGAAGAAGTCATTATAGAGCTATGATAGGCTTGATGATAATATAACAAATTTTGTGCCTTACTATGTAGGAAGTTTAATATTGATGAAAAATGTCTAAAATATTAAAACCAGGAAAAACACATTTGGAAATCCTCACATATAAACTGACCTGAAATTCTTATTTTGAAGTGCGCAATTCAGAAAATGGTCAAATTATACTTTGCAACAACACTTATAGAAAATTAAAATAAAACAAAACTAAATACTGATAAATGTCAGTAGATTTGCATAATTCAATGGAGGGTGAGGTAGGGGTTCAGGGATATTTAAATCGTCACATAGTTTGCATATTTTCACTCGAATAACTATTTTAGACGAAAACGCTCCAAAACATTAGGATGCAATAACACTTTTTAAAAATTTAATTGTTGGGATCTTATGCCCAGTTTTCATCAATCGAGCCTCTTAAAGGGGGATGACAACGTGTTAAGATGCGGGAATTTTCTCGGGGCTACTCAGGATTTCAAAAGGGACTTTTCTTGAAAACCCATTAATGTTTTAAGTAACATTTTGTATTTGTGTTTTATTCATTTACTTCAATAATTTTCTACCTTTACAAGTAATATACCTGTTATGAGGCTAACGGGAACTGCTCTATCCATCTTCTTCGTAATCGTTCTATATCTATGTATCTCTCCATCCATGTGTTTTGATACACGAAACCTCGAATGTCGTATTCTTTGCGCATGTTCCCACTGTCACTGATATTGTTGCATGTCCTCCAGCACGTGCTGTTCTATCAAACGTTCCTTTATATCAGCCGATCTGCTTTTATCACACCCATAATGGACCTTACAATTCTCATCTCTGCAGCCTCCAGCCTTCACTTCTCCTGATTTGCGATTATCCATGTTTCACAACCATATTTCAATGCTGGTTTAACTACTGTCCCATAAATTCGTAGTACTATTTTCTTTCTAATATTCTTGCCAAAATTTCTTTTTATACAATCATTAAGTTCTTTGTATTTTTAAGTATTTTCTTCATTACCTTCTTCTCTTTCTATAATTGATATTTCAGACCCCAGATACCTAATGTTTCCACTTGCTTAGTTAATTTTACCTCTATTATTTATTTTCACTAGGTCTCGGAAGTTCATGCCCTAAAAAACTCTGAAATATGCATGCAAATATGTTCTTAAAAACTTGAAAATATGCCAAGAAATATGCACTACTTAATTAAAACAATTAATGTCCCTTTGCGGTAGACAAGACGAGTTAGTATACATAATAAATAAAGTTACCTTATTCCTTAGAGGTTGAAGCAGAAGTGATCTCACCGTTAGTATTAACTGCTAAATTGCAGTTCACAACCAACATTTTGCACAAATTTTCAACTGTAAAACAGACAACAGACGATGTTTGTCTGTTGTCTCGCAAAACACTTTTGTAACGTGAAAAACTTCTCTCCACGTCACAAGATGTTATCGGGGTATATTTAAATGATGTTAACTGCTTCACAGAGAGAGTCAAGTCTCTTGGTGTGGCAGATGGTTTTCTTTCAAGGATGTCTCGAATATCGCAATCTGTTTATAACCAGAATTTTTTGAAATTACATAATTCACTTTCTCTTTCACTTTTTGTCCTATCTACCAAGAACCGCACTTAGATCACATATTATTTTCTCAAAGACAGTAAGTGATTCATGCAAAGGAGATCCTACAACTTCCAATGCCGTTATGGCTGTTGGTAAGGCAGAAAAATGGGCAGATATGAAACTAAGATCTACTTTTAACCCTGTGCCAGACAGAATATTTTGTACAGTTTCTATTGATGAAGCATCTTTCAAGTCCAATGAATTAACAACCTCTTCGACTATTTCTATGTGCTCAGCATAATATACAACTCCATCGACCCATGTTCCCCATCGAGTCAACACTGGTGCAGGAGGAAGTCGGATATTAGGTGCTGTTGATCTAAACAACTTAACTGTTTTAGGAGATTTAACAAAAACTCTCTTTGTACTGGACACAAATCTATCTACCAATGGGAAAGAATCACGTATTGTCTCAGAAATGCGATGAAGAGCGTGTGCCAAACAAGTTACATGAATTAAGTTAGGAAAATACCTTTCAGAGTTTGTCCTGATTTTAGCATATCATTTTACCTGCATCAGTAACAAATAAAAGTAACCGGTCGTATTTGAGTCCACATGGCCATAGTAATTTCAAAGAGTCCATCACAAACTGGGTCACAGTTACATTGCCAGTGGTTGACAATTCGCTCACATTAAGAAGATAAGGTGCAGTCTTTTGTTCATTATTTAAAGCACCCACGATTATATTAGCAATAAAACGACGCTCAGAGTCAGGGATTTCAACAACACACAACCACACAAACTGATCCGCTAATTCATTTTGTATACCTGACAATACGTTATTGTAACAATGTCCTACATAAATGCAGCGTACTTTCTTCAGGTATATGTTGTCGAGTGTACTTGACAAGAAAGTTTTTAAACGTCGGATTATTAATTTTGAACAAGGGAATATCAGCAACTAAAAATGCTTGGCACAAGTCATAGGAAAATTCAATAACCCTACTCCCTAAACACTCTACTAGCTTAAGAGGTAGAACCGGAACTTAAAAATTCAATGCCACAACTGGGATTTGAACCACAGACCTTCCGCTTGCCGGGCGGACGCTCTACCACTGAGCTATTGTGACAAACTGCCAGAATGGTAGAGCGTCCGCCCGGCAAGCGGAAGGTCTGTGGTTCAAATCCCAGTTGTGGCATTGAATTTTTAAGTTCCGGTTCTACCTCTTAAACTTTGCCCACACACGGCTTGTGTGTTTAAAAACACCAACAGTAAGTTTGTTGGCATAAATAAATAATAACTCTACTAGCTGTTTTTGAACAGCTTCTTCATTTGCGAGTTTTCTGACCAAATTCTCCTTATGTTTTGCTGTGTTCATTTGCTGAACTATTTGAAATGTTTTCTCATTCCCTACATTTTTCTCACACACTGCACAAAACAGTACGCTATTATCTGTAGTTATTAAGTCACCCGAAAACTCTTTCTGTAAATTAATTAATGTAGCACACGAAGTTGGTTTTATTTTTGGCATTTGAAGAGCTTTTTAACATTCTACACGCCTAATTTAATTTGGTGGGAACCAGTTCGCAACACTGTTACGTTTGAAGACCACGACACTACTACTGGTGGCCAGGCAAGCGTTGCTATA
Source organism: Tenodera sinensis (assembly GCA_030765045.1). Lineage (NCBI taxonomy): Eukaryota > Metazoa > Arthropoda > Insecta > Mantodea > Mantidae > Tenodera > Tenodera sinensis. The sequence goes on from CM060970.1 coordinate 49,624,277, forward strand.
ATCGTGTTGCTCAAAACATTGACCTGCACTTTATCTTTGTTAATATAAACCTCTCAGATAACGCACTGATTATTCTCTACGCAAATACATATAATGAAAGGATGCATGACAACATGACTCAACATTAGTTCTCGCCATCTCGCGAGTTGCATCATCATGTGCAATACTACCAATATGAAAAATATTATACAGATGGAAAAATAAAAAAAAAAAAATAAAAAAAAAAACCATAAAAACCATTAAAATATGCAATATAGGGGCTATAATATTGAAATGTTCGTGAGTTGTATCATCATGTGCAATGCTACCAATATGAAAAATACTATCCAGATGGAAAAAAATAATAAAAATCCATAAAAATCATTAAAATATGCAATATAGGGGCTATAATATTGAAATAATATGCATTTATCAAAAATCAAGAAAATATGCAGTTATATGCACCATAAAATCATGTCCAAATAACTGAAAATTCCATAATTCGTGCACATAATGTAAAAGCATACATTTTTAACCCCTATGAAAAAACATGCAAATGCATGAACTTCCTAGCCCTAATTTTCACCCTGAATTGTTATTTTTTTCCACATGACCATAAATATTTTTCTCACTAGAGATTTACATTAGTGTCCTATTTTTTCATTTAATTTGAATATTACTTTTTGCAACACCTTTTCATTTTCCACAAGTCGGAGCTGATTATCCGCAAACAAAATGTTCATATTTTATTTTCATTTATTATGAGTCCTTCGGGTTTACTGGTTCTTGTCCAATCTTCAATTGCTTCTATTAGATACAAATCAATTAATCTGAGTGATAATCCACACGCTTGTCTCAGCTCTGTATCTACTCCTGGATTTTACTCACCTTTTCCAATGTTGATTTTTGTATGAGTATATAGTAACCTTAATGGAATTTATTAAATTAAAGCAATTTTTGTGTTCTTTAAAGATTTACCATAATTTCGCGAATCAAATCTGTCGCATGTCTTTATAAGGTCCAAAAATATCATACAAGTTTTTAATTTGACTTAGCTCTTTTTCTCTAAAATGTGCTTTATTGCAAATCTTCCATTTGACGAAAGTTTAAATATTCCAAAACTCACACAAATAACAAGGAATATCTTCGAAATGGTTCATTCTACAGAAAAAAGACAAATTGTGTTTTAGCAAAATCTAAATTATTTGTTTAGCAACATTTGGTCTATCTCTTACGGTTTAGCAGTTATGCAAATGTCATCCAGAGTAAACAGGACTACATAGGCTATGGCCAGAGAATTCAAAATACACATTTGACTTGCCATAAACATACCTATCTCAAACATATGGCATTTTAGTCAAAATTTTCAGAACCATTTTCGAAAAAATAAAAACGTCCGAAAAATTTTCCATGTAAATGGTACTTTAGTTGGAAGATTTTTCTTCAAAATATTCGTGTCGTATCCTTAAAAGCTATTAAACTTAAATACCTACTTTGGTTTTTAACCGACATTCCGTTATCGTGCTATGCCGTCCACAGACTGACAGATACACGCACATGCACACGTACCTTTTTCTAAAAATCCTTTTTTTTTTTTTTTTTTTGACTCAGGAGGCCTTGACATGAATTTTTGGGTGGGATGAAATCTTCATCTACTTTTACGTAGTAGAGAAGTAAGAAATGAATTATAACACTAACTACAGAAAACATAAAATTAATAATAATCACTTTAAATGAGATATTAATAATATACCGTCCTTTCATAGTAAATTTCTAGAGTATTACATAACAATTGATGCAGTTAAAATTATATAACAATTGCAATAAATTTGCTAACTATCGCTATTAATAAAATGAATACAAAAATGGTATCTGAGAATACACAATGAATCCCTTATAGCCATAATTGTTATTGTATATAGCATGCGTTTATCCTGGCCATAATCGATCCAAAATTAGTGTTAATCTATGGTTTGTTTCCCTCTAGCTTCATCATTAGTCGTATCACCAACATCGTTTTACGTTCTCTACTTCGTACTTTAAAGTAAGTAGGGGGAGCATTGTATTTCACCCAAACGTTCGATATGGATAGGTCATTTCTGACAAAAAGTTTAAACTTTGGTGCTTTATTCAAGTTCCTTACAGCCATTTTTGAGAAAATAAAATATTTTGTAAATTTCTACGGAAAGGATGGTTTGGGATGATATTTTTGGATTTTTTAAAAATATTTCTGTCGTATCTTTGGAAGATACTCAACACGCACATTGGCACACACTCATATATACACACATTCAGACACACACGCGCGCACACACACACACACACATACACACACACACGGGCCCAAATGACCTAGCTGTCGACGGGCCCTTAAAACTCACTCACTACACACGCACGCACGCACACGCACACACACACGTACACAGGTGCGTGCACGCACACTCGCACATACACACAAACTCTAAAAGCCTACACACACTGTCACATACACACGCGCGCGTGCATACACAGGCACACTCGCACATACGCACACCCACAGAAACACACATACTCACACAAACATACACACAGTCACACAAGGCGCAGACACAAACACACACACTCGCACAGGCACCCACAGACACACAAAAACGCACACAAACACACATTCATAAATACAAATACCTACCTACCCACCCACCCACCCACCTATCTACCTATCTGCCTACCTACCCACCCACCCACCCACCTACCTATCTGCCCACCCACCCACCCACCTACTTACCTACCTACCTACCTACCTACCTACCTACTCACCCACCCACCCACCCACCTACCTATCTACCTACCTACTCACCCACCCACCTATCTACGTACCTACTCACCCACCCACCTACCTATCTGCCTACCCACCCACCTACTTACCTACCTACTCACCCACCCACCCACCTACCTACCTACTCACCCACCCACCCACCTATCTACCTACCTACTCACCCACCCACCCACCTACCTATCTGCCTGCCTACCCACCCACCCACCCACTTACCTACCTACTCACCCACCCACCCACCCACCTACCTATCTGCCTACCCACCCACCCACCTACTTACCTACCTACCTACTCACCCACCCACCCACCCACCCACCTACCTATCTGCCTACCCACCCACCTACCTACCTACCTAGCTACTCACCCACCCACCTACCTACCTACTCACCCATCCACCCACCCAACCACCCACCTACCTATCTGCCCACCCACCCACCTACTTACCTACCTACTCACCCACCCACCCACCTACCTATCTGCCCACCCTCCCACCCACCTACTTACCTACCTACTCACCCACCCACCCACCCACCCACCTACCTATCTGCCCACCCACCCACCTACCTATCTGCCTACCCACCCACCTACCTACCTAGCTACTCACCCACCCACCTACCTACTCACCCACCCACCCACCCACCTACCTATCTGCCTACCCACCCACCTACTTACCTACCTACTCACCCACCCACCTACCTATCTGCCTACCCACCCACCCACCTACTTACCTACCTACCTACTCACCCACCCACCTACCTATCTGCCTACCCACCCACCTACTTACCTACCTACTCACCCATCTACCTACCCATCTGCCTACCCACCCACTTACCTACCTACCGTCGGCGCCGTGGCCGAGCGGTTAGCGCGCTCGCCTACCACCTAGGCGGCCCGGGTTCGATCCCAGGGACCCGCATGTGGTATTCGTGGTGGACGAAGCGGCGTCAGGGCGGGTTTTCTCCGGGTGCTTCGGTTTCCCCCGCCATCTCATTCCACCGGTGCTCCATCTTCATTCCATGTATCATCAGTGTCACCGCCTGCGGTGCCGTAGTAGTAAAAGCGGGCGTTAAACACTACAACATCGTCATCATACAACATCAACATCATACCTACCTACCTACTCACCCACCCACCCACCTACCTACTCACCCACCCACCTACTTATCTGCCTACCCACCCACCCACCTACCCACCTATCTGCCTACCTACCTACCCACCCACCCACCTACCTACCTATCTGCCTACCTACCAACCCTACCCCCCCCCCCCCCCCCCACAAACACACACGTACACAGAAATCTTTTTATAAAAATGCTCTTTTTGGATTCAGGTAGCCTCAAAGCTTGTATTTCCGTCGAAATCTGCGTATCGAATTCTTGGGTAGAGTTCAACACTTCCTCTACTTACTATATGTACATACCCAAGTAGAGGAAAATAAATATTACATTGTACAAAATTTAATAAATCATTTTCAGTATACCTTAAAGATATACTTACTAGCATTCGCACAAGTTCATCTATTGCTTCCATGCTTGTAGCAGATATCTATCCCAAACTGACCAATAATACTTCTTTATAACACCAATGAAATCATTGCTAAGCTTAAGGAATTGACATTTTCAGTTTCAGATGTCATTGTAAGTGTGATGAAGGCTCATAACAGTTTGTGATGCGTGGCTTTATATGCTGTAATTAATGCACGTGTTCGTTTGAATTTCCCTCGAACCAATCGCAATTGAGCTGGAAGTCATTTCAGATTATCTCATCCCGCACTTTTATTGATGTGATAATGGGAGTTTATTGCAAAAAGCGTTACTCACTGGAAATTTCGCGTGATATCGCCGAATAACATGGTTGGATGATTTGGATTTATGTGTCCATAATTTAATTTCGGTTGCGGTTTCGTTGAACATCCGTTGAATAGCTGCGGTTTTATTTCTAAATGTACATGCTGCAAATACTATTTGCATTTAGCTCCAAAACTAGCGGAAATTGCTTCTTTAGTCCTAATTCGCGGTTACAGGCTCTTGTAACCACGCATGCGTGCGATCCATATTATGCTATACATAGTGTAATGTAGGTGTAAATGTGCTAGTCTCGCGTATTACTGATCGCAATTTCACACTTCTCATCAAATAATAATAATAATAATAATAATAATAATAATAATAATAATAATAATAATAATAATAATAATAATAATAATAATAATAATAATAATAATAATAATAATAATAATAATAATAATAATAATAATAATAATAATAATAATAATAATAATAATAATAATAATAATAAATTATATGAGGTTACATTCACATAGCTTTCAGTACCAACTCTTCAGCAAACCATTCCTAAAAAGCCTGTTATTCTATCTGTCTCACGTTAAACATAGAAATGCTTTACTACACATTTCCTTGTACATACACTGCATTATCAATAGAAGAATACAGTAGGCTTAAGCAATCGTATAAAGATTTAAAACTTGGTCACTATGTAATGGCTTTGAAATGTTGTTCTCTTTGCATCATTAGGAGATAAAAACGAATGACTTACAATTTGAGAAAAGCATAATGCCAATGTCCCACGGTCAAAAGTTTTTGGTCCAAAGCATTGTGGACAACTAAAGTGCATCATGAGACATCGAGAGTGGATACAATTTTGTTCCTTATATGCTGAACTTATATAGCAAGTTTGCTATTAAACTGACTTTTCGTTCTTGAGTTCTGTTACACCACTCTTACACACACGCTTAAACTAGCATACACACAGTTAAACTTAAGCACCCTGTATAGCACACGTTGGAATTTTCAATTTTGAGTTATGCTGTTCATGAACACACACACACACGGACGTTTATCTAAAATGCCGTTTTTTTATTCAGGGAGAATGGGTGCAATGATACATTTCTCTAGTAGTATGGGCAAGTAGTAGAGAAATAGGTGTAGGTATATTGATTTGTCATTATTTATAACACCTTGATTTTACAACTAAGGCTACAAATTTCTGTGCTGATTGGGAATTGGTATGCATATGTGGCTCATTTCTTTTCCATTTTCCTTATTTACAGGTTATTTTCAAAATCTTTAGAGTATGCGTGTTTTCGGAGCACTGAATTGAACACTTTAGACATTGTATAATACCACTATTCCACTTTAACAAATTAGTCAGTGAAATGCCTGGAATACCTGCCGGAATTAGTTATATTACGTACGGTGCTAAAGATAAGCATGATGAGCAGAGAACCAAATGCAAGCTGTAACTCCTTATCTCCTCTTATGATTAATTCAACCAATATTTACTGCGTGCAAACAACACCTAGGTTTTTAATAGCAACTCCCACACAGTTAGTGAGAACAGTTGAAGGCCACCTCTGTTCTTCAGCATGGTGGTTCAGTAACTACTGGTAAAATATTCTGAAAGCACCACCGTAAGTTTTTACTTGTTGTTTTACATTGTAATAGTTATACTTCAAAATTGTTTTTGAATGTTTTCTTCGTTTGTCTTGTGGACTTTGTATTTAAATATACGAGTAGAATGTTAAGGTATATACACAGATACAGATCCTTTGATCCACAGGGTGCGTTAGTTGTCATTTTTATCTTTGGGTATCTCCACAAACCAATCACATAGTTCAGTTATGTTCAATGTTTACGAAAGAGGGGAGGTTGGAGTTATCTCCTTCCACTATACTCGGACTTTGCCATTCTTTAACTCTCAGACGTGCATTGTGTTGCAGTGGCAGTTGGGTTTATGTACGTTGCGTTTGATTTACAAAAGCACTTTCAAATCGTATGCGAAAATTATATGTTTATTAGTAACTTCTTTGTACTGCTTGGCCTATCAATATTTGGCAACAAAGTCGAAGTCTTAGAAGATCCACAAAGTGATCATCGCTTAACCTATTGCTATACAGGCTTTTAATATAGTTCAATTTGGAGAAACTATGTTTACAAATATATGTAGAGCTATACTCACTATTGTTGCAAACACTTTTTTCCCTATATGCTACATTTTAAACGACATAAGCATTTTCATAAATTATCTCATTGCTAATTTTTTATTAGGCACAAGGGGAATTTGGGACCACAGTAGGCTTTAAGCGATAGTGAAATGTTTTAAGAGCTGGTTGCTAGGCGATGCCTTTGAAATTCCCTTCTCTTTTCGTGACCAAGAGATAAAGGAACAAATAACAGCAGCCTAGCTCGAAATGAAGGTTAAATAACAAACCTGATATTGAAGTTCAGCATGTTCCAGGTATATCCTCCATTCCACACTATTCTTTGTATGGGACAAAAGAAATTAGATTTTCTCAATAATGGCTTTTAAGGAGTTTAATTGAAATATCACATGTTTAAGATATTTCCAATGCAAATAGTAGGTATATTTTGAACTTTCCAGGAATGTCCTCTTCAGTGGTCCTGATTCTGAATGACTTTTGCATAACTGATGAACCGTAAGAAGTTTAAATTCAGTATCTTCCAAGGATGCAAACAAAAAGCCCCCTGCTATCCCAAACAATCGCTTACATGGAAAATATTCCGTTATCTTGATTTTGTAAGAAATGGTCTAAGTACATATGTTTAAGATACTTGCATGTCAAACAAAATGTATATATGTAAGATATTTGCATGACAAACAAAATGTATGTCTTTCATTTTTCCCTTGAAATTCTCTTCATTCTAAATTATGAATCAACGTTGATACACCGTAAAGATACATAAAATGTTATTGCAGAAAAGAATATAGGGGTCGTTAAGTCGCACAATTTATATGACGATGGTAGTTCGCTATTTATATTATCTCTAGTGACGAATAGAGTGTGGCATTTCAAACCTATAACATGGAGCAATAATAAAAAATATAACGTTACACTCCCATGACTTCCTCTAACTATTCTTACAAAGTCTTATTGCTCGATCTTCTTCATATTAGTCGATATAAACATTTGCAGAAGTTACCTTATTGCTAGTTTTCTTGTAGGTACAAGGGGAATATGGGAATACAGTAGAATTTGAGCGATAGTCAAATCTTTTAAAGCTCGTCTCTATATGAAAGCTTTGAAATTCGTTACCTTTCCACGACCAAAAAATAAAAAAGTGAATAACGACCTTCCATTTGACAACAGTTTAAGTATCGCAAAACCCGCACAAGTAACAAGGAATATCTCCAAAATGGTTTACACTACAAAAAATGCATTTAGAAATAACTTTTGTATTCTAACAAGATCCACAGTAAGATTTGGTCTACCAACGTAAGTTTTACCAGTCATCAACAGTAAACAAGACTACGTAGGCTACAGACAGAGAATTCAAAATATACATTTCATTTGTGATAAAAATATCTTAAACATATGGCATTTTCATCAAATTATAGCCACTTTTGAGAAAATTATAATTTTCGAAACCTTTTCCAGGTAAAGGTTAGATTAAGATGAAACTTTCTTCAAAATCTTCGTGCTGTGCCCTTGAAATATATTAAACCTAACAACTTTGGTATTAACCTACTTTTCGTTATTGAGTTGTGCTGTGCGCGCGCGCGCACACACACACACACAAAAGGAACTTTTTCTAAAAATGCTTCTTTGGATTCAGGGTGCCTCAAAGCATTTATATTTCCGGTGAAATCTCGACATCGAATTTTTGGGTGGGATATAATGGCCAGGTTCACAAAAGGAAGTGTTTGACATACTTGTGTGGGTTAACGTATGTATTTACATGATCTGTGTAGTAAGTTTTTGTCTATTACGTACAGTTTTCCCGTTATGCAAAAACATTAAAAAGACTTCAGAGAGTAGTCGGAGAGAGTTCAATTACCTATACATTTGTCATGAACATACCTCAAACCTATGGTATTTCATACCTTTAATCGTTAGAGCCGTTTTCAACAAAATCAACACTTTCGAAAGATTTTACATGTGAAGAGTAGATTAGGGTGAAAAGCTTCGGTCCATAGTTTATAGCTGTAGCAGCCATCAGCAGATACATCGAATGCCGAGATGGACGGGCACAGCTTAAAAGTTATCATTCGTCCATATCGGTAGTTTATATAGGCATTCCTCAGGCTTTTACGATATTAAACTCTGATTCAATAGGTAGCTCTGACCTACTGGAACACTTGCCATTTAAGTCTTCGATTGCTCCGCTTGTTCGTCCTGTGACGTGTGTGGGCAATTTCTGTAACCTGTCGTGTGAGAGTAATTACGTAATGTGCAATAATGTGGAAGAGTTCAATAGAAAGTGAGACTAATCTAATTCAGTGCACAAATAGTTTATGTAAAAGAAAATATTGGTCAGTAATATTTCACTTGCAGCATTTCCACTTCTTTACTGTTTCTGTATAAGAATAGAGGAAGTATAAGATTCCGCCCAAAAACTTGATAGCGAGACCACTGAAAATGCACCTTGGTGTGTATTTGAGGTGCTCTTGTAGAATATGCTAAAAGGTTGAGGTAACATCAGGTTGGCCATTGTCTTGTAGAAAGTGTTAGGGATAGGCTAAAAGGCAAATTAAATCAAATCTTTAAATTATATATCCAATGACACTTGACTCTTTGGGCTTCTTTATTTTCAATACATCAGTATTACAATATATCACAATTACAGGAGTATATAACAATTTCTTTAACAAAATTAACTTTAACAAAACATAATTTATAATAATAAAATATAAATGTTTCCTTAACACAAAGCTAAAAGACTAAGAATAGCTAGTGATACATTGGCTGAAATAGGCTAGTGATGCATTGTTTGAGATACGCTGGTATTGCATTGTTTATAATAGACTGATGATGCATTGTTTGATGTAGCCTAGTGTTGCATTGTTTTAGGTAGGCTAATGTTGCATTGTTTGAGATAGTCTAATATTTCATTTTGTGATGGACAAGTGTGCATTGTTTGACATAGGCTAGTGTTGCATTGTTTGACATAGGCTAGTGTTGCATTGTTTGAGATAGGCTAGTGTTGCATTGTTTGAGATAGGCTAATATTGCACAGGTTGACATAGGCCAGTCATGCATTGGTTGAGATAGGAAAATACTGCACTGTTTGAGATAGTTTAATATTGCATTGTTTGAGATAGGCTAGTGTTGCATTGTTTGAGATAGGCTAATATTGCACAGGTTGACACAGGCTAATACTGCATTGATTGAGATAGGCTAACACTGCATTATTTGACATAGGCTAGTGTTGCATTGTTTGAGACAGGCTAATACTGCATTAGTTGACATAGGCTAGTGTTGCATTGTTTGAGACAGGTTAATACTGCATTAGTATGACATAGGCTAGTGTTGCATTGTTTGAGACAGGCTAATACTGCATTGGTTGAGATAGGCTAATATTGCATTGTTTGAGACAGGATAATACTGGATTAGTTGACATAGTCTAGTGTTGCATTGTTTGAGACAGGCTAATATTGCATTAGTTGAGATAGGCTAGTGTTGCATTGTTTGAGACACGCTAATGCTGCATTAGTTGACATAGGCTTGTGTTGCATTGTTTGAGACAGGCTAATACTGCATTAGTTGACACAGGCTAGTGTTGCATTGTTTGAGACAGGCTAATACTGCATTAGTATGACATAGGCTAGTGTTGCATTGTTTGAGACAGGCTAATACTGCATTAGTTGACATAGGCTAGTGTTGCATTGTTTAAGATAGGTAAACGATGCATTGGTTGACATAGGCTAGGGTTTCTTCTCTTGAGATAGGCATGTGACGCATTGGTTGACATAAGCTAGTGTTGCATTTATTGAGATAGGCTGCTGAGATAGGATGCTGGGATAGGATGCTGAGAGAGGCTGCTGAGATAGGCTGCTGAGATAGGCTGCTGAGATAGGCTACAGATGTATAGGCTACTGTTGTGTAGGCTACAGATGTATAGGCTACACTTGTATACGCTACTGATGTATAGGCTACAGATGTATAGGCTACAGATGTATAGGCTACACTTGTATAGGCTACTGATGTATAGGCTACAGATGTATAGGCTACACTTGTATAGGCTACACTTGTATAGGCTACAGATGTATAGGCTACAGATGTATAGGCTACTCTTGTATAGGCTACAGATGTATAGGCTACACTTGTATAGGCTACAGATGTATAGGCTACAGATGTATAGGCTACACTTGTATAGGCTACAGATGTATAGGCTACACTTGTATAGGCTACTGATGTATAGGCTACAGATGTATAGGCTACACTTGTATAGGCTACTGATGTATAGGCTACAGATGTATAGGCTACACTTGTATAGGCTACTGTTGTATAGGCTACACTTGTATAGGCTACTGATGTATAGGCTACAGATGTATAGGCTACACTTGTATAGGCTACTGTTGTATAGGCTACACTTGTATAGGCTACTGTTGTATAGGCTACAGATGTATAGGCTACACTTGTATAGGCTACTGTTGTATAGGCTACACTTGTATAGGCTACAGATGTATAGGCTACACTTGTATAGGCTACTGATGTATAGGCTACAGATGTATAGGCTACACTTGTATAGGCTACTGTTGTATAGGCTACTGATGTATAGGCTACACTTGTATAGGCTACTGATGTATAGGCTACTGATGTATAGGCTACACTTGTATAGGCTACTGATGTATAGGCTACAGATGTATAGGCTACACTTGTATAGGCTACAGATGTATAGGCTACAGATGTATAGGCTACACTTGTATAGGCTACTGTTGTATAGGCTACTGATGTATAGGCTACACTTGTATAGGCTACAGATGTATAGGCTACAGATGTATAGGCTACACTTGTATAGGCTACTGTTGTATAGGCTACTGATGTATAGGCTACACTTGTATAGGCTACTGATGTATAGGCTACAGATGTATAGGCTACACTTGTATAGGCTACAGATGTATAGGCTACACTTGTATAGGCTACTGTTGTATAGGCTACAGATGTATAGGCTACACTTGTATAGGCTACTGTTGTATAGGCTACTGATGTATAGGCTACACTTGTATAGGCTACTGATGTATAGGCTACAGATGTATAGGCTACACTTGTATAGGCTACAGATGTATAGGCTACACTTGTATAGGCTACAGATGTATAGGCTACAGATGTATAGGCTACACTTGTATAGGCTACTGTTGTATAGGCTACTGATGTATAGGCTACACTTGTATAGGCTACTGATGTATAGGCTACAGATGTATAGGCTACACTTGTATAGGCTACAGATGTATAGGCTACAGATGTATAGGCTACTGTTGTATAGGCTACTGTTGTATAGGCTACTGATGTATAGGCTACTGATGTATAGGCTACTGATGTATAGGCTACACTTGTATAGGCTACTGATGTATAGGCTACAGATGTATAGGCTACACTTGTATAGGCTACAGATGTATAGGCTACAGATGTATAGGCTACTCTTGTATAGGCTACAGATGTATAGGCTACTGTTGTATAGGCTACAGACGTATAGGCTACAGACGTATAGGCTACTGATATATAGGCTACAGATGTATACGCTACAGATGTATAGGCTACTGTTGTATAGGCTACAGATGTATAGGCTACAGATGTATAGGCTACAGATGTATAGGCTACACTTGTATAGACTACACTTGTATAGGCTCCAGATGTATAGGCTACACTTGTATAGGTACTGTTGTATAGGCTACACTTGTATAGGCTACTGTTGTATAGGCTACACTTGTATAGGCTACTGTTGTATAGGCTACACTTGTATAGGCTACTGTTGTATAGGCTACACTTGTATAGGCTACTGTTGTATAGGCTACACTTGTATAGGCTACTGTTGTATAGGCTACACTTGTATAGGCTACTGTTGTATAGGCTACACTTGTATAGGCTACTGTTGTATAGGCTACACTTGTATAGGCTACACTTGTATAGGCTACACTTGTATAGGCTCCAGATGTATAGGCTACACTTGTATAGGCTACACTTGTATAGGCTACTGTTGTATAGGCTACTGTTGTATAGGCTGCACTTGTATAGGCTACACTTGTATAGGCTACTGTTGTATAGGCTACACTTGTATAGGCTACTGTTGTATAGGCTACACTTGTATAGGCTACAGATGTATAGGCTAAAGATGTATAGGCTACAGATGTATAGGCTACACTTGTATAGGCTACTGTTGTATAGGCTACACTTGTATAGGCTACTGTTGTATAGGCTACACTTGTATAGGCTACTGTTGTATAGGCTACACTTGTATAGGCTACTGTTGTATAGGCTACACTTGTATAGGCTACTGTTGTATAGGCTACACTTGTATAGGCTACACTTGTATAGGCTACACTTGTATAGGCTCCAGATGTATAGGCTACACTTGTATAGGCTACACTTGTATAGGCTACTGTTGTATAGGCTACTGTTGTATAGGCTGCACTTGTATAGGCTACACTTGTATAGGCTACTGTTGTATAGGCTACACTTGTATAGGCTACTGTTGTATAGGCTACACTTGTATAGGCTACAGATGTATAGGCTACTGTTGTATAGGCTACAGACGTATAGGCTACAGACGTATAGGCTACTGATATATAGGCTACAGATGTATACGCTACAGATGTATAGGCTACTGTTGTATAGGCTACAGATGTATAGGCTACAGATGTATAGGCTACAGATGTATAGGCTACACTTGTATAGACTACACTTGTATAGGCTCCAGATGTATAGGCTACACTTGTATAGGTACTGTTGTATAGGCTACACTTGTATAGGCTACTGTTGTATAGGCTACACTTGTATAGGCTACTGTTGTATAGGCTACACTTGTATAGGCTACTGTTGTATAGGCTACACTTGTATAGGCTACTGTTGTATAGGCTACACTTGTATAGGCTACTGTTGTATAGGCTACACTTGTATAGGCTACTGTTGTATAGGCTACACTTGTATAGGCTACTGTTGTATAGGCTACACTTGTATAGGCTACACTTGTATAGGCTACACTTGTATAGGCTCCAGATGTATAGGCTACACTTGTATAGGCTACACTTGTATAGGCTACTGTTGTATAGGCTACTGTTGTATAGGCTACACTTGTATAGGCTACACTTGTATAGGCTACTGTTGTATAGGCTACACTTGTATAGGCTACTGTTGTATAGGCTACACTTGTATAGGCTACTGTTGTATAGGCTACACTTGTATAGGCTACACTTGTATAGGCTACACTTGTATAGGCTCCAGATGTATAGGCTACACTTGTATAGGCTACACTTGTATAGGCTACTGTTGTATAGGCTACTGTTGTATAGGCTACTGTTGTATAGGCTACTGTTGTATAGGCTACTGTTGTATAGGCTACTGTTGTATAGGCTGCACTTGTATAGGCTACTGTTGTATAGGCTACTGTTGTATAGGCTACTGTTGTATAGGCTACAGATGTATAGGCTACAGATGTATCGGCTACAGATGTATAGGCTGCACTTGTATAGGCTACAGATGTATCGGCTACTGATGTATAGGCTACAGATGTATAGGCTGCACTTGTATAGGCTACTGATGTATAGGCTACAGATGTATAGGCTACAGATGTATAGGCTACTGTTGTATAGGCTACTGATGTATAGGCTACAGATGTATAGGCTACACTTGTATAGGCTACTGTTGTATAGGCTACTGATGTATAGGCTACACTTGTATAGGCTACTGATGTATAGGCTACTGATGTATAGGCTACACTTGTATAGGCTACAGATGTATAGGCTACAGATGTATAGGCTACTGTTGTATAGGCTACTGTTGTATAGGCTACTGATGTATAGGCTACTGATGTATAGGCTACTGATGTATAGGCTACTGATGTATAGGCTACAGATGTATAGGCTACACTTGTATAGGCTACAGATGTATAGGCTACAGATGTATAGGCTACTCTTGTATAGGCTACTGTTGTATAGGCTACAGATGTATAGGCTACACTTGTATAGGCTACTGTTGTGTAGGCTACAGATGTATAGGCTACAGACGTATAGGCTACTGATATATAGGCTACAGATGTATAGGCTACTGTTGTATAGGCTACAGATGTATAGGCTACAGATGTATAGGCTAAAGATGTATAGGCTACAGATGTATAGGCTACACTTGTATAGACTACACTTGTATAGGCTCCAGATGTATAGGCTACACTTGTATAGGCTACTGTTGTATAGGCTACACTTGTATAGGCTACTGTTGTATAGGCTACACTTGTATAGGCTACTGTTGTATAGGCTACACTTGTATAGGCTACTGTTGTATAGGCTACACTTGTATAGGCTACTGTTGTATAGGCTACACTTGTATAGGCTACTGATGTATAGGCTACACTTGTATAGGCTACTGTTGTATAGGCTACACTTGTATAGGCTACACTTGTATAGGCTACACTTGTATAGGCTACTGTTGTATAGGCTACACTTGTATAGGCTACACTTGTATAGGCTACACTTGTATAGGCTACTGTTGTATAGGCTACACTTGTATAGGCTACTGTTGTATAGGCTACACTTGTATAGGCTACACTTGTATAGGCTACACTTGTATAGGCTCCAGATGTATAGCCTACACTTGTATAGGCTACAGATGTATAGGCTACAGATGTATAGGCTAAAGATGTATAGGCTACAGATGTATAGGCTACTGATGTATAGGCTACTGATGTATAGGCTACAGACGTATAGGCTACACTTGTATAGGCTACTGTTGTATAGGCTACAGATGTATAGGCTACTGATGTATAGGCTACTGATGTATAGGCTACAGATGTATAGGCTACACTTGTATAGGCTACTGTTGTATAGGCTACACTTGTATAGGCTACTGTTGTATAGGCTACTGTTGTATAGGCTGCACTTGTATAGGCTACTGTTGTATAGGCTACTGTTGTATAGGCTACTGTTGTATAGGCTACTGTTGTATAGGCTACAGATGTATCGGCTACTGATGTATAGGCTACAGATGTATAGGCTGCACTTGTATAGGCTACTGATGTATAGGCTACAGATGTATAGGCTACTGTTGTATAGGCTACAGATGTATAGGCTACAGATGTATAGGCTACACTTGTATAGGCTACTGATGTATAGGCTACTCTTGTATAGGCTACTGTTGTATAGGCTACTCTTGTATAGGCTACTGTTGTATAGGCTACAGATGTATAGGCTACACTTGTATAGGCTACTGATGTATAGGCTACAGATGTATAGGCTGCACTTGTATAGGCTACAGATGTATAGGCTACTGTTGTATAGGCTACTGATGTATAGGCTACTGTTGTATAGGCTACAGATGTATAGGCTACACTTGTATAGGCTACTGTTGTATAGGCTACAGATGTATAGGCTGCACTTGTATAGGCTACAGATGTATCGGCTACTGATGTATAGGCTACAGATGTTAAGGCTGCACTTGTATAGGCTACTGATGTATAGGCTACAGATGTATAGGCTACAGATGTATAGGCTACTGTTGTATAGGCTACAGATGTATAGGCTACAGATGTATAGGCTACACTTGTATAGGCTACTCTTGTATAGGCTACTGTTGTATAGGCTACTCTTGTATAGGCTACTGTTGTATAGGCTACTCTTGTATAGGCTACTGTTGTATAGGCTACTGTTGTATAGGCTACAGATGTATAGGCTACTGTTGTATAGGCTACTGATGTATAGGCTACAGACGTATAGGCTACACTTGTATAGGCTACTGTTGTATAGGCTACAGATGTATAGGCTACTGATGTATAGGCTACTGATGTATAGGCTACAGATGTATAGGCTACTGATGTATAGGCTACAGATGTATAGGCTACTGATGTATAGGCTACAGACGTATAGGCTACACTTGTATAGGCTACTGTTGTATAGGCTACAGATGTATAGGCTACTGATGTATAGGCTACTGATGTATAGGCTACTCTTGTATAGGCTACTGTTGTATAGGCTACTCTTGTATAGGCTACTGTTGTATAGGCTACTCTTGTATAGGCTACTGTTGTATAGGCTACAGATGTATAGGCTGCACTTGTATAGGCTACTGATGTATAGGCTACTGTTGTATAGGCTACTCTTGTATAGGCTACTGTTGTATAGGCTACAGATGTATAGGCTACACTTGTATAGGCTACTGATGTATAGGCTACAGATGTATAGGCTACACTTGTATAGGCTACTGATGTATAGGCTACAGATGTATAGGCTACAGATGTATAGGCTACAGATGTATAGGCTGCACTTGTATAGGCTACAGATGTATAGGCTACTGATGTATAGGCTACAGATGTATAGGCTGCACTTGTATAGGCTACTGATGCATAGGCTACTGTTGTATAGGCTACTCTTGTATAGGCTACTGTTGTATAGGCTACTCTTGTATAGGCTACAGATGTATAGGCTACACTTGTATAGGCTACTGATGTATAGGCTACAGATGTATAGGCTACAGATGTATAGGCTACACTTGTATAGGCTACTGATGTATAGGCTACTGATGTATAGGCTACAGATGTATAGGCTACTGATGTATAGGCTACTGATGTATAGGCTACACTTGTATAGGCTACTGTTGTATAGGCTACTGTTGTATAGGCTACAGATGTATAGGCTGCACTTGTATAGGCTACTGTTGTATAGGCTACTGTTGTATAGGCTACTGGTGTACAGGCTACACTTGTATAGGCTACAGATGTATAGGCTACAGATGTATAGGCTACAGATGTATAGGCTACACTTGTATTGGCTACAGATGTATAGGCTGCACTTGTATAGGCTACAGATGTATAGGCTACAGATGTATAGGCTACAGATGTATAGGCTACAGATTTATACGCTACACTTGTATAGGCTACTGTTGAATAGGCTACTGATGTATAGGCTACAGATGTATAGGCTGCACTTGTATAGGCTACTGATGTATAGGCTACAGATATATAGGCTACTCTTGTATAGGCTACTGTTGTATAGGCTACTGTTGTATAGGCTACTGATATATAGGCTACTGATGTATAGGCTACTGTTGTATAGGCTACAGATGTATAGGCTACAGATGTATAGGCTACAGATGTATAGGCTACAGATGTATAGGCTACAGATGTATAGGCTACAGATGTATAGGCTACAGATGTATAGGCTACAGATGTATAGGCTACAGATACATAGGCTACAGATGTATAGGTTACTGATACATAGGCAACAGATGTATAGGTTACTGATGTATAGGCTACAGATGTATAGGCTGCACTTGTATAGGCTACTGATGTATAGGCTACTGATGTATAGGATACTGATGTATAGGCTACTGATGTATAGGCTACAGATGTATAGGCTACAGATGTATAGGCTACAGAAGTATAGGCTACTGTTGTATAGGCTACTGTTGTATAGGCTACTCATGTATAGGCTACTCATGTATAGGCTACTCATGTATAGGCTACTGATGTATAGGCTACAGATGTATAGGCTACAGATGTATAGGCTACAGATGTATAGGCTACAGATGTATAGGCTACTGATGTATAGGCTACTGATGTATAGGCTACTGATGTATAGGCTACAGATGTATACGCTACTGATGTATACGCTACTGATACATAGGCTACTGATGTATAGGCTACAGATGTATAGGCTACGGATGTATAGGCTACAGATGTATAGGCTACAGATTTATACGCTACACTTGTATAGGCTCCTGTTGAATAGGCTACAGATTTATACCCTACACTTGTATAGGCTACTGTTGAATAGGCTACAGATGTATAGGCTACTGCTGTATAGGCTACAGATTTATACGCTACACTTGTATAGGCAACTGATGTATAGACTACAGATGTATAGGCTACAGATGTATAGGCTACAGGTGTATAGGCTACAGATGTATAGGCTACAGATGTATAGGCTACTGATACATAGGCTACTGATACATAGGCTACTGATGTATAGGCCACAGATGTATAGGCTACAGATGTATAGGCTACAGATGTATAGGCTACAGATGTATAGGCTACACTTGTATAGGCTACTGATGTATAGGCTACTGATGTATAGGCTACTGATGCATATGCTACAGATGTATAGGCTACAGATGTATAGGCTACAGATGTATAGGCTACAGATGTATAGGCTGCAGATGTATAGGCTACAGATGTATAGGCTACTGATGTATAGGCTACAGATGTATAGGCTACTGATACATAGGCTACTGATGTATAGGCTACTGATGTATAGGCTACTGATACATAGGCTATGATAGGCAAGTTATGCATAAGCTATGATAGGCTAGTGATACATAGGCTACTGATACATAGGCTACTGATGTATAGGCTACTGATGTATAGGCTACTGTTGTACAGGCTACAGATGTATAGGCTACACTTGTATAGGCTACTGATGTATAGGCTACTGATGTATAGGCTACTGATGCATATGCTACAGATGTATAGGCTACAGATGTAATGGCTACAGATGTATAGGCTACTGATTTATAGACTACAGATGTATAGGCTACTGATGTATAGGCTACAGATGTATAGGCTACTGATGTATAGGCTACTGATACATAGGCTACTGATGTATAGGCTACTGATGTATAGGCTACAGATGTATATGCTACAGATGTATAGGCTACTGATGTATAGGCTACTGATACATAGGCTGCTGATACATAGGCTACTGATACATAGGCTACTGATGTATAGGCTACTGATGTATAGGCTACTGATACATAGGCTACTGATGTATAGGCCACAGATGTATAGGCTACAGATGTATAGGCTACAGATTTATACGCTACACTTGTATAGGCTACTGTTGAATAGGCTACAGATGTATAGGCTACTGCTGTATAGGCTACAGATTTATACGCTACACTTGTATAGGCAACTGATGTATAGACTACAGATGTATAGGCTACAGATACATAGGCTACTGATGTATAGGCTACAGATGTATAGGCTACTGATACATAGGCTACTGATACATAGGCTACAGATGTATAGGCTACTGATGTATAGGCTACTGATGTATAGGCTACAGATGTATAGGCTACAGATGCATAGGCTACTGATACATAGGCTACAGATGTATAGGCTACAGATGTATAGGCTACTGATGTATAGGCTACTGATACATAGGCTACTGATGTATAGGCTACTGATGTATAGGCTACAGATGTATAGGCTACTGATACATAGGCTACTGATACATAGACTACTGGTACATAGGCTACTGATGTATAGGCTACTGATGTATAGGCTACTGATGTATAGGCTACTGATGTATAGGCTACTGATACATAGCCTACTGATGTATAGGCTACAGATGTATAGGCTACTGATACATAGGCTACTGATGTATAGGCTACAGATGTATAGGCTACAGATGTATAGGCTACTAATGTATAGGCTACTAATGTATAGGCTACTGATACATAGGCTACAGATGTATAGGCTACTGATACATAGGCTACTGATGTATATGCTGCTGATGCATAGGCTATGATAGGCAAGTTATGCATAAGCTATGATAGGCTAGTGATACATAGGCTACTGATACATAGGCTACTGATACATAGGCTACTGATACATAGGCTACTGATACATAGGCTACTGATACATAGGCTACTGATACATAGGCTACTGATGTATAGGCTACTGATGTACAGGCTACTGTTGTACAGGCTACTGTTGTACAGGCTACAGATGTATAGGCTACAGATGTATAGGCTGCAGATTTATAGGCTACACTTGTATAGGCTACTGTTGAATAGGCTACAGATGTAATGGCTACAGATGTATAGGCTACTGATGTATAGGCTACTGATGTATAGGCTACTGATGTATAGGCTACTAATGTATAGGCTACTAATGTATAGGCTACTGATACATAGGCTACAGATGTATAGGCTACTGATACATAGGCTACTGATGTATAGGCTACTGATGCATAGGCTATGATAGGCAAGTTATGCATAAGCTATGATAGGCTAGTGATACATAGGCTACTGATACATAGGCTACTGATGTATAGGCTACAGATGTATTGGCTACAGATGTATAGGCTGCAGATGTATAGGCTACAGATTTATAGGCTACACTTGTATAGGCTACTGTTGAATAGGCTACAGATGTAATGGCTACAGATGTATAGGCTACAGATGTATAGACTACTGATGTATAGGCTACTGATGTATAGGCTACTGATGTATAGGCTACTGATGTATAGGCTACTGATGTATAGGCTACTGATACATAGGCTACTGATACATAGGCTACTGATGTATAGGCTACAGATGTATAGGCTACTGATACATAGGCTACTGATGTATAGGCTACAGATGTATAGGCTACAGATGTATAGGCTACTAATGTATAGGCTACTAATGTATAGGCTACTGATACATAGGCTACTGATGTATAGGCTACAGATGTATAGGCTACAGATGTATAGGCTACTAATATATAGGCTACTAATGTATAGGCTACTGATACATAGGCTACAGATGTATAGGCTACTGATACATAGGCTACTGATGTATAGGCTACTGATGCATAGGCTATGATAGGCAAGTTATGCATAAGCTATGATAGGCTAGTGATACATAGGCTACTGATACATAGGCTACTGATACATTGGCTACTGATACATAGGCTACTGATGTATAGGCTACTGATGTACAGGCTACTGTTGTACAGGCTACAGATGTATAGGCTATAGATGTATAGGCTGCAGATGTATAGGCTACTGATGTATAGGCTACAGATGTACAGGCTACAGATGTATAGGCTACAGATGTATAGGCTACTGATGTATAGGCTACTGATGCATAGGCTATGATAGGCAAGTGAGACATAGGCTATGACAGGCTACTGATGCATAGGCTATTATAGGCAAGTTATACATAAGCTATGATAGGCTACTGATACATAGGCTACTTATGTATTGGCTACTGATGCATAGGCTACTGATACATAGGCTACAGATGTATAGGCTACTGATGTATAGGCTACAGATGTATAGGCTACAGATGTATAGGCTACTGATATATGGGCTACAGATGTATTGGCTACAGATGTATAGGCTACTTATACATAGGCTACAGATGTATAGGCTACAGATGTATAGGCTACTGATACATAGGCTACAGATTTATACGCTACACTTGTATAGGCTACTGTTGAATAGGCTACAGATGTATAGGCTACTGCTGTATAGGCTACAGATTTATACGCTACACTTGTATAGGCAACTGATGTATAGACTACAGATGTATAGGCTACAGATACATAGGCTACTGATGTATAGGCTACAGATGTATAGGCTACTGATACATAGGCTACTGATGTATAGGCTACTGATACATAGGCTACTGATACATAGGCTACTGATGTATAGGCTACTGATGTATAGGCTACAGATGTATAGGCTACTGATACATAGGCTACAGATGTATAGGCTACAGATGTATTGGCTACTGATGCATAGGCTACTGATACATAGGCTGCAGATGTATAGGCTACTGATGTATAGGCTACTGATGTATAGGCTACTGATGTATAGGCTACAGATGTATAGGCTACAGATGTATAGGCTACTGATACATGGGCTACCGATGTATTGGCTACAGATGTATAGGCTACTTATACATAGGCTACAGATGTATAGGCTACAGATGTATAGGCTACTGATACATAGGCTACAGATGTATAGGCTACTGATACATAGGCTACTGATACATAGGCTACTGATACTTAGGCTACTGATGTATAGGCTACAGATGTATAGGCTACTGATGTGTAGGCTACTGATGTATAGGCTACTGATGTATAGGCTACTGATGCATAGGCTACTGATGCATAGGCTATGATAGGCAAGTGATACATAGGCTATGATAAGCTACTTATACACACTTTATGATAGGCTACTGATACTTAGGCTGGGATAGGCTACTGATGCATAGGCTATGATAAACTACTGATAGATTATTGGTTAATAGACTGAGATAGACCACTTATGCATAAGCTCTGATAGGCTAGTAATACATAGGCTATGATAGGCTACTAATGCATAGGCTATGATAGGCAAGAGATACATAGGCTATGATAGGCTACTGATGCATAGGCTATGATAGGCTACATTTGCATAGGCTATGAGAAACTACTGATAGATTAGTGGTTGATAGACTGAGATAGACTACTTATGCATAAGCTCTGATAGGCTAGTAATACATAGGCTCTGATAGACTACTAATACATAGGCTATGATAGGCAAGTGATACATAGGCTATGATAGGCAAGTAATACATAGGCTATGATAGGCTACTGATACTTAGGCTGGGATAGGCTACTGATGTATTGGCTATGATAGCCTTGTGATGCAAAGGCTGAGATAGGCTAGTGATACACAGGTAATGATAGCTTACTGATAGACTATGATAGGCTACTGATACATAGGCTGGGATAGGTTACTGATGCATAGGCTAAGATAGGCAAGTGATACATAGGCTGAGATAGTCTAGAGATACACAGGCTGAGATATGCTACTGATACATAGGCCGTGATAGGCTAGTGATCCATAGACTATGATAGACTACTGATACATTGGCTGTGATAGGCTAGTACTCCATACATTATGATAGGCTGAGATAGGCATTGTTACTTTGGCTGAGGCAGTTGTTTTATCGGCACTCGTCCTTCAGTTAGATCTTTTGTTTCTGTTCGACTACATCTCTTGGATTTCCTCGGGCAAATTGAAAGATGATATCTGAAACAGAAAATAGAATATCTATAAGTTACCTTTTTATGAAGTTCACTACTGCATAGCTCATGGAGCCAAATGATATAAGATTAATATTTGGAGGGGCTGGCAAGTGTCCCATTTTATATTGCTCTTATGGTTCTATGCGGTTTGAGAATTTTTTACTCTGTCCTCAGGCGCCAATTGTTCATCCTTAAGGAGGAAATCTAGCTAGAGAAGATATTGTATTCTATCCAAAGCTTCAAGGCCAAGAGTCCATTATTAATATAAACTTTTAGGCTCAAATACAAATAACACGTACAAAAAAATCATATATATTGCACACATATATCTTTCTCTAGCCTTGTAGAAACTATTCTTATAGAATCTGATTCATCTTCATGTTAGAAGAGATAAAATTTTGCAGAAATAATCTTATTGTTAATTTTGTTGCAGGTACAAGGGGAATATGTGAATACAGCAGGCTTTGTGCCATAGTCAAATATTTTAAAAGTGGTCGCTGTATGAAGGCTTTTAAATTGCGTTTTCTTTGCTCGGCCAAGAGATAAAAAATTGAATTGCGACTTTAACTTTCAGAAACGTTAAGTATTGCAAAATTCATACAAATAAGCAGTACCTCCGAAATGGTTCACTCTGCAAAAAATTATTTGGTGATAAATTGTGTACATTAGCAAGATCTACATTAAGTGTAGTAAGATTTGGTCTATCGTTTACGGTTTACGAGTTATGCAAACGCCATCCAGAGTTAAGAGGACTACATAATCTACAGCCGGAAAATTCAAGACACATTACATTTGGCATAGAAATATCTCAAACATACCTCATTTTACTGAAAATCGTAAGCCATTTTTGAGAAAATCGAAATTTTTGAAAAATTTTCCATGTAAAGAGTAGTTTAGGGTAGAGAAATGTTCTTCAAAGTCTTCGTGTCGCGTTATGAGTTATGCTTTTCACACAGACATAATACCTTTTTCTGAAAATGCCTTTTTGAATCAGGAAGCCTCAAAGCATATATTTCCGACGAAATGTCTACATCCTTTCTCTACTTACTGTACGTAGTAGAGAAAATAAAAGGGCCCGTATATATGAACAGCATAATGATAAACGCAAAATTTGATGGCGGCTGATAACTATTTATTCACTTTCCTGTTCAATTAAATTTCTTGGGCGCGAATGATATATCACCGGCTTTACAGAGTGATTTCCACATCGTGTTTAACTATATAACACAGAAAGGCGTGATAAGCCTATGATTGGATGTTGCATCGAGCTACCAACTATTGAAATTTGCAACAACCTAAAAAGTTTGATTGTAACATTCATATGATTTTTCCCACTAATTCCTTCATGAACTATTCTTACAGAACTTATTTTTTCTACTTCATGTTAATTGTGTGATAAGATTCTACATAAATTGCCTTATTTCCCTTGCACCTGCAAGGAAATGTGGACAAGAATATACAATAGACTTAAGGGGATAGTGAAATATTTTTGGCTTCCTAATCTTGGAAATGGTTAACACCACAAAAGCCATCTATTTGACAAATTTTGTGCTTTAAAGCGACCTACATCTTTATTTAGTAAAATTTTGTCTGCCTAAGTTTACCGGTTACACAACAATCATACAGAATGAAGAGAGCTTCAGAAGCTGTTCCCAGAAAATTCAACATAGGTTTCATTCATAATGTGTCTTAAAAACATGGTATTTTGAAAACATTTTACATTTAAACGGTAGTCTAGGTTGGGGACAGTTTATTTAAAATATTCATGTTGCTTTCTTGGAAGATGCTCAACGTAAGTCCCATCTGACTTTCTTTTTGAGTTATGCTCTCTCGCAAGGACATTTTACTAAAAATCTGAAAATATTTTGTATGGATTTAGAGGACCTCAAATCCAATAAAATCTCATCGAATTTTTGGCTGCAATGCCTTTTTTACCTTCTACGTACGTGATAGGGAATGTTAGAAGCGTTTACAAATAATTATGATTAATAGATACGAATGTAAGTTATAGTAAGTAGAGAAGTATAAGTTATCCAGCCAAAAACATAATACCATACAGGTAGAGGGAAGACCAGAAAAAAAAATTGAACTGGAACTATTGTCCCAAGTAAGCCAGATTATATGAAGAGGTATATTAGTAATAAAAACTCCGTTGCACAACAGCCTATCCAGGCCAAGGCCTACCGCCCCACCGCTGCGTCCTCCACCTCTGTCCACTACAAACGTCACAACAGTAGTGAAGGTAGGACGTGCATATTAGTAATAATGAATAATGTAGAAAATGCCTCAGGTATGTTGCAAATGTTTGTAACAAGAGCAGAGGGAGAGATGGAAAGAGAAGGTAAGAGTAAAAAATCTGATGTGCTGCACTCACGTGACTTTATCTACTCTTGTACTAACCATTCTTACAAACTCTTATTTCTATATCTTCTTCGTGTTAGTTGAGATAAACATTTGTACAAATTATCCTATTTATTTCCTTGTAGGTGCGATAGTTAAATGTTTAAAGCTTTGAGATCCCGTTCTCTTTGCACGTTTAACATATAAAAAATTAACGATTTTCCATTTCACGAAAGTTTTAAGTTTTCCGAAACTGACACAAATAAGGAAGATCTCCGAAATGGTTCACTCTACAAAAACATTTATTCAGACATACCTAAATATTTTAATGTTTATATTGAATGATTAGTGAGCAAATGGAAGCAACTGGTGGACGTAGTTTTAAAATTTCAAACAACTTTTCTCGTATTTTATTGTTTATCGACGATTTGGTGGTCATACAAACTAGCGAGTCTGCCCTGCAGAAATCTATTTTTGAACTTAATGAACTATATGAACAATATAATATGAAAATTTCTTTTATAAAAACAAAGGTAATGACATTCATTGGGAAAGAATCCATTAGAACAAAGATAGCTATAAATAACGTTTGCGTAGAACAGGTGAGTCATTTTAGCTACTTGGAAACTGATACTAGTTATGACAAAGAATATGACGAGGACAATAAAGTATACAAATGTCAAAGAGTGTGTGGAACAATAAATAGGACTATTCCAAATGGAATTCCAAAAGGACTATTCTTCCGGGCTTGTAGGCCGTGGTCTTGAAGGCATGGTAGATACCAATGTTTCGCCAAGTACTACGCTTGGCATCATCAGGGTAACACAATCCTCCTTCTGCACTGGTCAGAGTTAGAATGACCAGACGGAGGATCGTGTTACCCTGATGATGCCAAGCGCAGTACTTGGCGAAACGTTGGTATCTACCATGCCTTCTAGACCACGGCCTACAAGCCCGGAAGAATTAAACATTTCGAATAGTCAAGACACCGGCCGTGAAAGCCTAAATACATATAATAAATAGGACGTTCAGAAACGAAGTACGTGAAGAAACAAAATTAAAGTTTTACAAAGTTATGGCAACAGAGTATAATACAGAAATGAAATTCTTAAGAAGTGTGAAGGATTTACGAAGAGAGACCTAATAAATGCATCAGAGAAGAGTTAGGAATTTTTAATATAAATGATAGGCTAAAAGATTACAAACAAAAGTGGAAGAAACATGTCGAAAGAATGTCAGATACCAGATTTCCTAAGCAAATAATGCATTAGTATCCTAAAGGTAGCAGATCGGTGGGCAGACCCAGGAAACGATGACTGGAGTGCTTTGAAGGCGGAACAGGCACTTGACTGCCTATGCCTTCAAGTGGAGAAGAGGACTACTCTAACACAAGTGTTTTAAATTTCATGCAGATATGTAAAATATATTTGTGGTATTTCAATATGCTAATTAATAAGGTGTTCCAGAAATCTTAATTTTGAAAATATAAAAATACTACCACATTGATAACTGAATTGACGGCTTTAATTTCCTTTTGCTTGCGTTAATTCCCTTCTCTTATGCCCTACTTATACCCAAGCCATAGGACCGTGTGCATAATGAAGGCATATCAAATAGATTAGTGTAGTAATAACATTTATATAATTAAATTACACAACTTAAATGGTTCCCCCGGTTAAATCAGATTTTCCTGCACAAGCACATTTACATCAATCAGTGACAAAGTTACTTGTTTCTCGCCTACAACCCCATAAAATATACCACCAAACTTGTACCCTTTACTTTTCTCATAAAACATCTTTTGGTTTTACATTAAACTGTACGAGTTGAATATTTAATCTGTTAGTTTTCTCTTGCACTGTACCAATTTAACTATTTACACTTCTTAAATTGAGAAATTCTGACATGAGCACATTTACATGAATCAGTAATTAATTATAAAACCTTTATAGCACTTTAAAATGTTCAGGTAAACCTCTGTTCTTACTACACGTATGAAACTAACCACTCAACTCCTTACACCCATAATTTGAAAATACAATCTTTAAACTTTCTACCAAAATGCTCTACACTCAATTCCTGCCACGCTTATTTAACCAAGCCCATTAACCATGGAATTAATAACCGTAACAGTACAGGATTTTTCTTAAAACCGTCCCAAATTTTTCTTCCCAAATGTTACCACAATTTTAGTTACAGAACTCCCCACACAGTACTTATCTTTCACTATGTGCTGCTCCATCTATTTCCCGGATCGACACCAGCCCCATTTTACTGTGAAGCGTAGTTGGACGCAGACCATATCTCGCGTTCGAGAAGGAAATCACATTGTTACGTTTTCAACTCCCTAGAAGACCCCGTCTTAAGCAGTATCACACTGTAGTTGAAACAGCCAACCAAATTCAGCCATGCACGGTTAGGCCTCTAAACAGTCATTGCAGTGGCAAGGTCGCATTTTACCTCCTTCACCGAAATATAGCACATGTTGGGGCGTGTTCTTTTAACATGCTGTCCATACATCTTGGATCTTCGTTACTTTACCAATGGTTCACCCAACCTTTATATGTCATCCCTTTACTATGATTTTTATCCAGGAGCCTGGGAGTTGAGTGACAATGTGGTAGGCTGCCTTCACCTCGAGAAGTGAGAAAGCGATCAACACTCCACCTCAAAGTCACGCATCACCTGATCATACGTCATGATGACTTCATCGGGCTGTTCTGTCCATGCGGTTACCCCCTTTTCTTAGCCCAAAAACATAACTCTGCTAATACTTCAAACGGTATTATTTAATACCGTTACAAATGTAAAGGCACTATTATAAATACTTTTACTCACATCCCTGATTGTTTCCGAAAGAATGTTTCTGGTTCTAAATATATCCCCAATGAATTAATTACGTCATGTTTTAATTTCAAAGTGTAGCAAATATGTCAGTTTTTAAGTTCATTCTCTCCGAGTTTCTGCTGAAATTTCGAACAATTTTCATTACAAGAAGCAGTGTGGTACAGTTTAAATAGGCGAAAGTAAGTCCAGTAGAATGCTTTGGAAGTAAATACAGACGCGCTGCTTCTGGTCGGAGACCCAGGTTCGATCCCCGGTCCCTAAAAAGTCAAGTAGTGGCCTTACGGTTGGGAATCATGCGCTGTCCTTTGCCACCCACATGCTACACTCCCCCGTGACCTTAGCTGCGACTGGAGGGTGCAGCGGTCGGGCAATAAGGGGAGATGCCCTTAAGTAAATACAGGCTATTATGCCGTGTGTTCTTTTGCACTTAAATTGACGCGCGATGAAGTCATGAGTGTCTCAGAGCATAAACCAAACTATGTGATTGAAGCTAAAGGTTTGGACATAAAAACCAATTTTAAAAACTTTTAAGTATTTTGGATAAATTTGAGCAGGGTAGCCTTAAGCAAGAAGGTTTCAAAATATGGAAACAGCACTCAACTGTTTATTCGTGAAAATAAGTTCCTGCAATGCAAGGAAAAGAAAACGGATGGAAAAAAATCGCAAACTTTCAAGTATGTCCATCAAATAATGCATAGAAAAGGTTTAAATTTCAACAATGGATATCTCAAAAACAGCTGACATCACAAAAAAATTCCCTTGGCACAAATGATGTATTTTCATGAGCCCCACATTTTCTCTTTAATCTAAGGTTCTTTTTTTTTTTCTTTTTTTTTTCTTCTTCTTCTTCTTCTTCTTCAGCTTCTGATGCCCTATGAATGACTGTTTTTCACAGGTTGTAATGGCCAAGAGACCTTGATGAGCTTTTAGTCAATACATAATATAAGCGCAATTTTCTAGAAATTGACACATTAGTGATTTTCTAACCCATACCTATTTAACCAACTTCAGTATTATGTTAATAGTGTTGTCAGCGACAAGCTGAGCTACAGTATTTGGCAAGCACTCGCTTGTTTCGCAATTCACATATTCAGAATTAATTTGATATTCACCAAACCTGTTTATTTGGGATGAGAAACCCACATCAGGTTGCAAAGTAATCGCTGGTTATGTAACAAGAAAATTACGATGTCTAAGGAGTTGAACAGAACTTATGACATAAAAAATAAAATACAGCGCAGAAATCGATGTACTGACTCCTACTCAGGAATTTGTGCTGAACTTTACAGTATTTCGAACCATCAGCTATATTTTATACTCGCATTAATAAGGTAAGTATTATATAAATTTTTAATTATAATCAATAACACTGAAATTTCGTATAACTTGGCAATATCCAGTTTGTATCCCTTTAACATATTTAAAACAAAAATCTGATGTGCAGCATTCGTGTAAATTTCTGTATAAAAATTAGTACCAAATATTAGTATTGGAGTGTTAAATATTAATCGAAAACAGTTCATTGAAGTAATACCATCGTCAATTTTGCATGAGCTTATTAGAAACAAAAGAACAGAAGACTTATATTTCAACGTATACCACTAAAAACGGGAGGGGGGATTACACAGCAGCAAGTGTTTTAGCAATGATAAATCCAACAAAAACATTGACAAACTGTACACATGGACGACTTACTGGAGTGTGTATTTATGTATTTGTTACTAGATGACCCTGAACTTCGTACCACCTATGATTGATTTGATCGTAACTCTTCATAAGTGATTATCAATCCTGATCGATCTTACAACTCCAATTCATTGAGATCGATACATGAAGTAGCTCGTCGCGCAATTGACTGACTTCGACGAACTGTCAGCTCGTCCTCTCCTTGGCATTCTAATCAATACAGTTAAACGACACGGAATTCTTTTCACAGTCACTCAAATTTTTTGAATTTACCTTGAGAGCTTTATGAAATTGAAATTCTCAAACTAATTCCTCGAGTGTCGATAAAACACAGTTTGTGATTATGTCTAAGCCTGCCCTATCGAGTCTGACTGAAACAAAATTGAATGAATTTTTAAAATTATTTTTAAGTCTGGAAAGTCAATTTAGCTTAATGGAATGACTGACAAAAATTAATTTTCGCAAAATGTAATTAAATTTGATTTAACCAAATCTATTGTCAAAATCTACTACATTTTTTAACGGATAAACGATTTTAAATGTAATAAATGATGCTGTCTAACAATAGGTTCACCAAAAACGGCATGTATTGAAAGTAATCCAAAGTGGCAATTTCCATACCAGTTTCGATTTTTTTTTTTCGATTTTTCGGCCGCTCCTTTGGGTTTTTCCTAAACTATCCCAGTATTGAGGCGAACAAAACTAGAAATTAACTAGTCAAATAGGTCGAGCCATTTTCGAGTTTTGAGAGACTAACGCACGGCAATTTATTTATATATGATAGACAGACAGAGACAGACAAACAGACAGACAAAAACTTCAGCAAGAATGAAATGAATTAAAGATGATATTCAAGATTCGGAGTAAAGTCATCACATTATGTATGTATAATTTTTAAAAAAATATTTGAGAAAGTCATGTGGATCCAAGACATAATTACATCCAAAATCCTTGTATCAGCCCAACCAGTGATCCCCCACACACAGCTATAGTGATTCAGACTTCTTAACTCCCCCATAAGCTTCTGATTCAAGCAGGCGGCTTGTAAATCCTTGGACATGTAATTTACATACAGAGCACGGTAATGTAGGAAATAATAAATATTTAAAATAGTACTAGAGGTGATGGGAAACATTTTTAAGATACCAAAATTGTAACGGAGTTTTTAATACCATAATGGCTTCCACAATTTCATGCTATTGCTGTGGTCATGCTCTTTCGCGAATGTTTATGAAACTAATAATTTTTACATAAATTTGCACCAAGGTTTTAGGTAAATCAACTTGATTCCTTAATTAGATTTGTCGTCACTAACTCTTATTTACACAGCCACAGTGTTTGTATTAACAAAGATAAGAAATGTGAATAACGCCTTTTCTTGTAGGTACCAAAGTTTGTCGAGTCATTCTTGAAGGTTATGCATAATGATGACGTATATTTATGGTCTCTAAAGGTTGCGAAGTGTTACCAGCTGATTTGTTTTATTTTGGCATTCATATTCATATTCAAGTTCAAGACTCGAGTTTTCTTGGCAGCGATGACTTCTCAGACAAAACTAAATATAATTAATTTTATACCATGCGGAGTCTAAGTGGTTTAAAGTTGGAGTTTCATTGTTAATATGGGTATCAACCAAGTGTACCCTGGGTCGCTACTGCTTCACGGAGCATTTTACCAACCATCTCAGCCGGCACATACATAGCAGGGAAGGAGTGTACACAACTGGTGTATGTTAGAAACCCTAGCACTAGGTAAAAAATAACATTTTCGGTTTTTGAACTACATAAATATTCTATAGCTACCAGTAGATCACTTTGGCCAATAATTTCTCCCCATCCGCCATTTTTGAAAGCCTAGCGGCATATTTAAGTCAAACGAGCGCTTCACTGTGTCGCACCACGTAGGTGTTCTCCCCCCCCCCCCCCTCTCTCTCTCTCTCTCTCTGTGTCTCTCTCTGTTTTATATTTTGCATGAAATTTATTCCTTACATTTCAGTTTTGCTCTGATTTGTATTCAAGTTGGTATTCATAATCTCGAACTTTTTATCTAAAACTTAAAGTGTGCATTTAATGATTCTTTATTCATTGGCTCAGAAAAAATAATTTACGATGAAAAGAAAGAATTTTAGCAGCACCTGCTTACTGAGGAAGAGGGTGAGAATTTGTCTGCCCAAGATTATTCCCCATCCTACACAGAATCTGGAACTATGAAGACGGTGTGAATGTGTGTGTGCGTGAATTTAATGTATAAAAACCCAAAAGATTCAAAGTCCTCTGTTAAACGAATAATTCCATTGCCTATAGCCAATATGTTCCACAAGAGAGGCCGGCGTTATGACTATTGGAGTTAAAGATGGGATATACATGGAGCATTAAAAAAGTGTCATAGCTACAAAAATGTATTTTCTTGCAAGTAATAACATCAACTTCAGACACTAATTTATTTTCAGTTTATTTAATGTCACTAGTATACTTCTTTGAAAAATGTGAGGGCAGTTTTACAGGAATGCATTTTTTTCGCTAATTTGGGGTATTTAATGCTATTATCTGAGAAACTGTTTGAGCTAGAACATTGAGCTTTTGTACAGTAATTTCTTTATTTATTCATAATAAGTGTGCCAATTTTCAAGTAAATAGATGTAAAATTGAAAAAAAAAAAAAAAAATAGAAAATTCAGACCGAGGGTTTCTTAACTGTTGGCGCGACATATGCAAATAGTGCGGAAGTGCATCGGGGAAGAATTGTGGATATCTGGGTAGCCAACCTGTTATTTGAAGACGTTGAAAGTTATTTGCTTGGTGGTGGAATCGTGAGTCTTAGCGGGAGTTGAGCGATTATATCGTTATAGTCAACTGTGAGACAGAAAAGTGAAGAAATGCTGAAAAGGTATGTATCAAGGTTATGATTCAACTGTGAGTTACAAGGTCACGAAGAAATGTAAATTGTCTTAATGAGGAAAACAGAACTGTGTTTTTGTGGTTCAATTAGAAGAAAATAAGGTGAGAAAAAAAGTAATTCGACTGGACTTGTTATATTGTCACATGGTGTCAGGAGTGGAATTTGTCGAATTGTCATTTGTCACATTATAATAAATAATTAAGCAAAGAAACGATTAAATATTTATTTTATGCATGACTGTGCAGCATGTCAAAGTTGCATTAAGAATCAATCGTATTTCCTTGGCCGTTATATAAGAATAGTGTACTTAGCAGAGCCACGTGTATCTGAATGAAATGCATGAGATTTTCAAGCTGCAGATAAATTATTAACCAGTCGAAGTAAGTCAATATCGATCATGTACAAAAGAGGGGAGGGTTTAAGGTGAGTGGGTGACAACGTTGCTAGGGTGGAGTTCCACAGAAATGTCATGCTGGTATTGTTAGTAATAGTTTCAAGTTCACTGGGAACAGATGATTAATTCATTGCGTCCCTTTGTTCATCGCAGAGCTGGCATATCACTCCAGCACAACCATCATCACGGATAACAGCAATAGCACAGAGTGACTAAGTCAAACACTGGAGTGTTAAGCAGTAATTCACTTCAATAGTTTCTTGTGATTCATTTGTCACTTACTAGAGGTAAGCCTTTATAACGTTATGGAAGCACATCTCTGCAAATCCTGTTATAGACAATTTATTCATGTGAAAGAGAAACATCTGGGGTGACATTTTTCAAAACCTCGCACATAAGAGACCAGCTGAAGTAATGGTGAGAAAATTACTACAATGTCTGGCTTTTAGAATTTCGTGTAAATTGAAAGAAAGAACAATTTTACTAAACGGTACTTTTCTTAAACAAAATATTCAATGTGTGCCTATCATTTGTAATTCTTCGAACATAAAATATGTACTTTGATTCAACTTTTAAAATATTTATGCACTTGTAAAGCAATTAGATATTGTCACAGATGCTTCATCTTCTCTTTATGAGGTAGTAGAATCTTCTGTCTCATCCTCAACTCATCTTCCTCTTGGTTGGGCCCAAAAGACCTCGTCCACGGGCCCTAAAACCTCACTCACTCTCACTCACTCACACTCTCACTCACTCATTCCTGCTCTTGGTCGACCAATATCTCAATTCCCCTGTGGTTTGTAAATCTGCCTCTTTTGGGAGTCGTTCCTTATTCATTCTACTCCAGGGCTAGGTAACTGGTGCTCACTGAGTGTAGCCTACTCACGGCCTTGCACTGATAACTATGTTTAGCAGCTGAACAAATGAAGGTCGCTGAGGATATCCTGCGAGTCACCCTGGCCTGTTCTTTTCCGATGGTTTGGCAAACGAATCCTTCGTTGTTTCATCTTCGGAATAGTTTAGTTCATTTTTTATAGCCTCGTTTTTATATCTATTCATGTTTAAGGATGCTTTAAGCCTCCTAAGGAATTTCATTTCTGCTGATTGTATTCTTGTAACATCGTGTTTCCATGTCATAACCATACAGCAAAATTGGCACATTCATCGTTCTGTATGATTGTGTTTGAGATTGTTTCTTTCTTTTTAGATTTTGCTTCTGGCAATTGAGCCATATGTTCTGAAAAATCACCATTGTCATAATCATAAGTTATGTGACAACCTATATATGTTCTAAAACATTTATTATTACTACTACTATATTGTTTGTTATGGCCTGTTGTAAATTGTCTTCCCTGATAATTGAATTATTTCTGATTTATTTTGATACGTTTATCCGTATATCCTTACGTTCTGAAAGAGGCAATGCGGGAATACTATTTCTGTACGAGATCTCTCATTCGGTTTTTGATACCCATATTACCGCAAAAATTATCTTGTATGCTCTAAAAGAGTAAATAAGCTGAAATATCTGTTCACTCCCGGAGTAACACTAATCCTCCCGAATAAATATAGTAATTCCTTTAATAACAAAATCCATTATTTCGATTATTGACATTCATTATGTGTGTTAAACGCCTTAAAATACGGTATCCAACAATAGTGTACTTACAAATAATTACATTATTGGAATCTTGCTACCCTTTTTACTTTCTCTACTAGTAAGTAGCGGAAGTATTGTATTCCACCAAAAAATTTGATGTCGAGATTTCACCGGAAATATGTTTTGAGACAGAAAAAGGTTTGTGTGCGTCAGTCTGTGTGTCTGTGGACAGCATAACTCAAAAACGAAAAGTAGGTTAAAAACCAAAGTTGGTATTTAAGTTTAATGTCTTTCAAGGATACGAGAAGATTTTGAAGAAAATAGTTAACGTTAACATTTTGTATAAATTCATAAATTAAATAACAGCATTGGTATGTATTGGATAATTGGATGTTTCGTGCTCGAGTCTGTTATACCAATTGGTCCATTGACTGGTTATAAATTTCTCTGCAATCTCTGCAGTTAATGTTATCATATTGTGTTGTGCGATAGATTTCAAATCTTCTGCAAAACCGAAATCAGATTTTAGCATTAGTGGCTACTCGGACATCTAAAATATAGGACGAAAGCCTGATGTTTATTCCATTACACTATAATATGATGAAGAGATATCGTGAACATCAGTGAAGCTTTTAACCACACAAAAGAAAACGCACATAAAATGGAGTGTTAGGTGAAGAAATGACAACATACTCTGTCAGTTAACACTAGACAGGATACTACCTTATGCATTTCAGAAAATAAGTATGCAGGAGGTGAGGTTTGAACCATAGACTCTCAGTAGTTTCAAACCTTACACACAGTCACGCAATAACTTTGGGTTTGAGTTGGGCACCTTGCGCTCTATTCTTGTGATAATAAGTTACGTACATTCTATCATTAATTCGGCCACAAATTTTCTTGCAAGGTGGAAAGTTTGTAGCACTGTTAACAAATAGGCTAAACACTGGTTTTGTTTCTGGATGTTCGTTTAAACTTATTTAGAAAAAAAAAAAAAAAAAGAAAGAAAGAAAAAGAAAAGAACATTTTTATGTAGAACAAACTTGAGTATCTCAGCGTTCAGTGTGGATGTTGCTTTTACTAACGAAAAACGAAGATGAAATGATTAAAATTATATAATAATTAATATACGTTCTCGTTGATAGACATTTGAGAATATTACTGTTAAAATTCACGTCCATTTATGGCGGAGGACTGAATACTGAGCTGATTTAGTGATTTAATACATTGAAAATATGATATGCCTAATGGGTATTATAATTCAATAATACTAACTTCATAGTCAAGCCCCCAACTTGTGTTGCAGTAGATGCCTGCTCCGCAAACTTGAGGTTAGAATCGAATCTGTTTACAACTTTCATTTTACTGAGGAAAAGTCTAAATCAGTGCGTCGCTATTTTTAAGATCCAATTGAGCGAGTTGTTGCTGTTTGTACTCCTGCCTTCCGCAAGTTTTCCTTTCTTCAGAAACTAAAAATTAACACATCTCTTTAATTATTAGTCTACAGTTATTTTTATCCCTAAATGAAGAATTGGAATAAAGTCACACTTTAGAATCTGAGTTAATGGGTCGAAAGGAACAAAATGACATTGTGTAAATATTTGCTTCACATTGAAATAAACCACAGCTATATCATGTTATTTTCAATATATCAATAAAATTACTTTATTCACTGACATTCACTTCTTGTAATAACACTTTTACGACCAATTATACCATATTTTATGATACTAAACACCTTCCTTTGATAAGCAATATATTAAATTGATTTTATTTCGACACTTCGAGCCTGATTATCACATAGCATTGTGTAGCATTATTGCATAATTAAATAATAATGAGTGTAATCGTGCCGAGAGATTAAATGTTCTAAAATAATTATTTTATTTTCTTGTGCCTGAAACATTTTAGTTTCTGTGCATGTCGATGTATTCTAACATGAACAATATATAATGCTTTCTTATATCCTTTGCAAGCTAACGAAGCATTGGCAATGCACGACGGAATTAAATTCTTTAATATGGTTATAACCGTCGACATTTATAGAGAAATGCCTTTGAATGTGGACATTTAAAGGAAAATATTAGATATGGAAGAATGATTGATAGCTGAAGCAGGCGTATTCCCTGTGTTATCTACAGCAATTATAATCAATACCTTCTAAAGCTTCCAGTTCTAGAATTTCAGTCCTAGTGCAGAAATATGACACTATTGTATAATAATATGTTTGACACAGGTTATATGAATAATGATGTTCCCGTTAGGACGGAAAGAAAGGGAGAAAAATGCGCCAGGTGGGATTCGATCCAAATTCACAGACAATGTGGGTCCGCGTTAATTTAGAATGATTGCTGAAATATTGCTTTTCAAAGTTGCAAGGTAAGCCAATGGCTGCCACCCCCTCTTAACAGCAAGGGAAGCATACGTGTATGGCAAATTTCATTCCCACACCATCTATTTTGGAGCGCCTGTGAATTAGGTGACCCTTCGCGCAGGTCTCAATGAAGTTAGGTATTTACTTTTATGAAAGATGATGTATAACATAATTCCACTTCCCATTTATAGGCGTTGTTAAAAGTTAATTTATAATACTGCATTTAGTATTATAAAATACAATTGGGTTATATGTTGATGATAACCAAACATATCGTTCTCTTAATGCTGAATGGGAGTTATGAGATGTTTTTAGGTTCTTGTAAAAGCAAATTGTAATCACAAACAGCAATGAGTTGAG
Source organism: Tenodera sinensis (assembly GCA_030765045.1). Taxonomy (NCBI): domain Eukaryota; kingdom Metazoa; phylum Arthropoda; class Insecta; order Mantodea; family Mantidae; genus Tenodera; species Tenodera sinensis. The sequence continues at coordinate 49,662,313 of CM060970.1, forward strand.
GAGACTTTTGGCACTCCTTAACGTCGAAAGGGCGGTACCTACTGCTTTGACCATACGTTAACTAGGGATTCTACATGACTAATGTAACATGTATGTCCAATACTAGTATTGTCAATAAAGCGCCGTTTCGCCTAAAAATGTCAAATAATTGGAGCCATATAGCTTCTTCACGAATGCCTATAAATGATGTAATATTTCACTATCACACAAAATTTGTGTAAACAATACTGTAAAGTCTTTTTACCTTAGTTCAAATGTATTTAGTGTTAGAATGTCAGGCAAAGCTTAATTTCGAATATAAATGTGGCAAAGCCACGTTGGTGCTTTCGCCTTGTTCTCACCCTGGGCGCATTCGATAGGATGGTATCACAAGGCATTGCTAAAAGGTAAGTGGTAAGGGAAGGGCAGGCAAAATATGCATGTACCGGGTATAAGCATTGGCGGGCGGGATGGCAGCTTTAGCTTCATTTATGGCTGTGTAGTAAAATCAATTACTATCATTTTAGTTCGTAATGGATGATGAGAATGAGGAGGATGATAAGAAGAAGAAGAAGAAGATGATGAAGAAGACTTAAATGAAATGGAATTAACAGAAGAAATGATACAGCAAAGTTAAGAAAGTTAATATGACATTTCGAAGGTTTCCAGTTGAAGAACAGAAAACTGCGATTTGGACAGAAGAAAGGAGAAAAAGTCAGTGACAGGATGAAGAAATATTCGAAATATAGAAAGGAAAAAGAAAGGAAATGAATATAAATGCAGTGGGTTGCTTAACGTGATCTCCATAAATGGCCTGAAACGAAGCGAAACTAAATAATATATGAACATTGTTTTAATCCTAAAATATGTTGTTTCAACTGTTTCATTTTTCGCTTTCTTAACTATAGAAAATCAATTCTTCATTATTAAATTAAACCCCTAGCACAAGAGCCCAGGAAGGGCCAAGGCTTGCCACCCAGCCGCTACATCCCCCGCCTCTGCCCACTACAGGCATCATTGGTGGGGCGCAGTACTGGAGAGTAAGACCTGGTCAGTGCACCGAGCCCTTTCGGCCAGTAACACCATAGCTCCTTAATTGGACCTAACGAGACTTAGTGCACCCCGTGGCAGACCTCACAACGAGGGAAAAATCCCCATGCTGGTAGCGGGAATCGAACCCGGGTCCTCCGTGCCAGAGGCAAGCGCGCTACCTACGGAGGCGGTAATCTTCAATATTACTTGACCAAATACATCATTTCAGTTACATTCACACCTATCAGGTACAACATTTCGATTCGTGTGGATTTGCCCCAGAAAGTTGCCCTTCAGCGGTACGGTAAACGCACTGGGTAAGCGTTTTGTTTACATCTGAGGGCAGTGCTGGACTCGAAGCACACGCCTGTGGGCACAACACAGATCGCTGGCATGTGTGAGGACTAATTTCATCAGCTGTTTCCGTTTACACCGTCGAAAAATGAACATTTTTACAAAACAATTAAACCTACCGAAACGAAACTTAGTATTTTACATTTCTCACACCTGCATTTATTAGCTAGATTATTCTGACCGAAGAAGGACCTTTCACCCTGTATGACAATGTCCATATGCTTTTAAAAATATCTCAAACTACATGAACTAGATCCACAACTTTAACTTAAGCACTGCGATCACTTTTGACGTCAATGCATCCTATTTCTAATACGGCAAAATTTGTAAACCACACATAAGATTGCTAATACATGAGCTAGAAGGAACATTTCTTGAGCTGGATACTAGGCCAGACAAAGTAGTTAATATAAAATGCTATCGCTATAGCTATAAAGGTGTTATCGAGGCCATTAACTGAACCTCAAAAGACATTAAAGCTGGCATTCGGCAGTAAGAGTGCAGCACCGTGTAAGAATGGCACCACAAGTGGAGGAGCTCCATAACCCTAAAACAGGTATACTGCAATTATGGTTCACAAATATTTCCTTCTTAAATTAGAAGCAATTCGCATTTGTATCATAGATTATGATTAATAAGTGTATTGACAATAATTTCTCTGAAATGTTATAAATTACTACCGTGGTTTGGCGATTTTATTCCTACAACTTTTAGACTTACGTTGGATGCTATAAAGATTCCAAAATAAACAATATAAATAAATAGAAACACCGAGAAAATAGTATGCAAAAGCACTGTTGAACGATCCCAAACAACGAAAGGAAAGCAAATGGAGAAAGCTGTGTGAATGTAAACCATTGCATTTCTATATGAATCATAAACAATTGTATGAACTCTATGGAAGAGGGAGCAGAAAAAGAAATGTAATTGTGTTTCATAAAAGAAAAGTGTAGAGAAAATCGTGTGGATGTAATGTGTTGTATTTCTATTTAAATCATAGAAAGTTGTATGAATTGCATGTTGAAGGGTGAATAGAGAAAGAAGTGTGATCGCATTTCGAAAAAAGAAAAATAAGCAGAGAAAATCGTGTGAATATATGTGGCATTTCTGTTCCATAGAGAACCATTAATTATTGTAAGTCGAAAGGCGAGTAAGGAAGGATAAGTGAACGTATTACGTAAAAAAATAAATAAAATAAATACATACAAAAAAATACATCCGTAACCCTGAACTATCTCAAAAAGAAAAAGTCTGCATTTTGAGGGCTGTATATGTGTGTCAACAAATAATAATGAATGATAAATATTAATAGCATATTTTAATTTTCATATTCGTGTAATAAGTGATTAATTTAGCGCATGTAAGAAAAAATATTTTATTGTTTAACCAGGCTGTCAATTGCCAGGATTACATCAGCGTCGTCGGTATGCCGGAATTTTGTCCCGCAGTTCTTTTATATGCCAGTAAATTTACTGACATGGAGCTATCGTTTTTAAGCACACTTTAACCATCAGTCTGAGCCGGATTTGAACCCGCGACCATGGGATCAGTAGGCCAGCGTCTAACCAACTGAGCCACCCAGACCGACAATGCATACAGGAGCTATGAAGTTAAAATAAGATGATAAAAAGAAAACGATAAAATTTTAGTGTTAGCCTCCCTCTCCTCATAAGAGGAACAAACACACAATCTATCTTAGATTTTAGTGCGCGAGACGGCTCCGCGATACCGCTTGAGGCTTACATTCGTGAGGTTCCGGGTTTGAATCCTCGTGAATCCCCTCTATTAGTACATAAGTAGGCATCTTTGCATTTACTTTAAATTGGCATTATGGCATTTGGCTTTATGGCAATACTCTTTAGTTACCCAATAGGAAAGGGTAAAAACTAACAACTAATAAAAATCCTAAACTCTGAAATTATTTGAAACGCTCAAAGTTTATAGGCATATAATTTCTGATAAGTTTTGCTACTTACATAATTTTATTAGGATAATATTTAAGAGGTAACATAACTGTTTGACTACTAAATATCATGGTTTTCGTCAACCAGTTAAGATGGGAAAAATGTGCAATTCCATTCAGCAAAAAGTATAAGGAACAGAAAAACATGTTCATATTTTAATTAATACCTGGAAATCATCTGATATTTTGTACTCACTACGACTCTCTCTAGTTTCGCACTATTCTTACAAAACCGTATTCCCGTATCTACTGCATGTTAATTGAGGTAAACATTTGTAGAAATTCTCATTGAATAGGAATACGGATTTAAGGGATAGTCAAATGTTTTAAAGCTGGTCGCTATGTGATGGCCTTGAAATTCCGATCTTTGCCTGACCAAGATAGAAAAATAAATAACGACTTGGAAAATTCAGACAAATAACGTAAAATATCTCGGAAGTAGTAGAGAGAGAGGGAAATATATAGACAATTGTGTGTTTTACCAATAAGTCTAATTTTTGGGGAGTAAAATTTTGTATCTTTTATGGTTTACTAGTTAAACAAAAACCATTCAGCATGAAGGACCTCTGATGACATTCTTAGAGCATTCAATATATAATATGAATTATTTCATTTGTCATGAAATTATCTGAAACATATTGTATTTTAATGAAAATCGTTCGAATAATTTTTGGTAAGATCAACATTTTCAAAAAAATGTCCCATGTAAACTTAGTTTGGAATAGGGGTTATTTTTTTAAAAATCTTGGTGCCGCATCCTTGAAAGATGCTCAATTAAAATACAAAATTTGATATTTAATGGACTTATAGTTTGAGTTATGGTAATACCATAGTCACATGCTTTTGGGGAGGATTCAGGGACTTCAAAACGTGTATTTCCAGTGAAATCTGGGTATCGAATTCTTGGATGAAGTGTAGTACTTTCTATGTATAAGATACCGAAAGTAAAATCTTACTACGGTTTCTAAAACATGATGCGACATCTTTGCTGCATAGAGAAAGGAGGTACAAAGAGAAGTAAACAATAATAGGAGCAGTTGCTGTGAATTCCGGTTAGACAATTCTGCACCAACACAAACTGGAAGACCTTGAGCATCCCTGAACCTGACTATAGCATCCCAAGAGATGCCGCAGTCACCATATATTCTCCGGAATTAAAACGCGGGACATATCTCCGTGATTACCGTGTGCTTACGTATTCCCCTACGTGTCATCGACTAAAGAGAAAAGTCACGTAATATTACACAGAAGATCCCACACTTTGTGATACGTACGCCAGTGTGTGGCGGAACGTTAAGGTAAACAACGGCTTCTACAAGACGCGGTGCTTCTAACTTAGGCAGGTTAGTAGGTCTTATATCTACAGATTTGTGGTTAGAGTATTTGAGGGGTCAGGATAATAATTGTAATGGCTCGTCAGGACATTTTAAATGGCCCGTCGATACGAGCTCAAGATCCAATCACAGCTTTACAAACCCTTTCCCTTTCGATTCTGAAAACCTAGTATAAGTTTTTACTGTGGCTACAATGTATTTGCAGTAAGTAAGAAGTAAATAACTTATTTGTTAACGAATCTATCAATTGCCAAGTACCACAGGGATGCCGGAAGTTCGTCCCGCAGTTCTTTAATGTGCCAGTAAATATGATATGGGGCTGCCTAATTTAAGCCCACTTGAAATCATCGGTCTGAACCGGATTTGAACCCGCGACCTTGGGGTCAATAGGTTAGCGTCTAACCAACGGAGCCACTCAGACCGACAAGTAGAATTATTGTATTCCACCCCAGAAAAGAAATTTCACCGTAAATAAATATTTCGAGACTCCCTGAACCTAAAGAATGGAAAAAAATACTATTTTTATAAAATGAGTGTTCAAATGTATGTGTGTGTGTGCCTGTCTGTGTGTCTGTGTGACTTGAGTACTCTCCAAAGATGCTTCAAAGAAATCTCTTAACCCAAAACTACCTTTTACATTAAGCATTTTCGAAAGTTTGGATTTGCTCAAAATCGGCTCTAATGATTTTGACTAAAATGCCATATATTTAAGATACTTTTATGGCAAATGAAATTTATGTTTTGAATTTTCTAGTATAGCACATAAACTCTCGATGATTTTTGCTTAATTGGTAAACCAGGCATGGGCATGAGAGAAGAGGCAGCGATTGAACTTACTTTACCCCTCATTCTCTTGCCGAGTGACAAAGATTGTTTGATAGAACACCTGCATTGGTGGGTTCATTCCACCTGAGCGGCAGTAATAATTTCTACAGTTATTAACTATTTTGTTTATATTAAACATGTTTTGCATATAATAATTATTACAGCTTCCTACTGTGGTTAGATGAATTATATAACCTTGAAGTTTATGACCTGCCTTTATCTTATTCACATAATATCCTTACGCTGCGCTACGATTAACATACTAAATTGTTTCTCTTTCACAATAAACAAAGCAGTAAGCTTCCACTGCTATATACCCTTAAAATATTTTAAAACTATTTCATCAATATAATAAATTCCTTAGTTTTAAACTTAATATCATGTTCAAACTTTGAAACACGAAATACAAGTTTATATTAGATAAACTAATAAGAAACTAAACCAGTAAGAATGGGATCATATAGTCTCTGTTTACAAATAGTATTCAAAAGTACCCTTTGAATTTGTAAATAAACACTTGTAAGGTCACAAACGTTTGATTTATGCTTATAATCAAAGTTGCATTTGTAAGGCTTTATATTTGCAAATTGAAATCCGCATATCTACCACTCTTCATGAAATAGTCATACTCGCCACAGAATGAGGTATATGAAGGGGAGGGATGGCCATTGGAGTGAGGCAAGAACATGTTTCAGGGGAGTTCCCCAGTTGAGCCGATTTTGCCCATGACTGTGGTAAACCGTAAGAGATAGCCCAAATCTTACTGTACAAAAAAGATCTGATTATAACCCACAAGTTATATTCAAATATATTATATGGAAGGCCGTTATTCACTTTTTATTTCTTGGCGTGCAAAGTGAACGGAATTTCAAAGCTTTCATATAGGGACCAGGTTTAAAGGCTGCAGTATTCCCATATTCCGCTTGCACTTACAAAAAAATGCAATAAGCTAATTTCTGCAAATGTTTATCTCGACTAACATAAATATAGAGGAGTAGGAGTTTGTAAGAATAGTTAATACAAGAGTAGCGAAAGTCATGCGAGCACAACACCAGATCTTTTAAAAAATAACGAAGTATTTTTATAAATTCAAAAACGTTTAATCTATTTGATTATGAAGCATTAAATGTATACCAATTGTTAGAAATATTCTTGCCAACGTGCCAATTATCGCACTATTTTGCGTGCGAACTCTTCGTGTGGTTATCGTATATTAAACAACATCCAAGTATGTTGGCTTGATGTTAAATTGTATTGACTTTAAGGTTATTTATCTCGTACATGCATTTTCGTGTTAACGCTTGAACAACACACTCATATACGTGCAGTGGGTTGCACCTAAGTTACTGCGATCAAGGATGAAAAACTCTTGCAGAAGTTGTCATTTTTTTCCATCAGGTGATCGGAAAATCATACCTTTCGTTGAGAGAGGAAGTGGGGCGGGAGGTTGGATACGTCGATAGCTGCTTTCGCAAAAACAATAACATGCTATCAACTCTTTAAAGTTAAAAGCCAAGAGGAGATTTTAATTCTGGAAAATGTTTCACTGATTGCCATGTTGCCTCCAAACATGCTGAGGTGTAGTTCTACAGTGGATCAATAATAGTAGTCACCTTCTTTTACGATGATTGGAGTGGTGAATATTTAATTGACATCCTCACGATCGTCAAAGTGATGAGCCTGAATTAACAATGTCCTCTACACGTCAGCTGCAATTAACTAAATATACCTTTCTCTTCATTCTAAATAACGAAGAGATACTGTTGTTGCGAAGAGGTCAACCTGGATATTGACATCTCTAATAGCGGGCTGGTTTATCTGTCGAAGTATTTCACACTTTCTTCATCATCATCATCATCATCATCATCATCATCATCATCACCATCATCATCATCAAGATAGGCCAGATAGACCTGTTTTGACTCAGAAGAGATCTTCCCAGTGTCTCCGCGGTCTTCCAACTTCTCTCCTACCAAGTGATTTGTACTGCAAGGCCTGTTTGGTTAGTCTTTCTCCTGCCACTTCATTTTGTACTTCCTGATTTTGTCGTTTAAATTAAATATTTTTAGTTGCTCTCTTATTATTTCACTTTTAATACGATTATTTACATCTGTATATATTATGAATTTGATGACTCGTAAAATATTTTCTGCGTAGTGCACGATTACAAAAGCAGTCAGTTTCACGTTCTCTACTGGATTATGGCTGATAGGAGAAGTACTGTATTTCACCCAAGAATTGAACATCGAAATTTTACCGAAAATACACTTTTGAGATCAAGACTCAAAAATAATTTAAGAAAAAGGTAAGCGTGCGCGCAACGCGAATAAAAAACCACACAAGCACCAAGCTCAAGAAATGTTTATCTTTCAGGGTACGAGGGGAAACTTTTCACGAAATACTCTAAACCAAGCAGTCCTTAAAATGAGAAAATAATCACCCTCTAAAATTCACTTAAATGGTTTAACTACAAACTATTCATGTGAAAAGGTATTTATCGATCTACTTTATATTAATCGAAATAAACATTCGAATTGAGTTTCATTACACATTCCTTTGTATTGCAGCAAAACTACATGCAAAGTACAGAGGAAGTCTTTCTTCAATTGTTATAAATATGTTCCTGTAAAGAACCTTTTTTGAGTAGACGAACCGTTCACCATTTTAATTTATTGGAACAGCGAGGGTTATCCTAACACAGAATTATTACAGTTGTTTGTTTTAGAGAAAATATAAAGGACGTGCTTAAAAATACGGTATTTTATTATTTGAAATCCAATCTTTGTAAGCGTAGAAACTGCCTAAAATACATCCTTCTACAGTAAAATGTACCTATTTGTCTATTCATCCCTCTGGACCTATGCGCCATGAGATACGCCAGAGTAAAATAAGGATCCGAAGGCTCGCCCGCACGACACGTAGGTTTGTACCTACCGACACACCCCTTCACTTACCGTGAATGCCATTTTACTCGCAATAGTGGTGGATTGCAACAAAGTGATACGCTGTATATACTACATATGTTTACTTTCTCTACTAGTAAGTAGAGGAAGTATTGTACGCCACTCAAAAATTCGACGTCAAGATCTTACCGGAAATATACGTTTTGAGCCCCCCCTGAGTCCATAAACATCATTTTTAGAAAAAGGTCCATGCGTGTGTGTCTGTCAGTCTGTGGACAGCATAACTCAAAAACGAAAAGTCAGCTAGAAACCAAAGTTGGTATTTAAATTTAATGTCTTTCAAGGATGTAACACGAAGATTTTGAAGAAAATTGCTTTACCCTAAACTACACTTCACATGGAAAATTTTTCAAAAATGTTTGTTTTCTTGACAATGGCTATAACGATTTTGATTAAAATGGCATATATTAGAGTAATTACTCTGGATGACTTTTGAATAATTCGTAAACCGTAAGAAATAGACACAATCTTACTATACAAAAATGAAGATCTTCCTAAAATATACAATTTTGTCCAAGTTTTTTTTTTTTTTTTGGGGGGGTGGAATGAGCCATTTCAAAGGTACTCCTTGTTATTTGTGTGAGTTTTGGAGAACTTATGCTTCTGTCAAATGCAACATCGTTATTCATTTTTATACGTTAACCGTGCGAAGAGAACGGTATCTCAAAGCGTTAAAAGATTTGACTACCGCTGAAAGCCTACTGTATTGTCATATTCCCCTTGTACCTCCAAGGAAACAAGCAACTAGATAATTTCTGCAAAATAATGTTTGTCTCAACTAATACAAAGAAGATATAGGAATAACAGTTTGTAAGAATGGTGAGTACAAGAGTAGAGAAAGTCATGTGAGCGGAACACATCAGATTTTCTTTTTCAAATGAAGTGTAAAAAATAGAACTAGAATATCCGAATCTCATCTCTCGGCACAACCAAAAGTATCTGAAACAGATATTATGTCCAATTAGAAAGCTTAATTGCTTATTGAAGATTATTGATCACATGCCTTAAATTCCTTTGATTATTTTTTTTGAATGCATAGTAGGCCTTTCTATTGCACAATGGTTAGTTTTAACTAAAGTAACTAACATTGCAAAGGTTAATTTCCTCTCTCCGCCCTTCCAAATACAACATGTCATACGGGAAGTATCAAGGACTGGCTTGGTATTTGGACATGGCTGATCTATGTAGATCGAAGTGCGCGTGGTGTCCCCCTTTGTTGTACAACCAAATATGAACTCGTTACTTTCTCAATCAGTGGCCAAATTGCAAATATGCTACTAAGGTTCATTTTCATTAATGTCTGTTCATTGCACAACATGGATCAAGAATTACTGCAACATGGGGCTACGCCACATGAAATCAGACCCGTAAAGTGTTATCACACAAATTCCTCGATTCCCATAAAAGTTAATACTTCCGCAAGGATTGTGCTGAGTCAGATCCTAAAACTGCTGCATCACTGGCGTTCATCAGGTGTGTCATATCTGATGGCGAAATAGCCATTGTGTTCACTCTTTCAGAACAAAATTGTGAAATAGCAACGGGAAAACTATTTTATAGATGGGTCAATGATAAGTGAAAATGTGAGACTCCGGGTTCAATTCTCTGCGAGCCTGGCACTCCGACCATGGAAGTTTCCCAGGGTTGGTCGTCCTATGTGGTCTAGGGGTAACGTGCTAGCCTCTAGTTTCTGAGATCTGGGGTTCAAACCCGGAGGAGGGCGATAGTCTTTTTTTTTGGGGGGGGGGCGTAAAATTCCTTAGCATGGCTTTCTTCGAAGGGAAGTAAAGTCGGTGGTCGCATGTCGCAGATTTACGGCACCTTGAACCTCAAGCCTGAACAAAAAGGCCTCTGAGGAAAATTAAGTGGTCTTTTACACCCAATATAGAATGGACGCTGAGAACCGCATCCCATAAATAAAAAATCAAGTTCCCCGGATCTATAGGAGAATGATTTTTTCATGTTTTCTTTTTCCCATCCCCATTATTTCCTTCCTTTTATTTCAGTGATATAGGACCAGACTTCGGCGGTTGGTTGCACCAGAATGGTGGAATTAGCAATATACGAGAGCTGGAAAGAAATACGTGGCAACCTATGAATCTTGTGTGAACTACTTATTGTACAATCATGATGCTTTCAACATAATCCCGTCTCACGTTGCATCCATTACCAGATATGGGGAAGCCGCAGGATACCAGCAGCGGTACCCTCTTAGTTGATATCTGCAAGAGAGCACCCTATAGTTCAAAGTATGGACTTTCTGGTGCAGAAACGTATCCCTCGCAGTGGTTCTTTCATTTTAGCGAACAGGTGAGAGTCACACGCGCTCTTGTCCGGCGAATAGGGTGAGTGCTCTAGGACCTCCCACCCCTACCGTGCAAACAGGTTCCGCACAACTGTTGCGTTGTGACTAGGGGCGCTGTCCTTCAAAACAATGGCTGGATCGCTGTCTCGGAAGTTGGCTAGTTTCCTACGACGTGCTGGACCAATATTATGTTCCAGACGATTTCCACATGCAGCAAAGATTGAATCAATTCAATGACTGTTTTTGACACCATGTCAACCTCCACCTGATGCACACTATCACATCCTGCAACCCAACGTGCTACAGTCCGGTGTGGCATACTTGGTATGCTTCACGTAGCCCAGTGTCATTCCCTGACATTTTTTTCACGGGCAGATGGGTTGTGGATAGTAAGGCAGAGCTGGTTGGTATAAGAATTTGTGTCACGTTGGAACCGTTAGGCAGCAACATACATAGTCCTCCGGATCTGGTCACACTTTGCTCCCCCACCTCCCACCTATTTTATGACATCATCAAGGTATAAATTAAAAGGTACAGCAGATAAAGGACATTCTTGTCTAAGTACTTGATTTATATCAACCCGGCTTTTGGTTTCGCGACCTTTCAATAAATGAGGTGTCACCTGGCCGCGTTACGAGCGCTGTGCAAGCCGAGGACGGAGAGACAGAAAATTCGGGAGATATAATTATCCTTCCCAGCATTCGCCCGGTAACGAATGAAAACGCACGAAAAAAAGAACATGGGTTAGAAGGTCAACCGGGGGAATCGAACCCAGGACCTCCCGAATGTGAGTGCCACACGTTATCACGGAGCCATCTCGCTCGATATACCTTGGGTAAATACGTCTGTGGCAATTCTCATATCTAAAATGAACATAACCGCAGCTTAATGGCATATCTTCTGACTCCATTGCACTCAATAACACAGCGTCAGTTGTAGGAGCTAAAGCGAAGTAGATACCTAGCTGTAGGTACGTTAATGAGAAAACTTGAATTTCTCCACAAGCAGAGATTAGTCACACATCAGTAATTGGGATTTCAGTTTTAAGATAAGTGCACTGTAAGAGGCAGAAATAATCTCCGCGGTAGATAAAGATGCTGTAGAAGATGACATCTGCAAAGCTGTTTCATAATGATCGACATCCATAGTCAGTAGAGGAAGTATTGCATTTCTAAAATGTGATAGTAAATTCAAAATACAAACACTGTTTAAATTCAATCAATTTAAAGGTAAGTCAATGCAGTATTAATATTTTTATTTTTAATTTCATTTTACTTTATTTATTTGTTTTGTAAAATTTTGCTTTTTCAGAGAAGATACTTATTTAGCTAAGCTTGAAAAACAAAACTTGACTTGCTTGCTTACATTACCCTCGCCGTTATGTATGATTAACACCCTTTCGAACTTTAAACGTCAACTAAACATACATTTTCGTCGCAATCCTTAGAGCCGTTTCCGAGATATAGAGATACATATAAATATTTCATAAGCAACATCAACATTCCAGCTGTTAGACGTCCACTGCTGAACATAGGCCTCCACCATAGACATCCACCTAGTTCGAGATTTTCGCAGATCATTTGTTCCACCATGGAGTCAAGTTCTTTGTTGCTACCGTAAACTCTTATCTTCCAGGGCGTTAACACGTTGGCTGACGTCCTTCATCGTTCTGCTGAGTTCTTATATATCTCCGTTTACCCCGGCCAGTTGTATGTTAATCTCCCATAGTTATATCTTCAATCGGACATTCGCATTCCGGAGTTCATATTTTTCAATTTTGCTTCCAGTTCTGTTTCCTTCTTTTTCATTCCGGAGTTCATCAGGTCTTTCCAACTGAGGTGCTACCAGGGTCCCAGCCGGCACTGACAGTAGCACCGGTGCTGAGCTGGTCACCGGAGATATGGGAGAAGCACAAGCCGGTTGTGTTTTGTTTACAATTGAGAGCGGTGCTGACCTCGAAGCACGCGCCGGTAGCGTACAATACAAGCCGCTAGCACGTGCGATGTTGTTCCGCATTGCCGAAAAATGAACATTTTTCAAAATGGAACCTACCGAAACCAAATTTAGTATTTTATTTCTTACAAATCCATCTGTTAGCCAGGTTATTCTAGCCGAAGCAGTAGCTTCCGCCCACCTGTATGTGAAGATATTGACATGGCATTTAAAATGTGCATCTTGAACCTTTAACGAATATCCTATGAAATCGTCTTTATTCTGAATGACTGTTATAATTACGTCGAAATGTGTATATTTGTAATAAAAGTTTACCTAGATTAATAAAAAGTAGATATAGGAACGCGCTTTTGAAAGGATATTTTGGAAGAAAGATTATTTTTGCTTGTACTCTTATGTTATGCTTTTCATAAGATGGTGCTCATACATTTAATGTGTATTTTGTTCACAGATAAGAAAACTATGGCCTCGCTATCTGAAAGTCGAACGGAGTTTCTGGCTGCAGACGCCTTGGGATCGACTCCCAACGGCATCAAGTACAGCAGGAAAGGTGGCGTATTCGTCAACACCAAGAAGGCCATCTTTCTGTTCCTCCTCGTAGTGGCCTGCATGACCGTCGTGGGTCTCATCGTGCATTTTGTGGAAAAGGATACTCGATGGATTGTAAGTAGAGTAACAGAAAGGAGCATAGGAACTTAAATGGCAGTCATCATACACACACACACGATTAATATATCAGGTTGCTATGCTTGTTTTAATGTAACTCGCAAATTCTGACAGTTCCCTCAGCACACGTTACGTGCGTGGTAGAGGAGTGGCCAGGCAATCCCGCCACGGAGTCTATTGGCTACTTCAAGTTTAAACCTGGTTGTCATGACAACAGGCAGGTCTGTCACTCCCCTACCACGCACGTAACGCATGCCGAGGGAACTATCAAAATTCGCAAGTTAGGTTATTTCAAGTATAGAAGCGAACAATTGCGTTAATACGGTGGGAATGCAAATTGTCAATTAGTTACGCATGTGACTTTCTTCATTATAGATAAATTTGCCACTTAAAACAAGATATTTAAAGATAATGTGAAATAAATGACATTAAAATCAACTTGAATATTCCTTGATGCAGGTATTTAAATTTTTTTCGCGTACCCCAACGATATCATTCCATTCAGGTGTGTACATCCAGAATTAAGCTAACTTGGTTCAAAATTATAGGCATCTAATTATATTAAAAATTGTAATTATATAATTGTAACTTATAAATGATGCAATTCAGTGTCACTATAAAAACCAAGTTAGATAGCTCCGCGGTAAGGTGCTAGCTCATATTCGGAAGGTCCCGGGTTCGATTCCGGTCGACCACCCACTCTAATATTAGGTGTTTTATATTTTTCGCTGGTCGATAGGCGAATTCCAGGATAGTTTCTGATCTAACAAGATTTCCTTTCCTTATAATTTTTCAGATGTGCTTTTAGGTTTTGTGAGGTATGGCGCTGCCAAACATATAGCACAGATGCTTGCTCAAAGGACATATAACTACAGGGTTGCTTGGTTGACGGGTCGTTCATCGTCTTCTCTAGGTAGCTACAGCAGCAGGACGGGTCTTCAAGTCTGGAACTGTAAGGAACCTCCACGCGTCTCTGTGAACTGCGGCCTGTAGCCTCCCCTTTTGGGATGTTAGCCACAATAGATTTAGCATGTGTGCCTCTTCGTATATAACGTATACTAATATTAAAAAGGATACTTTCAACAGATCGAAATCAAAACTGGCCAATCTTCGTTCCAGCAGCAGGAAGTTCTCCAGTTGCACTATAAATTTAAATTTGTATCGTGAATTCATCTGTTTCTGGCTTCTTAATAAGATGACTGAGGTTTTCTACAAACCCGCTTTCCGACTCCTACCGGATAGGTATTTGTAGTAATACTGTCAGTGGTAATTCTGAATTCTGTGTTCTTTTGATTGCTTCGAATTCAAAGCCCTTGCTCATTTTAGTAAGTTTACGGAAAAAGAATATATGTAATTGCAGTGTCACCAACTTACTGACACATTTTTTACTAAGTTTCAGTGAATTATCAATGGACATTTTAAATAGACTAACTTTCAATCTCCCGGGAGGATCAGAGGAACTGGTTTAATCCAATCTTTCTCAATTTCTTAAAAATATTTAAAATACTCTTACTTGAGCGTTTGTAATTGAAATTTAGTTACTTTCAAAAGTCCATCACTTCCCTTTGTTCATTATGTTCCAACAAGTTGAAAAAATTGAAGCATTCCCTTTATTAACGCAGTCAATCTGAAGCAATATTTTTCTATAAAACCCTTCAACTTCACAGGATAAACGCTAACTCTGCTCTGGAAAATATGACACCGTATGTGACTTCAATTTTATAAGGAAACATTTTCTTGAGTTTTCAGCTCAAAAAGGCGAGTCACGTGCGAAAACAGTTGAGTACTTGTTGATCTCATTACGTTGTTTGAAAATATAGGAGCTTAGGACACACGACTTGATTTAATTGACTATATACTGGGTACTGTATGGCAGTATTCAGGGTTCTGTTCAAGCAGATTTGTATTTTTTTTTTTCGTTGTCATATTTTCCCAATATAATGTAATGCTGTCATATTAAGTTGGGGTTATATGCGTAGTTTGAAGTAATGGCATTTATGTAGAGATTTAAGTTCAATTGCAGGGAATTTTTGTAGTAAACTTGCATGGTTTTTAAAATTCACCTAAACTCAAGCATGGTGCTTGCATTTGCTGTGCTACATTCTCTGGTACCTATAGAATGGATGCACCTGAAATTTAACGGCTTGCTTTCAAATTACTGTTTAAATCACGCCTTATTTATATTTAATCTTAAATCCCTGCGGAGCTGTATTTGTTTCAAGTTAATTGTATGCTTCTTTTCTTTAGAGTAAGAAGGATAAAATGACAGAAGAGGCAACGATGGAAGTTCCCGGTAATACAGAGGCATCTAAAGGAGATTATGTGAAGCTGAGACTACCACGTCACGTGATACCTACGCATTACCGCCTGCAGTTGCAACCGTTTCTACAGAATGGTAATGGAGCAGACAATTTCACGTTTAAAGGTCACGTTTCCATCACAGTAATTTGTCACAATTCTACCAGCACCATAGTTCTTCACTCCAAGGAGCTACAGTTGGACCAGCAGGTATAGCTTTAGATATATTACATACTCTCCCCTCTTTTCTGCTTTAGTTTAATCTCTCTTTCTTCATGTGTAGTCTTTACTATCATTACTCATTGACTTTCAGTAGATAAATAGATCATTATCTTTCCTCCAAATAATATTCCGTACTTAAGTTTTTGACTGGTTCAAAAAATTCAGAGGAAGAGAACTGACTGAAGATGATTCACGACCTGACCACCTTCGAACATCAAGAATGGACGAAAACGAAGCAAAAGTTCTTGAAATTGTTAGGAAGGATCGTCGTTCAAATGTTACCACAAGGGTGTCTTAGATACCATGTTTGTGAGATCAGACCCATAAGACCTGAGACGTAGAGGAATCACTCCTAAATGCTGCACCAAGTCAACACACAAAGCATTTCTGTGAAATAGTTGACAAGCATAGGTATTATCTCTAGTTATAAAATGTACCAGCTCACCCTCTGTCTTTTATGTTCCTCAAAAACAACTGTGCATTAAAAGGAACCTGGTTCAAGTCTCTCAAAGCAGTAAAAGCAAAAGCCAAAAGCTGGTGACAGAAGCAGAACCTAAAGCATTGCTTCAAACAGTGGAAAATGGGCACGAGCGGTCTCGAGATCGAGGAGACTATCTTAAACGTAATTATACTTCCAATGTGAAATGTTTTCAATAAATGTTTTGAGACCCCAATCCAGTTATTTTATAACCACACATCGTATGCAAACAAGTCCTAGAATGGCATGGATCGTGAGGAGATGCACGCAACAATTGCAAAACAAGATAGCTGAAACACTTAGAATTGTAGTCTTACTTATATTTAAGCAATAACATTAAATGCAGTGACCTTTGTGATTTAACAGCATCCCATTTGTTTCTACATCAATTACTTTATATTTGCGCTAACTACTTGGAATCATATAAGTAAGACTACAATTCTAAGTGTGAAGGTCTCTAGGACTTACAAGCCTAGGGTCAGAGGAACCTATGGACCGGACAGGTTGAAGACCTGGAAGTGGGTGGTCAGCCAAGCACCAGGTATGAGAGTGAGGAAGAGGATGATATGAAATGCAGGCGAAATAGATGAATGAAAAGGTGATGGAGCATTTGCTGCAATGGGTGGCGGGGAAACTTGACAACATATCCCACCACGTCCCTGGAACCCGCGAACGGTTTGTACTAGTCGAACGGTGTAACCGCTCGGCCACGGCACTGCCCTATTTTATATATTTCAAGTAAAATTCTTCTAAGCAAATCATTCTACGTCTATTGCTTTAATTAATTTATAAATTGCTATTTCTTTAACAAACTATTATGTTAATTATTGCATGTAAGTCCTGATATGACTCCTGCGTTATTCGGTCTATAAACGAATACGCTAAGAAAATCGATAATAGTTCATAGAATGACTTTTTAATTTTATGTGCTCTCCAATAGGTGAACATTAGTCTACCTACAGACTTAACTCCTGGACCGCCGGAAAGTGTTTCTTCCAATACTGCAGCTGTCATGTCTTCCTTACCATCCTCAACGATGTCCTCAGAGATGTCTTCAGAGATGTCCTCAACGTCAACCTCTGGTATGTAGTTAACGTAAACAAGACAAGATTTAGCATTTTATAAACCACTGTGTTGCCTTATAGCCGTTTAGATGCCTTCTAGCTGCTTGTGGACGTAAATTTCTCGGTATACTAAATTGTATATCCCCATAAAACTATAAGAAATATTTATTTCAGTCAGTTTCTAAGACAAGCAAAAATCCATGAAAAACGTAAAATAATGCATCTATTAAAATGATTAGTCCGAGTTTCTTGTAAAAAAGAATAAACGTTAACACGTGAAATGTATTTGTGAACGTGTTGTTTAAGTGATATTTTAAATTGGTATCAAATAGGTATTCCTATGCACGCCAACTAAACTTAAGCTGTGGGCTATCCAAGTGTTAATTCATTTACACTTCATTCAACATTAATTCTTTCGAGACTAATTAGGTATGCGTAGGAAATAATGCTAATAAAGGTTAAAAGTCTCCTCCAGATGAAAATCGAACCCAGATCACCATAGATCAGCCATGTCCAATCGCTGAGCCAGTCTTTGATACTTCCAGTATGAGTAGTATTTGGTAGGAGGGAGAGGAGTATGCAGTGTCAAGTGGTGTTATCTTAAGCTAGGGCTAAATATTGCGCATAAGAAGGCCTTCTATGCGTTCACAATACCAAAGACATTTAAGATATGTAATAAACTATAATCTGTAACAGATAGTAAATTAAGCTTCCAAATTCGGCATAATATGCATTATAGATATTTTACCAGTGCCGAGAGATGGAATATGAGGTTCTAATTTTATTTTCACGTTTTATTTGCTATATTCGAGAAAAAAGTTGTTCGTAAATTTATCTGGAAGCACACACTACCAATATACGAGCGCTAAATGCCTTAAGACGAGTAAATTTATCTCTAGGAGCAAGTTTAAATTCCTGGATTACTAAATACTCTGTGCAAATACTTTAAAGAATACTTTTAAACAGTGAAATAACTCTGTTACAATCTGCCACTGTTTGTTACGAGTACGATGGCACTCACTGCAAGTGAAGAGGTGTGTCGGTAGGTACCAAGTCCACGCGACGCGCAAGGAGGGTGAACCATGGTAGGCTGAGCCTCCGTTTGGACATGGCTGCCATAGCAGCTATTTTCAGCAAGAATTACCTAATTTAGCATTAACTCTTCCAGAAGCTACACCAACACAATCTGACACTGCATCTACAGATGCTGACCAAGGAAACTCTACAAGTCCAGCTGGAGGTCGCAGAAAGAGACGCAGTCCATTTCGTCATCGTGCTGACAGGTAAAACAAATCACAGTCGAAACCAGCTTATTTGTTCAGTGCCAACCAAACATTCATTTAATAATAATCAAATCGCATCATGGTGATATAGTTTTAAACTTCAATTATTTTACATAGATTTACTGACATATTCTTGTATCTTGACAAAATAGATAGGGATTTTATGTGCTTTAACCCTTGTTCTGCAAGTTTGGAAACAGTGAAGGTATAAACACCTGAAAAAAATAAACCACACTCTGTGTTTTCACTCTCAGCAAAATATGTATAAAAATCTGTAGTTATAACCCCAATTTGCGATATTTAAAAAACGTTTTGATTGTCAAAAAATCAATATTATCCATGACGCAATCCAAAGCCATATATTTTTGGCTTGGTAGAGACACCATAGATATTATTTTAACAAAATAAATAGAATAAAAAGATAAAAAGTTACACATTATTTTTCTGTATGGAAATATACAAATTTAATTTATTTTTTCGGCTCCGCTACCTTATAAATTTAGAGTAAAGGTTAATAATTGCTGCTCAATTACTTAATATTTGCTAAAAATGGCTGAGATTCTTTTTCGTGTGTTTTTCTTAAGCTTATTACTTATTCTTTCATGAAACAGTTTTTTCTTAATATCCGCACATTTCAAAGCACGAGTTAAAGTTTCAGTTTAAATACCTCTGCCGTTTAGTTAATGTTCATTGATGAGCTTCAAATCTATTTTTCTAAATTCCTTTTCTTCATATTTTTAATTATTCAAAATATTCAGCAGACTATGGTTTTTCAGAAGTGTCAGATACTAAAAAACTAACGCCCAATTATTACAACATATTTATTTGATTTGTAACTAAATATTTTTCTTAACTCTTTCTCAAAATATTAAATTTCAGTAGTATATACATCGGAAAAAATGTTCTAAAATACTAATCTAAATTAATCAAAGGCAGCACAAGGTTTTTACTTTGGGTTTATAAGTTCAAGGACAGATATAGTAATAACATTTTTGTGCCAGGATTATTTTGTATTAACGTGTCACTACTGAATATTAGGTTTAGGAATATCTAGCATAAAAACCAGAGTGAAAAGAAACCAAGTTGAACTACCACTCAGCCACCCCCATCCTTGGTAGTCTGCTTGTATTTGTAGACAGTACTCATTAGACCGTGTTTACCTGCCCCTCAGGGATTCCTGGCCATTGTTACTCTCGTTTTTTATATTCACATATGCTTTGGGTGGATACAGGGCGGAAGGTATCGTTTCGGCTAGATTACAAAATGCGGGGTCCTTAATGGTATGGGCACGTTAGAAGAATGCGGGAGAGCAGGTGGCCCAAGACCTTTTTAGGATTGTCACTTCATGGAAGAAGGAAGCGGGGCAGGCCAAGAGCAACTTGGAGAGGGAACAATCATAGATAGATGAATGATCGAGGCCGAGAAGGATGACTTGTTCAAACGAAAAGATTGGCAAATGGGAATACAGGGCAACTGCTGAAGAGTAGAGAAGCCCTTAAAAGTAAAAAGTACACGCCGGTGGGCTGTGTTTTATCAGACTGGTGTGTGCTTGGAGGCAAACTCTGGCTTCCAATATAAACAAAACACTCGCCCATTGAGTTCACCCTAACAGAGAGAGAGAGGGGGGGGGGGATTACCTTGGGCAACTCCACACTATTCGAAATGTTATGCCTCAAAGGTGTGAATATCACTGAAATGATGTATTCGTTCAAGTAATAATGAAGATGCAATTTTCCATAGTTAAGGAAGCAGGAAAATAAAGCTATCAAAACCACGTATTTTAGGATTGAAACAATGCTGACATAAAGGGATACAGATTTTTCCCAATAATGCACATTATCATTATCAGTATCCTCATCCATTACGAGTTAAAACAATAGTAATTGCCTTCAATATAGAAATACCTTCATTTTCGTAAAACAATTGCACTCTTCTGAAGTTACTGGGCTGAAATAAAACTAATAATCTCCTTGTCATAAATAACAGCTCCAGCTGCCACCTCACTCACCAATGCTTATACCTGGGGCTTGAATCTCTCGCCCACTGTTCCCTTTCCCCTCATTTTTAGTAACACCAGACCATACTTCCCCTAACTACCCTCCATCTGAATGTGGCCGCCGTTCAGGCGACGTGACGTTGCCAAATCTCTTAGAAATTAAACTTTGCATTACATATTAGCATTAAGTTGTAAGCAAATTAATTCGAATTAAGGTAGGAATACATTACATCATTGTTCATACAATATTTGCGTAACAGTGAAATATCAAACCATTTATATACATTCATCAAGAAGCTAGATGGCTCCAAACATTTGACACACTTTTTTCAGCTAAAGGTTTCTTTAATGTCAATAATTGTATTGGACATCTTCATTAGGCTCATCGTGTAGAATCCCTGGGCGAAGCAGTACCTTCCACTCGATATATTTTTAAGCGACTGCTTAAGAATCCTTATGCTTTTTGGGGGTATAGTTCTGTCCTATGGTAGGTGAAACTCCACTTTCCAAAATTTTGTTCTTTTTTATCCATTTTTTAACTCTCCTTAGCTTCTTATCTTCTTGATATCATCTACTTTCATACTGCAGAAGTGTATACAAGGTTCTTTTCTAAACCAACAGGAGAAGAAGTGTTGATTCTGTAACCACCTCAGCCACCGTTACATCCGATGAAACACCGAGGGTTACCGCGGTATCGATGGACACTGCATCTAGCATGGTAATGTTCAATTTGGACCGCCCTCTGGTGGTAGGATCTAGCTATGTATTGAATATAGCCTTCTCAGGGAAGCTTCAAGACACACTCTATGGCTTCTATCGTAGCAGTTACCAGGATGCATCTGGAGCTAAAAAGTAAGTATATTGTTTTGTCCTTACCATTCTATAACATTCTTTAATGGGAGAACTAGAGAAAAATTAAATCACACAAAAGGTTTCCAACTGGAAGGATACTACCATGTTGGGATCTGCTGGCTGACCAGAGGTATTGTCAAAATAATGACAACTTTTTGGGTGATACGTAAGAAATTAAGATACAAATTTGTTCAGTTAGATCACAGCCTCTCAGGGTGCATGCACAGTACGCAGTATTTAAATGGTTAATTTGGTTTTCTTAGTGACAAATTCTGGTCTTTTGTTTTAATGAACTAGAAACCACTGGTACAAATCTCATTTTTTGGTAAGAGAATGCTCTTCTGCAAGATGTAGGAACCTCTTTAATTGTTCCTCTCTAGCGTCCCCGATGATTTCACCATGTTTCTTCGTGTACTCTGTTATGGTGTCTTTCAACAGATTATTTTTTCACACAGTAATTATTGTGTCTCACATGAGGTATCTAGCTCTATTGATCCAGACTTTCAAAAACATAGGAATACTCTCACTCTGACTTAAAGGACGTACGTTATTCTTTGTTTTCTTTGGAGCAGGTTACTCCATTATTACTTGTATCTAAGCAAGCCTTCAATCAACACATGCTTCCCCGCTTTTTCGCTTCTTCTTTCTGCGACGCGCGAGTTGAGCCGAGTTAAATCGAGCTACCACGATGCACGGTGCAAGAAACCTCTGCGCTTTGTATTGCACCGAGAACAATTTATCTCCATTTTTCTTTCCTTCTGTTTCCTTTTTCACCTTCAACTCGTGTCTTAAATTTGTAGTATGTACAATCAATTACGCATGCACTAATTTTTTGTGTAATTTGACTGTCTCTCTGTCTGTATGCTGGTCTACTGGAACGCAGAGTATTTTCGGAAATAGATCAGCGCGTGCCTGTGTCTATGAACAGCATTACTTGAAAACGAAGACTGACATGAACACCAAATTCCGTATTTAAGTTCGTCGCTTTTCCAAGGATGCCACCACACAATATCTATCAAGAAAATTCCCCACATCTAAAACTACGTTTTGAATGGGCATCTCTGTGGCTACCTTCTCCAAAATTGATCCAAGGAAAATTCTGGGCAGTTACTCAGGGATCTGGCAAGGGCGTTGTCATGGGGTGGGAAACTAACGATACAAGTCCAGTGGCTAATTGCATCTTGCATGTACTAAATGTTTCAGGTTGTAGAGTCCTGTGATGCGCCGGAATTTTTGTACAGTCATAATCAGAAAAGCATGTTCAATTGAATAATACCCGAGCATAATGAAGATCACATTCCTGCTCAAGCACATAAGACGCGTGTACTACATTTGGCAGTGCTGATAGGAGGGGCAAGCATATGATTCTCTAAATTCCTCGCCTTCACATGATTTAACTTTTGCATCTATTCTAGTAGTAAGTAAGTCTGGATTTTTCACCTTTGACTGAACATTTTTGACCTAATTGTATTGATTTTATTATAGATGGATGGCTGTTACACAGTTTGAACCACAGTCTGCACGCCAAGCGTTTCCTTGTTTCGATGAACCCGACATGAAGGCGCAGTTTGAAATCAGCTTAGCACACAAGGCTGGCATGACTTCAATATCCAACATGCCAAGACGCTCCACAACGTAAGTTGTCTTGTTTTTAGGTACATTCTAAGGGTATACAGAAATGGAAACTGTAAGGCGTAAGCAATTGGAAAGGGGTCTTCTTTTTATTCACAGAATGAGATATTTTCACAATCTAAATGTTTACAAGAACCATAATAAATATGGTGAACAACAGCATAATTACCCTTTCACCGTCGCTTTTTAGCTCTTCTCCATAGTTACAGTCAAATAAGTCACAGTGCTTAATATTTTTATTTTCTCTACTAGCATAGCAAGTAGGGGAAGTATTGTATTGGTCCCAAAAATGTCGAGATTTTACCGAAAATAAGTTTCCAGAGTCCCTCGAGTAAAAAGAAGCATTTTTAGAAAATGGCTTGTGAGTGTGTCTGGACAGGATAATTAAAAAACGAAAAGTCTGTTAGAAACCAAAGTTGGTATTTAAGTTGAATATCTTTAAAGGATGCGGCACGAAGCTTTTGAAGAAAATTCCTGCACCCTAAGCTATCCTTAACATGGAACATTTAAAAGAATTGATTATCTCAAAAATGACTAATGATTTTTTATCAAAATGCCATATGTTTTAGATATGTTTCTGAGGAACCCAAATGCAGTCCACGACTACTACAACTAGAAAAATCAGCTATAGCACAGCATAAACTATAGCACAGAATTTTATTTGATCTGCTTACGGTTTTACACCACAATAGCTGACATTACGAGAGACTCATAAAAGAGGCAGCTGAAATTAAATTACAGCCAAATCTTGTTAATAGGGACAATGGTCTACGACTGAACACAGCTTGGTCAGGAATACTTAAAAGAAGGCCATGATTTTGAGATGACCGTTTCTTTGTTATAATGTAGCCCACCTCTGTAGCGTGGTGGTGGCGCGTCTGCCTCACGTCCAAGTTCGAATCTCGCTTAGGATGAGTGATTCGGATAAAGTTTACCCTTATCTGAGAAGATGAATGTCGGGTAACTTAAAACTCTATGGACCTCGGGCTCATTTGAGCATTATTTCACTTATTTCATTCACTCACCGTCCTACGTTGGAGGACGTTAATAAAAAATTCTTATGCAGTTCCCGTTGAAGGCCATGAGTTTCATGACCATTTATTTATTAGTTATTCATTTCTTGATGAAGGCCATGGAGTTAATACGGCCGAAAATTCGTATAATTTCATAGATATTGCGTGGTTGATAACCGGAGAAGCTCTAATTAATAATCATCGCCTTGAAAGCTTCAAATCTTATGCTATTCTTTCAGTTTAATAGCTTGCATAACTGAACATACTGCAGGAGAAGACAATAAAAACCTTAATGTTGATAGCATTTAAATTTTGATCTTTTTCTGTATTTCTTATGTACTGTTAACAGAGCTGGAGAAGATGGGTGGGTGTGGGATCATTATGAGGTAACCCCCATCATGTCCACTTATCTGGTGGCCTACATCGTGGCACCCGATGACTTCATGACGACAGAGACGGCAGCCAGGGGTCTACCAGACATCAGAGTGTTTGCTCGCAAGGATCTGCTGCCATTCGCCACCTATGCCACCGACGTCGCTCCTCGGATGGTGCAGTTCTACAACCAGTATTTTAACATCGCTTATCCATTGCCACAAATGCTGATCGCTGCTATTCCAGACTTCAGTGCGGGGGCCATGGAGAACTGGGGACTCATTACCTTCAGGTCGGTCCTTTTACATCATCTTGCTTTGCAATATGTTAGCTTTAAATATTGTCTCCTTCTCTTATAGGTCTTTCTTCTTTCTGTTGAGCACTTTCAGGCAACTAAGCTGGAGATTTGTGGTCGCACTAGTTGTATACTACTAAGACCACAGTTGAATTGAGTCCTACACTTGTAGCCATGTATGAATTGCATCTTGGCATAGCTAGTTACTTCATTATTAAATTATGTGTGAAAGTAGCATGTAATATCTGGAAAGCTCACACTGTCGAATGATATTTCTCTATTTCATAAATAAAATATGAATTTAAATACTATATCGCAAAGATTTGACCACAGAATGTTAAATTCTATAAAAAGTTATCTAAAATATATTAATTTCGATTAATGTAGTTCAACTTGAGCGGTACTGCCAACAGAGAAAGACGAAACCTAAGAATTGTGTATTTCGATCTTTTGTTCTAACAGAAAACCAGTTTATAATCTTAAATGCATCTCATTTTATGCATCTCAAATTGAAATGGAATACTATTTTCATTGTTAGTCGATTGTAATGTGTAACAAAGTGTTACAAAGTGGCAACTCTGACTAAAAAAATGACCAGTGATAATTTGTACAAAACAAAAGAATAACCAGGTGATAATTGGTATATGATTATTTAAGTCCTCTATGCCATAATTCGTAATCCTTTTATCAACCCGAAATAACGGTGAAGCTCTAAGACAACATTACAACAAAAGTTTCACTTTTTGTTGAAAAGTTAATGCAAACTGCAGCAACCTCTGTAAACTATGAACCAGCAACAGATACTTTGAAGATGAAGTGTGGCCTATTATAAGCGCTTGACTATAAGCTTCGTGGAGGAAAATTCAAAACCTAAACCTCACTAAAATCCATAGTTCTAATCCCGACATTCCCAATATTTATTAAAAAGAAAAAAATAATTTGGACGTCCCCTTTAAGCCATAAACATCATGAAGTGCTTTACTGCCAACTTAATAGAGAATTAGTTGTGCGCAATTCACCGAATACGTCTATCAAAACCACAGTCTTTCCCCTGACATTTGGATAGAACTTTGTACCACTAGCAAACAAATCACTAATAGCTGTGAAAGTTTCTATTTCAAACTGAACAGTTGAACTTCGTTAACGTAATTCAGCCTTAGGTTTCCACGAACATAACCGAATGAAAAAATCTGATATGATGTGCCCATATGGATCTTCACTGCCAATAAAAGCTACACCTTATTTATAATATAAAATACTAACCGTATAAAAATTTATTCTTGTATCCCTGTTACGTTATTCACGATATATTTCTACCTAGAAATCATTTCAAAATTAAGCAATAAGTTTCAAAATCTTCAGCAACACTCAAATGTTTACTCATGGCAACAAGCGCTTTGCGATAGAAAGAAGTAAAAAGAGGACGAAAGTAAAAATCTCAAACCTTCCAATATCTACATTAGGTGACAGGAAAAGTCTAAAATTGCAACATGCAATGCATTTGAAACGACTAACGCTACGAAGATGCTTGACAGAAATTGTATAATTCAAACAAGCTCTGCACCTTTCTCGTAGTAAACTACTGTGAGGACAGATGGCGCGGATGCATACTCAAAGGTTACTTACCGCGAACACTAGATGGCAGCTTAGTCGAGGAGTCGTTTATCACTCTCTAGGCAGCTCCAGCAGCGGGACTGGTCTTCAAGCCTGCGGTTCGTAGCTTTCTGTGGCTCTTTTACTTCTCCCTTCCTCCTGGGGGTGGTAACCAGCACGAGGTGTTCCCTTCCGCTGTATAAATCACACCTATAAATAATGACACTATTAACAATAACATGCATAAACATACTTACAACCCCTTAATCTGGTGTACACATCTGGTGTAAAAGAGGAGGGAAGCATTTTAAAAATAATATGCATAGATCAACAGAGACAAATAGTAAATAAAAACAGTTGGTGTAATGAGGTAGAGGAAAAATGGGAAGTTCTTATAGCAATGAGGGCTAGTACAGTGCAGTGGTTAAAGTATGTCACAAGTGCAAGACTAGCTATAATTCCATGTATGCAAGTGTAGAGCAATTAGGTTCAATGCATTTCTCTACAGAGGAGAAAACACTACTTGTAAGATATGTAATACGTTTTGTTTTTGAGAACGTGAAAATGTGTATGATCATACAGTGTAACAGGTTTCAAAATAATTTTTATATATACATTTATAAATGATAGAAGCAATTCAATCTGCAACATTTAATTCAAGTATTTATTGTATTGTCCCTTTTACACATTTCAATGTGTAATTTAATGACTGCCCTGTAACCCTGCATATAAATTTAAATTAGCTGTTTATCTACAGGTACACGTTTACTTTGTACGAAATTGTATGTCGTTTGATTGAGTACGGAATTACGTCGCTGCCCGGTATTTCATGGGCTACGTCCGTGTGCAGTTAACTTGAAAGAGGCAGGTACTGAAATGCCTCACCTTGCTAATTATTTTGCATCTTAAGCTTACATCAGCCCGCCTCTGTGGTGTGGGGGTAGCGTGACTGTCTCACATTTAAAAAGTTTCGAGTTAGAATCTTGGTTAGCATGAGTTATTCGGGTAAGCTTTCTGGGGGAGGGGAGGGGAGGGGGAGTTCACCCCTTCTAAAAAAAGGCAAATGTCAATTAATTTAAGGTCTATGGAACCCGGATTCATTTGAGCATAATTTAACCTATTTCATTCATCGTCCGATATTACCTATCAGGTTAAACGTGTAACAAAACAACAATAATTAATAATAATAACGATGATAATGATAATGATAATAATTACACGTCAAACCAGTTATGTGGTACACTGTTTTCTACTTTTTTTCCTACTTTATATACGTTGAAGTTATGTGTTTAGTCTTGTTTCAGAGTGTCTAAAGTGATACAAAGAGATTTTATGGTTGTACATGAGAAAATGGGGAAAAAAGAAATTTGGATACACAAAATACAGACAATATTGGAGGAAATAGGAATAGGGGGAATATGGGTAGTAAGAAACAATAAAACTCCAGGTTTCTGGAGAGCAATTACAACAGGGGTGGAGGATATCAAAAAGCAAAAAAATTGGAAGTAGCTTTAATGAGAAAAGGTCGTTAATAGATTACAGATTTTTAAAACTGGAATTGAACAGAGGTAAATTCATCAAAGCATGCAACAAAGGGGTCAGAATGGGGTGTCCATGGGCTAGCTCGGGGGTAACGAATTTAAGTGACGTAATATGAAAAGGGGGGAGAGATGCACGAAATGTGGTAGATTATGTGAAAATTGACACTATTTTGGAATGTAATGGTACAAAAAAGGACAGAGAATATAATACGCCAAAAAATAGAAAGACTTTTCATTAGAGTTAAAAATTAGGAAAAGTTTTAATGCAAGATCAGTTGAATATATGGAGAAAGCAGGAAAATATTTAGGAAAAATAAGGTTAAAAGAAGTGGGAGTAAATAAAGAAAATCAAAGATTAATGAGGGGTAAAATAAATAGTGGTCATAATGAACTTCCCCATTATATGTAAAACAAACTGTTAAATATTAGGGGAAGTAATATAAATTAGCAACTGCAAGAGGGAGGAATAAACTGTACATTTGCAGCTGGCAACTAGTTCGAATAACTGCTGAATTCCAGTAGTGGGACATATTGTTAAAATTAATTATATTTGTTTTATTTTATTATTTTCGAAGACCAAGAGTGCATTTGCACAATTAGTATTGCTAGAATAAATATTTACATTTATATTACTTTACTATGATATTTTGGTATCAGATAACCTCGGAGATCTATGGATTTCACAAAAGCCTAGATTTACAGAAAGGGACTTTATTTTGCCAACACTAGATAACTAATTAGGGCAGAAACATCATCCACTAAGACTATGTGCCTCTCTGTTTTCTCTTTTCTTTTTCTCTTTTCTCTGAAAATGTGTCTTACTTTGGCCAAAAATTAAGAAATGCATGTTTTAAACATTTTCATAGGTCTTATTTAAGCCTCCTAGAGGCGTCATAGTCTCAAAAATAGGTCACAGAGACCCTCACATCTTATTGATGTTATTTATCTCTTGTTTATCTCAGTTGTATTAGTTTTGGTATTATGTACCTATATTTTAACATAATTTTAGTCTATGTGATAATGTTTATTAATTAATTTCAGGGAAGCCCGTGTGCTATATGACCCCATGGCCTCTACGACGAGGGACAAAGACAGCGTCGCTATGACAGTGGCCCACGAGATAGCGCACCAGTGGTTCGGTAACTTGGTTACTATGAAATGGTGGAATGATCTGTGGCTCAATGAGGGTTTCGCGAGCTACATGGAATACCTAGGAGCAAACTATGTGAGTAATTACATACTTCTAAATTCTTCATATTTAAGCAATTCTCGTACAGACTGACATGGGCCCAAATAATGTGCCAGGTAAGATGCAGGATATGACTGTCTTTTGTCGTCTGCTGTTATGTTCTTGTTGAGGGTTTCTATTTGGCCATCAGATTTATTCGGTCTTTACCACAAGTCAGTTTATAGTATATTATACAACGAGAGCATAATGGTAGCAATTAACATGTATATCTTGGTTGCCATTATACTCAATTTTCATACGAGCATGTCTCTAAGTTTAAAACATTTATAAAACGTGTTTAAGATGCTACGCTGCATGTTATTGTCACTGGTGTCGGACATTTTAACTGTTACTCGATTCGATAGTGCATACGAAAATCGATAGTAGCGCCTTCAACTTTTATGCTGGGCTTGACACAATGATACCGAGAGTATAACCTTTAAGAGTAAACTTTCAAGACGTCTACATAAGACCAGTTGGATTTATTACAATGTTTTTTACAATTTTAACACTAATTATTAAATAAAGAGAATAGCTTTATTCCCTATTCGCTTTAAGCTGGGTGGAAATGTGCACAGACGAAGAAATGTTGGACAGCAATTGAAAAGATGAACTGACCAATTTATTTACCCTCGGAACAGGCTTTTGACCTAAACCTACCTTATTAGAAAGAACAAAACTATTTGAAAATTGTTATTGCCGTTTGAGAAAATCAACGTTTCCAAATTTTCCCCCGTAGGTATAAGTGGTAGTTTTGAGGTGGGAGATTTTCTTGAAAATCTTCATGTTGCATTTTTGGAAGACTCTGAACTTAATACGAGTTTGGTATCTAACAGATTTTTCATTTTTGAGTTATGTTGTCCAAGAACAACACATGCATGGACCTTTTCTAAAACTTTTATTCAAAGAGGCCTCAAAACGTGTATTTGTTGTTAATCCTCGGTATCAATTTTTTAGTGGAATGCAATAGTTTCTCTATGTACGTGTCAGAGAAAGTAAAAAGCAAAATTGGAATGCAAGGTAATACACAATTATTTTGTACAGTAATTTAAATGTTGTTATACTTGTATTCTTTTAATTTTTGCGATAGATGTCATGAGAGTTAAGACAAAACACAAATTTAATTTTAGAGGGAGACAACAACAGCTACAACTGAGCTGATTAAGGTGGTGTTTTGGTGAAAGCTTGAGAATAAACCTAGCTTTAAATATGGAACCGCTGGTTCAATCTATGGTTATTCTTCACTCAATCTATTCTTTACTCTTATCATGATATAAATCAGCTACTCTTCATTTTAACGTATGCACTTATTATTTAATTAGAAGACCTCATTTCAAACGCTGTTCTTAGGTTATTGTATTATTTTTAGATTCTATACATACGAAGAGTAAAATTTATATGTGCTAATTAGTTTGAATCACATGAAACGTACAGCGATGGAACATAGATTTTTATACTAAATTATAAAAATACATTCTCCAAGCACCCAAAATGCGGGTGGTTGGCTATGATTTTCTTAAGTCGTCTAGCAGCTGTATATGTAAGACCTAGAGGATAAACCTACATTCATTATCCCATCTTCAAGCTTGCTTATTTTTTTCCATTTCTATTGTGTCCAAATTTGGGAAACTTGTGAGGAATTTTTAATTTTCAGCCGATTTAAGAATGACCAATGATAACAGCATGTGTATTAAATACACAAATATTTAAAATTCATGCATTAAGGTTAATTCAAATTACTGAAATAAATAATTCATATTGATCTCCTTTGCTTTAAAATTCTAAGTGCTTGAAAATGTAATCATTTTTGTGATACAGTGTTAAGTTAAAATGCTTTGTTTTTGTTTTTTAACCTGAATATCTGTGTACCTTTGCAACATTGATAACAGTTCACGCTTTAACATAATAATTAAGCGTCATTTGTGTTTTATAGAACCGTTTAAAGCCGCCAGTTTTTTCTTTCTTTTTTAACAGTGTAAAATATTGAAATGATAAAATTTATCTCGACTTTTTTTAAGGTTGAGCCGACATGGGGCATGTTAGATAAGATCGTACTGTATGATGTGCATACTGCGATGGCCGAAGACAGCTTGAAATCAACACATCCTGTGTCAGGCAAAGCTGATACTCCTGGCCAGATATCCGAGCAATTTGACAAAATGTCCTACAGTAAAGGTAAAATAATTAATCATATACCTACAAGATTTAATATGCCCACTTGAATTTTACTCTGCATGATGGAAACCGTTCTTCCTCCTACTGTACGACTGACACACAATTTAATGGCGGGTGGCTCAATACAATATACAATTGGCACATTGTGTGGTGTGCATAGCTGAACACTTTGTGAAATCACGCTGCAAAGCCGGTGATATAAATATCATTTCCGCCCACAAAATGTATTCGCACAAGAGGAAAGAGGATAGTAATGGTCAGGTATCAGCCGCCATTCAATTTTGTGTCTGCCGTAAGTTAACCATCTCCTATAGCCTCTGACAAACCGAGTCATTTATACCAGAAAATGTCATTCACATAAAGCGTCGCTCAAAGAAAAACTTTGGGAAGCAAACCCACAACATTCCACATTGACAACATAGAAGCTACTATACATAGCAGTAGTGCCAATTTCTATGCGAAAAATTCCCCTATAAGATGGCTAACATTAGTCATCTGTTCCAAAGCATATATGTTGAGTTATGATATTCCTTTGCCAAGGGGTGTAGAATTTTCAGTATAACATGGAAGATAAAATAACATTTTTAAAAATACGTTAAAGATATACTGCACTGAAATTTAGTACAAATCTCACAAAAATTGACATTTATATTCACCTTAAAATGTGTGCTTATATAAATAAATGCTATTTAGTTCAAAATTTATATAATGTTGGTTAAAATCTAGAATACATTATTTTTCATTCCGAAATTTCAGGTTTTTGGAATTATCTTTTCAGCACATTCACTTTTTCAACATTTCCCAAATTACAGTTTTTATCCAATGCTTTTGACACTTCTTATATATTCCTAAAACAGAAGCAAGAAAATTTAATTTTGTTCTTTTGAGTTATTTATTTTAAAGCTATGCAGAACTTTGAAAAATGTCTAGAAATTTCAAATGATAAAATTTAAAAATTGAAATAACAGAAAAGTATGAGACGTTTGTATTTTAATCAGTTAAATGACAAAGACTTAAAATATAGGTTATTTTTAAGATTGGATCGTGTAGAGCATTTGGCATAAGTAGTGAAGTTCAGCTTTAAAATTTAATAACTCGGAAGATAAGAGATATTCATGAAATTTAAAACAATTTAAATTTTACACAAGAAAACAAATATCTACATAGACTGAAAACTTTCCGTGTAGCACATTGCCATTTATTTATTTACTAAGCTGTATACAAGTGATTATCACCAGTGTTCAGCCCTAGCTTTTTATCAGTCATACTGGTTGGTACGCTTTTAGTTTCTTAAACCTATTTTACTTCTGTATTTCTATTTTCTATGATGTCTCTACTTACTGTCCACGTCCATTTCTTTTTCAGTTTATTTAATAAGTGTCATATTTTACTTCAATGTTTCTGGAACATTTCTATTATAACTACATAGATTTCTATCGATCTTCAACTATTTCTTACTGACATACTCTTTTCTCCACAGTTAAACCTGCCAGCTTTCATCATTTTCTCAGTAAATCCAATGACACTGGTGTTTTCTGTCCAGTTTAGAACAGCAAACTCAGTTAATGGTATGTCTTTGTGATGTACATGGACGTGTTTCTGTTGCAGGTGCTAGCCTCATTAGAATGCTGAACCACACGCTAACAGAATCGGTATTCAGAGCTGGTATTGCTGATTACCTCAACCACTGGTAAGCATCTCGAGTCATTCCCATTTTTATCCTGGAAATCGCAGTGAAATAGCAGCAGTCTTGTGATTTGATTTCTACTATGGTCTGCTTTCAAAACTTCAAAACATCGCAGAATCATCCAATGCATTATAATTGAATAATTGAATAATTGAATAATTCAATACTGTCTCTCTCAACGAGTGAATGGCTTTGCGGTAAACTACCAGGTTCACATTCGGGGAGTCCTGGATGGGATTCCCAAAGGCGCCCAGTCTAGGCATTTTTTTTTTTGGGGGGGGGGGGTCAGCAAGCTCCTACTCCTCCACAACTTCTATGTCTATTTTCTCTATCAATCATTTCGTTCAAGGTTGAAGGATAGGCGACGGTGTTCGGCGTGTTGCGACTGAGTGGCAGTGAGGTGGTTTGGTCAATCGGACAGCTGACGGTACGGCCTCTGTAAGCGGTTTCCCAGAGCGATGCTCAGGGCTTGTGGGTAGGCTTCAACGACATGGATTCAATCAATCTGGAAAAGTTATGGAACCCGTTTATGTCGTCCTCCGTGGTCTAGAGGTAACATGATAGCCTTTGCTTCCCGAGGCCGTGGGCTCAAACCTGGAGGAAGGTATGGATTTTTTCGAACGTAAGAATCCGTAGCATGGCTTCGTTTGGAAGGGAAGTAAAGCCGGTGGTCCTATGCCATAGACTTACGGCACGTAAAAGAACCTCAAGCCTGATAAAGAGGCCTCTGAGAAAAAATTAGTGGTCTTTCACGCCCAATATAGAACGGGTCGCTAAGAATCACAGTTAAAGTGCGTCCATAAATAAATACTCACTGTAGAACCCCATCACTGTCTCCCCATCTGGTCACCCTTCGGGTGTCCCTCCATCTCTTCCTGCCAGGCGTCACGTTCGACCCGGTTTCGGGGTCCCCTTAGTTGAAAAAAGAAATTGTCAATGACGCAATAAATTGCTAAGATCATATCACCTCCACCGGTGTGCCGGAATTTCATTCTGCATTAATTCTCTTACGTACCAGTAAATCTGACATAGAGCTTCAAGCACATTAAACTCCATCGGTCAAGGCCATGTTTGAACCCGCAGACTTGTAGGCCAACTGAATAACCCAGGTCAAAAAGGGGTCGCACAGCGAACCAGTACCTTTTATCTATTTTCTGGTTATTTACACTGCTAAAATTAAGCAAAAGTTGACGTGAAATATTACCTTTTTACCATCCAATTTGAGTATTGCATTTCACACAAAACAGTATTTTAAAGCTCCCCGAAAGTCTAAACCAAAACGTCTGTCGGCACGCGTCATACACAATACATTTTACAAGAAAATTTCCCATCACAAAATAAAAAATGGTTCTCTATTTTTGACGTACTAAAGATGGCTCTAACCATTTCGATGAAACTGCCGTTATGTATTTAAGATTTTTGCGTGGTATGAATACCTGTAAAATTCTCTCCATTCAGAATGACACTTTTAAACCACAAAAGACAGGCTTTCCAGCCATATAAGAAGCGACCACCTTTGGCTATCTACAAAGTCTATCTCGTTAAAGCCTAACTTGGCATTCACTATTTCAGAGATAGTTTACTATTGATTTGAATTGTCCAATACATTATTACAGTTATTCATTCTTTAGTTGACGCAATGTCAAGGAAGAGTTTGGAGATTCAAAGATACCATATGGCGATTTCCGTTTTAAAGCTTTGACTTCAGCCTCCAAATCCATCTTGCTTACATAGAATTGTAATCAAATAATTTCTACAAATGCTTATGAAAGCTAAGAAAAATTATTTCTATAAATGTTTATCTCGATTAACAGCAAGTACATAGAAAATAAACTCTTTTTGGCAAAAAATAAACAATATGGGTCAAGTTAGTTGATTTTAGAAAACATATTTTCTTTTTTCTTATAATTCCTGGGGTGGTATTGTATTCCAATTTCTTTGAAAACGTATGCTTTGAGATTTAAACAATTAAAATAATTATCGCGCGCGCGCGCGCGCGTGTGTGTGTGTGTGTGTGTGTGTGTGTGTGTGTGTGTGTGTGTGTGTGTGTGTGTGTGTGTGTGTGTGTGTGTGTGTGTGTGTGTGTGTGTGTGTGTGTGTGTGTGTGTGTGTGTGTGTGTGTGTGTGTGTGTGTGTGTGTGTGTGTGTGTGTGTGTGTGTGTGTGTGTGTGTGTGTGTGTGTGTGTGTGTGTGTGTGTGTGTGTGTGTGTGTGTGTGTGTGTGTGTGTGTGTGTGTGTGTGTGTGTGTGTGTGTGTGTGTGTGTGTGTGTGTGTGTGTGTGTGTGTGTGTGTGTGTGTGTGTGTGTGTGTGTGTGTGTGTGTGTGTGTGTGTGTGTGTGTGTGTGTGTGTGTGTGTGTGTGTGTGTGTGTGTGTGTGTGTGTGTGTGTGTGTGTGTGTGTGTGTGTGTGTGTGTGTGTGTGTGTGTGTGTGTGTGTGTGTGTGTGTGTGTGTGTGTGTGTGTGTGTGTGTGTGTGTGTGTGTGTGTGTGTGTGTGTGTGTGTGTGTGTGTGTGTGTGTGTGTGTGTGTGTGTGTGTGTGTGTGTGTGTGTGTGTGTGTGTGTGTGTGTGTGTGTGTGTGTGTGTGTGTGTGTGTGTGTGCGTGTGCGTGTGCGTGCGTGTGTGTGTATGTATGAGAGAGAAAATAATGCAACATTTAAAATATGAAAGGCTAGATGAATATCAAACTGTATGTTTAACTCCAGCGTCTTTCGAATATGCAATACGACATACTTCTCAAAGTTCCAAACTATGCTTAAGAGAAATAGCAGAGATAGAGAGGGGGCTAGGCACTGAAGCCAGGCTTATTGTACCTGTGCCCTTAAAGAAGCACCCTCGGGGGGAAAGATGAGGTGGGAGGGGACACAGGGCGGCCAGATCCTGACTAACGACACAGATATTGACAAGGTCTCTATGCACACCTACAAGGAACAGAGATGAAGTGCACGAGATATGTAAAAGGAAGTACTAAAATATATGAAATAAGGAACGAAGCAATAAGACTAGATTTTAAAAAATTTCAGTTAATGATATGATAGAAGAAAGTACAACGAATTGGAAGGATCATGTTAACAGAATGATAGAAAATATAACACCAAAAATAATGAATTATCTGCCGATTGGAAAGGGAGATCTGGGTGGACCTCGTAAAAGGTGGATGGATTACAGACCTGAATAGGTGATTCTAACGCCTTATCCTTAAGGAGAAAAAATCTAGTATGGATAAAAGAGTATATTTTTATTTGTACATAAGCTGTATTGGGTAGAGAAAGTTGCACGAGTGTACTATTTTCTTTATTTCATGGGATTGCATTTTATGTACTTTTCTGCATCATTAGCTTCTTTGATCTATCAGTTCTGTTTGACATACCATCAGTTTTGCTGTTTAATCTTTTACTGTTTCTTCCCCGTCTTTTGTTTGTTTTCCCCCTTAAGTTCTGCACCATTTCCTTCGTGCTGTTTTTCCTTTATGTGAAGCGAAGCACGTTTCATAATCTGTCTTGGCATCACATTTAAGCTTGGAAGAATCGTTACTGGTTGAAGAAAAGCCAAATGCTGCTTTTATCTTCCGCAGAGAAAGAAAGGATATACCGAAACAAAAGAAAATAAGAAGTCTGTTCTCACTTCTCTTTTAATATAAACAAAAAGCAGATGAAAAACAAAGAATGCGGGTAAATTAGTACTTCTCCAAAATGTTTTTTCTCGCAGACAGCTGAGGCTG
The DNA here is from genome assembly GCA_030765045.1 of Tenodera sinensis. NCBI lineage: Eukaryota > Metazoa > Arthropoda > Insecta > Mantodea > Mantidae > Tenodera > Tenodera sinensis. Next base: position 49,699,135 of record CM060970.1, read on the forward strand.
CAGCAAAGCATATGGTTACTTTCCTGAAGTAATGGAAGTTAAAGTTCGTTATGCTGATGTGTGAAATATAAAAAGTTTGTGATCCATATGTAGATGTTAAGCAGGTGATGCTCAAATGAGTCGGGGTTCATAGAGCTTATAGTATGTGCCATTTGTTTTTCAGAATAAGGCGAAACCCCGGAGAAAACCTTCGAGATTTGAGCTCGGGATCGCTATCCCCACACAACAAAAATTATGTTGTTATTCATCTAGAAATGACTACAGTAAACAGAAGCTGAAAGATCTGACTTCCATGATATGAGCACTTAAAAATTAGTACTTTTTGTTGTTCCATTTATATGCCATCTTTAACATCGAGGGTCGTATGTGCGGCTTTTAACCTCTTGGAACAATAGCTTAACAGCAATGGTGTTCACTCGCTTGAAAACTGCAAGTTATTTGGCACTCGCGGACTTGTTCTCTATCGTTGAAGTAGCCTGGCGTTCCAGACATGACTCACTGTTTTGTCCACGGGTATTACTCAGAATATTTAAAATAAGAGTAAATAATGAAAGGCATGTGAATGAACATTTCAGATTTGTTTTTGGTTCCATTTGTATGCTATCTTTAACACTGAGTTTATATTGACAGCTTTGCCTTTGAGACAGTAGTGACGTTCACCTTTAACTTGCTTTCTGTATTGTCTTATAAACGTTAAATTACACACTGCCACGTTCTTATTCATATGTTCAGACTGTTAAGAGGAAAGAAAATAATCCAAAGAGAAACTTCCAAGCTCCAGCCGTGAATTGCACCAGGGGTCCCTGGATTATGACTGTAGATTGCTAATAACCAGACCCCGAATCTTTATGATTTTATTGTTTCTTCTTCCAGGCAGTACAAAAACGCAGCTCAAGATGATCTTTGGGAAGCACTTACTAATGCATGTCGCAGAAATCCTCAAGTTAAGTCGCTGCCACCCAACTTCACCGTCAAGGATGTCATGGACACGTGGACGTTACAAAAAGGTTACCCTGTCGTTACCGTTACCCGCGACTACTCCACTGGAGCAGTTTTGCTTTCTCAGGTAAAGTGCTTTTTGGTACCGCAATTATTCGCGGCCAAGAAATGATAGGCAGATAGATAATTGCAATAAATAAGCTCTGTGTGTTAAAATTAATGTATATTGTAAGTACAACGGTCTGAAGAGTTGTCAGAGTATTTAAGGGGCCGTTACCTAACATCTGTGTTAAGGATAAGCAATTAGTAAGGCAATTAGGGTTCTAATAAAATCACTTTCCAACACGGCAACTCACTCGTCAGCCTGCAAGACTTACTTATTTTGCGGTATCGCTCGCTTATAGGGCGACAGGAGCTTTTGAGAACATGCGCGACGTTTAACACCCAGAACGTTCTCCGGCGAAAGAACTTATGTTTACGCTGGGCGAACGCGCGCCTTATCTTGTTTACCGTCCAGACAGCCTGACACCGAGCTTGAGCAATAACAGCTGAATCACATTTTTACAAAACGTATGATATAGATTTAATCTAGAAAGTTTAGATCGAGTTTCGAATTTGATGTGAGGAAGAAAAAGTTAAAATCAGGAATTTTCCATGTTTTTCCTTAACTTACTCATAACAGCTCACTTTGTACAGCTTCATACATATGTTGATTAATGCCTTGCATCTGGCAACGAAGATATTAACATTCGTGCTCCCCAATACCTTCGAACTATAATTTTTTCTACATAAAGGGCTTCAACTGATATCCATTTATCTCTGCTTGATCGCTGCACAGAATGCATGTTGCTATAGCTGAAATGCCTATTCTATAGAGCTGACTTGCTAGGCAGATCTGCCAGTAGTCTGAAGGGTGCAACTCCTGTCTTCCGAGGTCTGGGGGCTTATACCTGGGTTTGAAAACAATGCATTCAACTTTTTATCTTTGGCAGTATTTTCCTATTTCCTGTAGGAATGAATGTGAACACTTTGCAGTGATTAATCGTTTTGTTGAATATAGGATCCGTGGACCAACAAGAGGCACAGTTTCTCGGGGTTCTAAAATACTAGGACACCCTCTCTGCAGGGGATAAATATAGAGTACCAAGTGTGAAGACCTCAACGTTGGACGCCTTGCGGAGGAGGCAAACATAATAGATAGTAAACATGATGGCTGGGCTTAAGCCACGAGACCGCAGTCCTATGAGGTCAAATTCTGCGAAGTAACAGCTTCATAGGAAACAGCCGGATGGATTTAATAGATAACGTAGGCAAGAAAAGGATAAACAACAGGAATTTGAAATATATTGAATATCGCAACCGGAATTCTAAGAGACTTGACACCAAAGAATCGGAAATTCTTAAAGGTAGAAATGTACACATAGCTGCTATAATTGAAACATGGAAACAACTGAAAGGAACAAAAGATTTAAATCTCCTCGTAATAATATATAGTGGTGTACCCTAGAACAAAAGAGCTCAGAGTGGAGTTGCTATATTGGTAGATTCCAAATGGAAATAAAAATTGAATTTCATACTTATGTGGATGAAAGGATATTAACTGTAATACTAAAAATTGGTAGAAGCCATTCAACTATAATGGGGTTTACGAACCAGCAAATGCAAAAAAGAAAAGGTAGAAATTTTCTATGATACAATGCAAAAGGTGGTCCAAAAAGTTAATAAGAATGATTCTCTAATAATAAGTGGTGATTTCAATGCAAGAGTAGGTAACTAACCCATCCCAAATATTGTTGATATGTTTAGAGATGTCAAATAGTAAAGGCCAAGAATTTAGACAACTTGCTACTAATAGTCATTTCAAAATTACAAATACTTCCTTTAGAAAACGTGATATAAATAAATATACTTGGAATTAAAGAGGTTAAAGATCAATTATTGATTACGCTTTAATTAATGATAAATTGAGACCACAATTACAGGACACATATATAGAGGTTGTATATGTATATAGAGGTTGTGCTATTAATTCTGATAATTATTTAGCAATGGCAAGATTTTCATAGTGGGCAGAATGGAAGAATAGCAAAGTTAGAAAGACCAACTCAAGAGGATGCATATAAAGTATACCTTTGGAACCAGGGGAGTGTATGAAATCTATATCAAAGGTGAATCATTAATACACCAACTCATAGTACATTAGATGTAGAGTGGCAGAATATAAGAAAATGTGTAGAAAAAGGAGCAACTGAAGTTTTGGGCAAAAAGAGAAAGTTAAGGAGCAGGAAAGTATTGAAAATATGGAAAAAAAAAAAAAAAAAAAAAAAAAAACAATAGATGTAATAAAAGAAAAACATAATGCTTATCTGGAATGACTTCAACAAAAAACCGACATAGCAAAAGAGAAATATAAGCATAAAAGAAATAAAGCGAAAACAATTGTTAGAGAAGTGCATCAACAATCGTGGAAGAAATTTATAAGTGAAATTGAAAATGATGTTCATGGTAATCAAACATTTTCATACAAAGTTTTAAAACATTTAAAAAAATCAAGACAAGATGTGGCAAGAATGTGATACAAGATGTTTTTATTCACCATTATAAAGAATTGTGATTTCAAGAAAACGAAGATAATGAAGTAACAGAAAATGAAAAAGTTGCACACTGCAATCACAATAGAAGAACTAGATGGGGCACTGACAGAAATTAAAAATAGAAATGCTGTAAGTCCCGATGGGATTAATATGGAATTATTGAAATGTGGTGGAATTCTTTTGCATTTGCGACTGCTACACTTAATAAATTAGTGTTGGGGAAATTGTAGAATACCTGAAGCATATACAATAAATGTAATTCCCTTTTTAAAAAGGCTCACCGAAATAACTCACAATTATAGAAGGATTGGCTTTTTAAACTCAATATATAATATTTATGCCCAACTTATAAATAAAAGACAGATTGATATCAGAACGTGTATTAAGTTAAGAGCAATATGGTATTAGAATTGAACGTTCCATAAGCGACAATATTCTGGTAATACAGCAGTTGTTTGAACAACGAGGAGAGTTTAATCCCCAAACCCACGTGACCTTTGTCGACTTTGTCAAAGCATTCAACCAGTAAATAGGAAATTATGGGCAACTATTAAAAATAACGGATATCCACAACATTTCATAAGTACAATAAATAGTTTACAGTTGCCACTCAAGAAACGTAATAAATACAGATAGAAATAAAACTCAAGAAATGTATATGAATAGTGGTGTAAGACAAGGGTGCACATTGTCACCTGCATTGTTTAATATTTGTATTAATGACTTATTACAAAAGTGGAAAAATATAGTAAATTGAGGAATAAAAATAAATTTAAATACAAATTTAAATATTTTATTGTATGCTGACGATATAGTCATAATTGAATAATGTGAATACATTGTAAATCTTTATTATTTTGAATAATATATCAACGATATGATTTTATAATTTCTACAGAAAAGACTAAAGTATTACCATTTTGGGGGAAATCACAAATATGTTCTAAAATTATTTTAGAAGGAAGATCATTAGAACATTTTGAAGATTTTAATTATTTGAGTTGTGATATTAATACAAGAAATGAATCTGAAGGTAATAAAAAATTATGAAGATTTCAAATTATGTGTGGTACTATCATCGGACTTTGAAGAATAAAACAAGGAAAGATACACTAATTAAATTGTATAAAACAATGGCAACTCCTCTTCTTCTTTAGGGATCCGAAATTTGGATAAACACAAAAAAGAATTCAGAATAAAGTACATATGATGAAATGGCATTTTTAAGGAGAACAAATGGATGTACAAGATTGGATCACTTTAGAAATGAAGATATCAGAGAGGAATTACATTTATAGTATGAAAGAATAAAGGAACATCGAGATAAATGGTTTCAACATATAAATAGAGTGGAGGACACAAGACTACCGAAACTTGCATTAAATTATAAACCGGTTGGAAGGAAAACATAGGGTGGCCTAAGGGATGTTGCAGTGAGAAACTGTGAAGCTGGAACAAGCAATGAAAATTATGGTGATGATGATGGAAGAATATGGGTGATTCAACTTAGTCATTTGTTTTATTGTTCTGCTTTCTTGGCAAGCATGTCTGCAGTTTCATTACCCATAACCCCAGATTATTCTGGGACCCACTGAAGATGGACAATTTTGTTAATTTTTTGAAGCTGTATTATCATTTTGTAACATTCTCTAATTTTTGTTGACTTCTTTGTGGTGTTTCAACATATTGCCTGAATTGCATCTTTAGAATTCGAAAGAATTACTTCCTTATTGAATTTGTGTAATGGGAGGTTTAATAATTCTTGAAGAGCTATATGTATAGTCTTTATTTCTCGATAATAATTTGTTCTGTGCGTGCAAACAGTGTGATAAAAGGAAACATGTGTATATGTCACTCCAGCTCCAGTAATGTTTTCTTGGGATGTGTCAGTGTAAATTTGTAACCATTCTTCTGTAGGAATGGTTTCAGCTGTTAGGAACTTAGCACATACTTGTCTTCATCATAATCAATGTCAATGACATTGTCAGATATTATATAAAAGCAAAATGTTCTGTTAAATTGATGTAAACTAATTTTGAACATTTCAAACAAAGTATTGAAAAAAATAGACGTCATGAGGTACAAAAGATATAGCGACGTCATCTATTGCTTCAAGGAAAATTCAAATATATCTATTCACTATTAATGTCATCAATGAGGGAGGTTCTTATATATATTTTAATACATGCCACTTTTTCTGCAGATGCGATTCACTTTGGATAACAGCACCAACACTGACGAGGCTCAGCCTCTGTGGACAATTCCCATCAGCTACCTGACCCAACAGGAGATGGATGCTGGGAAGCTGAGTACCATGCCAAGATTCTGGCTTAAGAACACCACAGCAATCATTGAGGGGCTCCCCCAGGACACTTGGGTGTTATTCAACGTGTACCAGACAGGTATCGTTCCCGTGACTCTTGGTGCATGTCCCATAAATTTGTGTCAGCAAGGAGAAAGGCTGCGCTTGGTAACCGTTTCAAATCAGCGCGAATTTCATGGTCCCTTAAGTGTGACGAGGAATTTGTCACGGTACACTAAGTTCGCGTAACTCTCCAAACACTGATTTAAATGTGTGACTTTTAGATACTGTTGTGTTCAGCCTGAGACTATAATTGGAGATACTCAGATTATGCTATTGTTACTGCCCATGTTGTACCGGTTTGATGGTTTTGATAAATTGCTTAATCCCATTTCCCATCGAAAGATAGTATGCTGTTTAGCTATCAACGACTTTCTGTATCAGTATCATGTATTTTGATAGCTATTCTACACTTAATCAAACCAGACTTACATTCTCTGTTTGTCGTGATTATTCCACTCATACGTGACTTCGTTGAAATCATCTAATCTTGTGCACGATTTTAAATTTCAAACAATGACAGCCTTTACTCGCGGAAAATTTATCCAATTTCATTACAGTTCCTCTGAATTTTAATTTCTACCTACTCTTATTCTCTTATATTGTGATCAGATTAGCTGCATTGTCCTACAGATGCGCAGCAGCTTACGTAATTTAACGCAATAGAGCCGCTAGGTTTAAATTTAAAAAAATCTGATGTGTTGCACTCGCATTACCATTTTTAAAAACACTTATTTTTCTATCTTCTTCGTCTTAGTTGAGATAAATATTTGCAGAAATTATCGTATTGCTCGTTTTCTTGCACGTGCAACGGGAATATGGGAACACAGTAGGCTTTGAGCGATAGTCAACTCTTTTAAAGCTTTCAAATCCCCTTCTCTTTTTACGGTTAACATAAAAAAATGTATAGCGTTGTTCCATTTGGCAGAAGTATAAGTTCTCCAAAACTTACACAAATAACGGTGAATATCTCCGAAATGGTTCATTCTACAATAAATTAATTTCGACATAAATTGTGTGTTTTAGCATGATCTACATTTTTTGTATAGTAAGATTTCGTTTACCTCTTACGGTTTACCAGTTTTACACAAAAGTCATCCATAGTAAAAGGACTTCATGGGCTATAGCCAGAAAATTCAAGATAATTTCATTTGCCATAAATATGTTAAACATATGGCATTTTAATTAAAATATTTAGAGCTATTTTCAAGAAACTCGAAATTTTCGAAAAATTGTCCATGTAAAGGTAGTTTAGGGTGGAGTTAATTTCTTCAAAATCTTCGTGTCGCATTCTCGAAAGACAGTAAACTTAAATACCAGCTTTGGTTTTTAACCGACTTTTCGTTTTTGAGTTATGCTGTTCAGACTGACAGGCTCAGACAGACAGACACACATAAAATATTGTTGTACGTTACAAGAATAGCAACGTTTGCTGTTTAATGTGCGGATTTCAATTTTCAAATATAAACCGTTACAATATAAAACCCCAGTATGATTAGAAGCATAAAGCATACTTTGGTGATTTTACAGGTATTTATTTACAACGTCGAAAGGTACTTTTTGAATACTCATTTTTGTAAACATATAAAAGGAACGATATGATTCCACTTTTTAGGGGTTTAGTTTCTTACTAGTTATTTAATATAACCTATTGTATTTCGTATTTCAAATTATGTACATAATATTAGGCTTAAAACCAAACAAATTATGTTGATAAGTAGTTTTACAATATTTTAAGGCTAAATAGCAATGGAATTTAATATTTTAATCACAAGGCAGCGTAAGAATATTGCGTGCTTAAGATTAAGGAAGGTTAAGAAACTTTAAGATTATGTAGTTTGTCTAATCACAGTAGGTGGCAGTAATAGTCATTGTATGCAAAATATACTTAATATAAACAAAATAGCTAATATCACTAGAAATTATTACTATAGCGCAGGTGAGACGAAGCCACCACTGTCCTTGTAGCATCAAAACCAACTTTTTCACTCGCCAAAAGAATGTGGGACATGCTTAATTGCATGTTTTCCTCTCGCGTCCATGCCTTAAACTTAAACAGTACCTAACTAAACATTCATTTTGATGTTTGTTCAACTTAGGTTTCACTGGAATGATATATTTTAAGATCCTCTAAAGCATACAGGATCGCTGGAAAATACTCCGTGTGTATGTGTGCCAGCGTGTGTGTATGTGTGCTGTGAAAACAACATGATCTACTGCTGAGAAGTTGGACTAATACCAGTTTGTATACAAGTTCAGCACTTAAAACAAAATTGTCGTTATCAGACCATCCACATTGATTATTTTCAGTTTTATTTTAAAACGGTTGTAAAACTTTATTCGAAAGACCACAAGACATTTACGTGATTAATGAATTGTATATAGTTTGAATTCCCTGTGAATAGACTAAAGTCGTCTTTATTCTAAATGTATTTTGTATTATTCTTTACCATTTATAAACCATAAGAAAAACAAAAAAATGTGGATTTTGATAAACGCACTTTTTCTTTCTTTTTTTTTTGGGGGGGGGGGCGGTAGCTAGCTTTAATCATTTGAGAAATACGCGTTGCCATTGGCTTAACTTTTTCAATTATTCAACCCACTTGTTTTGAAGTGCTAATTCTTCATTCTTTTGCTCTAGTGATGTGCATTTTAATGCCAATATATAGCGACCTGCTTTTTAAGTACTTGACTATCGCTTGAATCTGCTTTATTGTACTCGTATCTAAAACGAAATATAGAATGAAAACATTACTACGAATATTTATAATAATTAATAACTATATATAAAAATCTGATGTGTTGCAATCACGTGACTTTCTCTACTCTTGCACTAACCATTCTTACAAACTCTTATTCCTATATCTTCTTCGTGTTAAGAAAAACATTTGTACAAATTATCTTATTGCTTATTTTCTTGTAGGTACAAGGGGAATATGGGAATACCGTTTGAGTGATAGCCGAATCTTTTAAAGCTTTGAGATTCCGTTCTCTTTGCACGGTTAACACATAAAAAATGAACAACAATGTTACATTTGGAAAGGGTAGAGTAAGACTGAAATTGAATGTCATGACCGGAATTTGAACCACGGATCTACCGGTTACCGCCCGGCTACTCTGGCTACTAAGCTATCATAGCCAACGTGCCGATATGACCTTACATTTCCAACTCACTCCCATGCTACATTTGACGAAAGTTTGTTTTCCGAAACACACCAATACAAAGAACAGCAACGAAATGGTTTATTTGGATATAAATTGTCTTAGCGAGATCTACATTTTTGTACAGTAAGATTTTGTCTATCTCTTATGCTTTACGAGTTCTTCAAAAGTCATCCAAAATAAACAGGACTGTGTGGATTATAGCTAGAAAATTCAAAATATACATTTCCCATGCCATAAAAATATCTTAAACATAGGACATTTTAAATCGTTAGAGCCACTTTAAAGAAAACAAAAGTTTTCGAAAAGTTTCCATGAAAAGAGTAGTTTAGGGAGGAGCAATTTTCTTCAAAATCTTCGTGTTGCACCCTTGAAAGACATTAAACTTAAATGCCAACTTTGGTTTTTAACCAACTTTTCGTTTTTGAGTTATGCTGTCCACAGACAGACAGAGACAGACAGACAGACAGACAGACAGACAGAGACACATACCCATACATTTGGAGACACACACACACACACACACACACACACACTCGGGCGTTTTTCTAAAACTGCCTTTTTTGTATACAGAAGGCCTGAAAACAAATTTCCTGTGAAATTTCGACATCGAATTTTTGGGTGAATTTCCATGAAAAGGGTAGTTTAGGGAGGAGCAATTTTCTTCAAAATCTTCGTGTCGTACCCTTGAACGACATTAAACTTAAATGCCAACTTTGGTTTTTAACCGACTTTTCGTTTTGAATTATGCTGTCCACAGACAGACAGACAGACAGACAGACAGACAGACAGATACCCATACATTTGGACACACACACACTCTGGCGTTTTTCTAAAACTGCCTTTTTTGTATACAGAAGACCTGAAAATAAATTTCCGGTGAAATTTCGACATCGAATTTTTGGGTGGAATACAATACTTCTACTTTACGTAGTAGAGAAAGTAATAATACATAATGTTTAGTGGAAAAAGTTTATACATAGAAGAGAGTCATGTGAGCACAGTCAGTTCTTAGTTCATTGACTCTGTGTGTGTGTATTTATAGATTTAATTTAAATTAGAGCTGAATCTTCAATGTCATTAATTTATTACCTGCATTTTTGTGTAGGTTACTACAGAGTGAACTACGACGACCGCAACTGGAAGCTGTTGAGTGAATACTTGGTAAAGGCCCCAGTCTTGTTGCCAGCCGCTACACGTGCGCAGCTTTTGGACGACGCTTTCAACCTGGCCAGAGCTGGGCTGTTGGGGTATGACAAAGCTTTCAACGTGACGCGCTATCTCGTCACGCGCGAGAACCACTACGTGCCTTGGAATACAGCTCTACGTAATCTCAACATCATCGACAGACAACTGAAACGGAACAAAATATACGGCGAGTTCCAGGTAACCACCTGTTTCACAGAATACAGGTTCAACCTTCGGGACTGTAAATGGTACTGCTGGAGCTTCATTTCTTTCTTTGTTTCTAAACCACACAGATGTGTTTTAAATGTTTATTTTTCGGTTTAAGCGGAGATTGAAAGCCCTAAATGATTAACGTTGTGTTATATTCATGGCCCATTATCTCAAACTATATGTAGAAGATATTGAACAATTTTTTTAGATAATGTAAATGAATTTCTTCTAAGTTCACTGAGGAATTTTATACAATAAGTTTGTTTATTAAGGAAGAGGATATCAATCGAGAGGGCTCCGTGGCAGCACACTAGGCTCGCATTCGGGAAATCCAGGGTTCAATTTCATGCTGGACAGATACCGCGAATGCTTGTTTGAAGGAACGAAGACTTATCGTGGATACTAGAGGGCTGATTGGTCGATGAATCGTTCGCACCTCCAGTACGAACTTTTTAAGCACTTTCGTAGGAAAATACGCTAAGAATTTTCACATCCGAAAAAATATATTGCGCTTCATCGGGTTTTTAACCCGCCAATCAAAGGCTAACGTATTAACCCTGGACCACGGATGATGAGTTTGATGATGATGATGATCATGATGATGATGATGATGATGATGTGGTATATATTACAAAACGGATCATGACAAAGGCCACTAATAAATTTCAATATAAAATAGAACTACTACTAAAAAGGGAAACAAATATACATAAATATATTAAACAAAGAGGCAAAAGCTAAAATTTTGATAAAGTATAACAGTTCAATATCTAAAGTTTTAAATCATTAGGTTCATGTTTATCTTTGCTCAATCTAAGAAATAATTCTTCTTCTTCAATTTAAGGAGTAGGCATATGCCTGTTACGGTTCCATAACGTATCTGTCCAACACTTCCTAGTTCTTCCCAAATGTCTTCTCCCTTGAGGTCTATAAGATATTCTTCTAGGCATCCTTTCTAGTACCATTCTATTAATATAATCTGCACAGTATTTCCTATATTTGTAATTTTTTCTTGTGGGGAAAATGTTTTCAGTTCTTATTTTATTCATTTATAATTTTATTCAATATAGTACATCCCTTGACTGACCTTAAAAGCCCATCTCAGCAGCCTATACAATTTTACTCTTAGCTGCATTTTTTATCCAAACAGTAAAGCTAGTATGTCCATTATTTTATAAAATTTAATTTGTGTAAATAATCCTACCTTTTGAATTAAAAATATCAGCAATCACTAAATATTAAATAAACAACGATGTTCTTAATACCAAAGTAGATCAGCAATAGTACCCATGTTGTTTTTATCATCCTAAAATGTAATACACTGCTCCAATAGTTTTGAAAATACAAGTTCTCTATACCAGCAAATGTCTTTCATAGCACCAGCTGTTCAAAGCAAAAATAGAGAAGTACTCACATAGATTAGCAAAGAAATAAAATATACGGCTTGAGCACTTAGAAACTATCACACTTAAAAATAGTACGAATTTGAGGGCAAAGCCTCCCCTAAAAGATGGGCTAAAGTTTACCGCAATATCCCAAAGTACGTAGGTTTTACCACTTTTTCTGTGAATTGGTGCAGAAATCACAAAACCAAATTGCATAAGCAGTAAATATTTTAAAATATGTTTAAAATACAAGCAAAATGCCTACAATGTTTTGCGCTTACTAACTTGCTTAACGTTCTTAGAGACACGAATGTGCAAAATTTAGAGGAACAGCAGTTTAAGGGACAGAACATATTTCTCGCTAAAGTACACCTCACAAACATGCGACTGGTTGTGAGACCGAATTCTGGGTTTCCAGCCGCTTTTACAAACATTTTATTAGAGTGCCTATAGCAACGCAATTCAGTACCCGCCCCTGATAAAATAGACTTATCATATGAGTACACTAACATCAGCTAAAAAGAAAATGCTCCACACGATGCAATTTCTAAAAATTACCATTTTAAAAAATGTTGTTACCTATTTATCTGATTACAGTATACAAATCTGTAATATAAGTTTGTTTTCCTAGCCTTAGTTCAAATAAAATTTTTAAATTCTATAATTTGAAACTTATAGTTTTAAGTTCTACACAGCTTTAAAACTGTGTGAATTTACTGTGTAATTGATTTGCGTTTCAGGCATACATGCGAACTATCCTGTCTAACGTGAACAAAAGCCTGGGTTACGAACCCAAGTCCAACGAAGATCAGATGCAGAAGCTATTGCGAACAGATGTGATCTCCTGGTTGAGTCGTCTACGCGACAAACCAACAATCACCTGGGCAATGAATCTCTTCCACGATTGGATGGAAACATCTGATCCAGACAACAACAATACGTAAGTTGTTCAGCATCAAAGCATTTGCTGAGCAAGATTCGACTTGCTAGACTAGTGAAGTGTCAGCAAGTTTATTTTTTTTTTGAGTCTTGAGCTTGAGCAATTTTTGAAATTCCTAAGGCACAAAGCAGTCATATATGAGCTTCATTGTGGTAATCGATTATGAGTGTTGAAAAGCATGTGATGTTCCTTTTTTCAGAATTCCTGTGGACTTCCGTTATACGGTTTACTGCACGGCTATAAGGGAGGGAGATGAAGTAGAATGGAATTTTGTTCTGAAGCGGTATATTGGAGCAGTGACTAGACCTTCCGAGGCCATTGTATTGCTCAAGGCTTTAGGGTGCACTCGTCGAGAATGGCTGGTGGACAGGTAGTGTGCTTTTATTTGTGTTTGTGTTTTATTGCTAGGGTGTTTGAATGATGATTTAAGACACAAGCCCATTTATGTGTCCCACAGACGGTAACATGGAACAGAAACTATCAATAAACTCAGCTGCATTTTGGAAATATCGCCCTGTGTAAACAGCACTGCAACACGACGTGGGACGTAGAAATATTCTGATCTAATGCGCACATACATTTTTCCCATGGCTATACCTACAACTGAATTTGTAATGAAAGTATTTCTGCAGAGGCTAATCTCGATTAACAAACTTGATAGAAAAATAAGGCTATGTTATTTCAGCATTAAAACAGCTTCTTATGATGGCCTAAATATTGCGAAATTACCCTATTTCTGACACCAATGCCACAAAATGCATGACGTAATTACCATGGCAACAAGACAGTAATGAAGTCATTACCACAAAAACTTAATTTTCTCCACTGTGCCTGTAAGAAAACCGGAAATCGTCATTATCGCAACTGCAGCAACATTAAAACACAACAATCTCCTATTTTCGTAAACATCTTTTGATTTTTCATGGAATTAATAAACTCTCCACACTCTTGGTTTCGGAAGAAAATCAATATTTTCAATAGTTTTATCATTACCTTCCATTTTCCTCTACAAGTATTGAAACAAATGAAACATCTGCTTAGCAACCATATTACGTCATAATCTGATGTGATGCATTGTAATTTTTCATTTAGCAAAATTATTAATTATTTTTACGTATTTTTATGCCAAAACTACATAAAATGTATGGAACAGGTGTATAATCTTTTCATTGTGAGACTCGTAAAAATTAGTGTCACTTTTCACTGATGTCACAGTCAGTTTTTACACTAGTTATTTAAATAACTATTCCTAACAATATTTTGTGAAAACTATGAAAAACGATAGTAGGGAAGTAAATCATGTGAATGCATTACATAAGATCCTTTCTGAAGTTCATACGGTGTGTGATATTTTCTTACAGGCTGTTGGAGATGATAGTTTGGGAATCAACAATACGTCAACAGGACACTGTATGGGCATTACGTTCCATTCCAAGTAACTCCGTAGCTTCTCAACTGGGATACAGCTATCTGCTCAACAACTGGCCTCACATATACGAGAAGTAAGTATAGGAATTATCAAATATCAGAGAGAAAGCTCAGAGTCTTATTGGCCCTGCAGAGGTCAATGAAGTGGCTAAATTAACTACTGATCTAGTTTGGGCCAGCAGAAAGTTACTCCACATCGCCTTCTTGGTAAAGGAAAAACGTGGGAGAAAAAACTGAAAAAAGACCTGGAAGAAAGGGAGGGAGAGTGAGAAGGCATGTTAGACCGTTCATCTATCACCAAGGTGACACGAGTTCAATCTTCGGGTTCTCCCGTTGGCTGTCTACTCTGTCCATTCATTCACCGCGATATGCACTCCTCGAGACGTTGTTAGATGCTGGAGACCGTAATAGGGATACTATCGCCCTGCAATAGGCGTAAAGGTATGGTAAGGTACCTTTATGAAAATAGTATTCTGGGTAACCCGGAGAATCGCAAATGTTAGTTGCACTAGATCTACTATACTGTAAATTATTTTCATAAGCAAGAAGCTGAATATACCCCAGTGGTGCAGTGCGGTATTGCTCAGGCGGGGTTGTAAGACGCCTCAATATCCCCCTGGTAGGTCTCCGTGACCCTGGCCGACTTCATTAACAAAAATGTAATTCCTACCTACCAACTTCTGAGAAGCCTATTCACAACGCCAATTGCTATTCTTTCTGTAATGCTGTTGATTGGGATAAAGAAGTTTTATTCATTAACGAAACACTATTGAAAAACACTTAAAAAGAAAAACTTGTGCGTACATGTGCATGAAACGTGGAATTAAATGGCTTCAAAATTATAGAAATTAACACATTACAGTTCCAGAGTGTTTTAAGAGTGACACAAGCAATATTTTTTGTAGTTTTTACATTTAAATTATTGTAAAATAAAGAATATTCAGATAATTCCAATATGGAATATTTTATCATTTATAGGTTATGTGAAATATTCCAACTTTAGATTTTCCCGTGTGTTTCAGTTTAAAACAAAATTATGATCATAGATATAAATTATTATCTTAACTCGTGAGATATTTGTCAGGTTTTATTCGCTCTTTATTAATAATCTATGTAATGTATTTTCATCTTCCAAAATTTAATATTCAGACAACTGCTACTAATAATGCTACATCACCAGAGATAAAAACAAAGAAAATACAAGCATAATGCAATAAATAATTAGAAACCAAAGACATATGTTCCTTGGAAAATTATTTAATAGCATCACATAGGAAAAATGGTTACTGATATGTGTGTAAGAGGCATTTTTCTTAGCGTTGCTGTTCGGAAGGAACCGAATTTCAACAAAAAAATGTTTGAAAGTACGTCGAACTAAGAATGTAGGGCAAGTGTGACAGACACTAATGGAAAGTCCCAATGTGCTGGTCTGTCCACTTCATTCACCACAACGGACACGCACTTAGATCGATCTCTCTCAGCTATGCACTGCGTGACACTAGGCCAACTTGTTGATTTCAGGCGTCGCGACGCCAGTGCTGTGGTATTGAACCCTTTCTCGCGTTCCTCGCCGCTTTTCTCTCTCTCTCTCTCTCTCTCTCTCTCTCTCTCTCTCTTCACTCTCCCCATTCCATCTTGTAAAATGCATGCGTTGTCGATAACACACGCTTGCATGTAGTGATTCTTTATAAATGTTATTCTGCCTGCGTGCGTGTTGACTTGAACACGTATGCGTCAACTCTGGTGATGAAAACCAGGCGCCTCTCGTGAACTACAGCAGATGGACTAGAGCATGTACATATGTATAGAATATATACAGAAACGTTAATACCTGAATTAAAATTCGACAGCTCCTGTGATTTAATAATCCACTACTTTTATCATTGACATTTAACATACAAGACTTCAAGGGCACACATTTAAAAGTTAGCTCAAATTAATACCGAAGTTGGAATAGTTTATAATTGATACGCCCAGAATTTACCTTTAGGCAAACTGTCACATATTGAGACAGTTTCTTGTCTAAGCCCTCTAAAATAAGTAAAACCGCTAACAAAGACTGGCTTCACTTGTTTGATGAACAACGAGAAAGTAAAATGGACATTGATTTATATCACATCGATTGGTGGTATAATAAAAATAAAAGTATCAAGGTTAAAACCGTTTTAAGTGGTGATAAATTAACGTGTTTGGGCAGTGATATAGTCGTTTGTTGTGCTTGGTCGTTACTTAGGATTTCGGTTATCATTTACGACGTATTCCGCCGAAAATTAAACATCGATCTGTACCGCGCTAAGATGTATGAATAAGAGTCGTCTGATGCTAAGTCGAGGCCGGTGGCAAGATAAGCGCCGTTTACATCTATAATTAAAACTGTTGAATACGTCGCCACAACGTTTGGGATAGATTTGCTGCTTGCTCAAGAATAGCAGTATATAAATACCGCAAAAGAAAAGCTGCTACAACAATGTCTATAACAATGAACATTTTGTGTGACATTTCAACTTTAGGTAAAACAGCACTAGATTATAGGTAGAGCTGGCGTAACGAAGCTTGTCAATCTATAGGATACATAGAAAATTGTTCGTACCGTACCGTTATCTATGCCTATTGCAGAGCTCCAGTATCCCTATTACAGGCTGCAGTATCTAACAACGTCTCGAGGTGTTCACATCGCAGTGAATGAGTAGAGGGGGAGTAGACAGTGGAAGCGGCAGATACAAGTGGCATGTGACCTGTGGCCTTCAATCGAGCCAGTCCTATCCGAGTATACCGAAGATTCATGTAGCTCTCGTTGACAAACGTTCATTGCGTTACTAGTAGTTTATATAAAAAAGCCCTGAAATTTTATAATTTCTAATTTTAGGATAATTTCCAAATATCCATAATACATTCCACAAATGCGCATTATTTCCGACATAAAATAAAGGGAATTTTTATTTATTTACAGTTTTATTAAAGTAATAATATATTACTATAAATAGTTTTGTTAACGAATTTAATACCGAAGGTTCGGTGTGTGGAGATTTTAAGTCACCACTATCTAGGCTTTTCCTCCGACTATGTAAGTCACATTTACTTCGGAATCCACGAAAAAAGCCTCCCCCCCTTTCTTCTCCCTCCCAACACACCATACCAGGTCTACCAGTGGGAGAAAATCTCCCCGCCAGTACCGGAATCAAACCCGGTCCCCCGCTTGGTAAGCAGCAGGCTACGCTCATTGTTTACTGTTAGGGACATATTATTTCCAGCAGCAGTTCTAGAGCTGTGAATTTCGGCTTTTGTCATGTTCCATGTTGTTTTATTCTTTGGAGAATCAAAATAATGCTTCTTATGCAGGCCGCTAAGGAACACCAGGGTTTTTCTGACGTTTTCTCTAATCCTGAGAAGACGAATGTCGGGTAACTTTAAGCTCTGTGAACCTTGGGCTCATTTGAGTATAATTTCACTAATTTGACTCATTCATTCTCATCTGATATGAGATTACGTTGGAGGACTTTAATATACAAAAGAGTGCTTAACTTAAAATTTGAGATTAGTACCTAAAATGAACTTATTTGAGATGCCTAAATGGGAAACTGATTTAACAGGTGAAGCCCTGAATCATAACCTTTTAAAGTTTGAAATTATTAATGAAGTTTATGTGGCTTTCTAGTGTTGCAAAATTTGAACAACATATTGCAAAGCTCCATAGCTCAAACAAAACAGTTTTAAATTTCATACCAACTTTAATGGTTGCCACAAAATAAAATATTTTTTATATATTTCATGTTTAGAATTTATTAGCGGTTCATTAAATCATTAAAATGATTTACTTTCTAGTAAATAAGCATAACATTAAAAGAACCCAGGCGACCCCTGGGTGCTTGTGACCCACTGGTGAGAAACACTTATCTAGTGGGTTTTATGGTGAATTCTCGTCTCTATCCCTTAGAATAATGTAATTCCTACAGTTCCAACTATCCCTAATAAGGGAGGGAAAGTCCCCCAATATTCACGCAAAAGGACGTGAAATATCACCGGAAGCTCTGACTTCCTTATAAGTCTTACGAGTCCTATAACTTGGCTTCAACGCTAAGTTTCATGTTGTTGGCATTGAAGTTATGCTTGCAGGGAAGTTTTCGACTGCTCCTACCTAATGGGGTAGGTTGGGTAGGGGCGGTAAAGTCGTGTCGCTTTACAAACAGGTTACTGTAGCGGTGTGTAACCCTCCTCTTTCCTACCTCCTCTAAGGTCAACAAACATGAAGTAGAAACGGGTACAATAAAGTAGCTCTCAACCTAACGTCATTTGCAACCACGATCGAAGCCTACTTATGACAAATAATAATGGATTTTTTAAACAAGACCATGCACCACCTTTAGGCTTAATATGTGCAACAGTGGCTTAAGGACAGTATCTCGGAGTTTATGGCACACCAAGATAGTCCACCGGGAAGTCCAGGTCTATATCCGCTAAAGTCGCCGCCGCGAATCAAGGCGGTTGCGCAGAAGACAAATATTCAACGATGTCACAGTCACATGTTTTCTAGCCAATCAGGCGTAGCCTGTTTCAGAGCGTGTGTGAGAGTATTTGCCTACAGTTTAACAGTGAAATTAAATAATTCCGGGCAATAAGTCCATTCCATTCTGTGATAGTATGTTAGGAGTTCCAACGATGGCAGAAACAAAAGAATGTTGCGTTATTCACAGTCAAGCCAGAGAAATAGTGCATAATGTGTATAGATACTTCCTGAGGAAGACGGGGTAACAGTTGCAATGCAGCACTTTCCCTATTATTCCTACCTGTGCGTTATATGTCATTTACCGCCATCGTTCTTGACGGCTACTCTAGATTACAATGGAACATCGAGAGTGAAGCTTGATCGACACAACACAGAAATCTAGATACACTAAAACAGATTTGAAGTGAACTGTGCAGAATTTGAATATACATGTCATACGTGCTGCTATACATGATTAGTAGCGCCGTTTGGAAGCTGTTGGTCTCCAAAGGGGAATATTTTGAATACCTATATGTACTTTGTATTCCCTATTTGATTAATCAATGGTATGAAAACGTTCTGTATGTACCGTGTCATTCTTTATTGCGCTACCCACGTTTATAGTTGTGACAGAACCTGCCATATGATTAGGTAAACTACTGTACCACTCAGCTATCTACCTTGAAAAACCATGTAAAACGAACAAGGTGAAAGTTTGAAGATTGTACTTGTCCTCTAGTTTGTGTATTTCAAGTCCCTAAGATGTCTCGTTATAGCACCTTGAAACGGCTATAAGCTGGCCAACACGTTAAAATAATCTATAAAATGTATTTCTTTAATACTTTGTAACAATTGTAAGACTTTAATGTTATGGTTTTACTCCTTTTAAGGTTCAACAAGACGCCGTCTATCCTGAGAAATGTTCTTAAAACATTAATCCAGGGACTGACTTCGGAATATGATTTGAAAAACGTAAGTAAATCTTTAAATACTTAATTCTATTTTTAATTTAATAATTCCAGAAAATTAAGAAAGTAATATTAAGGTTTGAGAACTCGCAAGTCGGAAATACAGAAGCTTATTTTAAAAAAAATAGTCTTATTTAAAATAATTAAATAGCAGAGCTGATCTGAATGAAGTAAAATATAACCAAAATAGAGCTTGATAAGGTTAATTTCTCTTGCAAGCTAGAGAAACTTTATGACAAGTACATATGTAGATGATATGCAACACAACACGTATGACAAACGAGATACAAAGCATATTTACGAGTATTTATTACAAATATTAACTATCAGGAAATAGTATATATGTTATAGATGAATTAGAATAAGAGAATTACTACAGAAATAGGTTGGGGAACAACATATACAAGAAACAGAAATGTGGAGGCAAATGGATTAGAATTGGGAGAACTGCAAATTTTCTTAAAATCATGTAGAAATATTAAAGAGTTGGTATTCATAATTAAATTTGAGTGAGTCAGTGTGCGTGTGTGCAAGTGTGTGCGTGTGCGTGTGCGTGTGCGTGTGCGTGTGCGTGTGCGTGTGCGTGTGCGTGTGCGTGTGCGTGTGCGTGTGCGTGTGCGTGTGCGTGTGCGTGTGTGTGTGTGTGTGTAAACAACAAGGGCATTTTGGCCCGACGATTGCTGGAATATACCCCAGGAAATTTCCAAAGAAGATTATTATTATTATAATTCTATAATAGATGTTGGAAACAGGACTATTTCTGAGGAGAGGAAATCGAACATAATAATGTATTTAAAGGTCATAAGACAACAATAGTTTGTTGGGATAAATAAATAATTACACAAGACTTGCCTGCGTTACAACAGATGTAGACATTTATGACCTTCAAGGCTAACACATTCTTTATGTCTCCGAAAGTAGCATCAAACACACATTTTTTCTAAAGAACCGAGTTTTTACTGCTGAATGTCAACCTTAAATTGCTTTCGGGTTTCCAGCCAGGTCGTTGAGTGTTGGAACGTATTAAGTTGAATTTGTGCACTTCCGTTAAGTGGCATCCTGTCATAATCTGAAATTCCCTAGTATACGTTGTAAAACTAGGTTGGAAAATTATCTTCCGAAGCGTAAACTTCTATTTTACGCACGGTTTTCATCATGGGAACGAGCGAACTTCGTCATAATGTGGAGAAAGGGTAAATAAAATCCGTGGCGTTGATTACTCAACTGTGGGCCCTTCTTGCACTGATTCACAGTAGACGAACTGTTTTTCTTCCTCTTGGGTTGATAGCCAATTGTGCGCGCCTCCTTTACCTCTTCACTAAATTGAAAACGACGCCCACGCACTGTCTACGACTCGGTGAATATGGAGGATGCTTCAATTGCTATAAGGTATGCCGCCATACTGCAGAGACGTTCTCAAGCACAACATAAGCTCACATTGCTGGCTTCGCTTCAATTTCAAGAGGGTCATCGTATATTTATAATAGAATGGGCTCCATATAAAGTTCAAGAACCCAAGTACCATGCCTTGGAAAGGGCCCACCCTCGTTCATAAGCTACAAAGGAATGTTTTATGTTCACCATTTGGAAATAAGCCATACATGGGTAAAGAACTTTTTTTTTCAGAATTGCGTGTTCATTATTAAAGTAACAGGTAATATATTAACTCAATATTGCCTTTTCGCAAAGGTGATATGCACATTAAAAAAACTATGAACAGTGAATAAGTGATCCAGAGAAAGTTATGCATACACAACAGCATTTAAATTCCGACATTTTTAGTCAATGAACCCCCAAAATACATTTTAAGAAAAATGTCCCTATACGTGTATACAGGAGGCCTGGGGAACTCGCGGAATACCTTGGGTGACCGTCATTTTTTTACCTGCTAAACATGCAGTTATCAATGCAAAGCCGTGAGCAGGCTGCGCTCAGTGGGCACAAGTAGCCCAGCGCTGGTCACCACTATAGCTCAAAAACGAAAAGTGGGTTAAATACCAATTTCATATTTATATTTAACATCTTTCAAGGAAACGACACAAAGATTTTGAACAAAAAGCACTCATCCAAACTGGTCTTTGCATGGTCATTTTTTTCCAAAAAAAATTAATTTATCAAAAATGGATTACGATTTTGACTAAAATGCCATAGGACCTTTTAATCACCCATTAAGTATAAACGAGCATATCTAGAATTTTCTGGGGATAGCCTCTGAAGACCTTATTTCTTGATTATCGCTTAACCCGCTGTATTCCCCTATTTTTATTGCATCTACAAGGAAATATTTATAAAACCATTTCTAAAAGGTGTATCTCGATTAACGTGAAGTAGAAGAAAGAATGAATTCTCTGAGAACGGTTTTATGGAGAATTGATGATGCAAATAAAACGCATTCTGAAACCACAAAAATAATGCAGTAAGAATAGCTGGAGATAATGCAGTACTGCAGGAGATGCATCAGTCATCATTTGTCTCCTTATGACACTCACGCAAAAGGCGTGGCTTGTGCTAAACGAAAGGCTTTACACAGAGTTATCTGCTTTAATAAAACCAGAGGCTGAAAATCCAAGACTAACGCCCGATTTCATTCTCAATCGTTATTGTCTTAACTCGTCTACAGATAATTGAAGTTCTGAGGTGATATATTACGCCTTCTTAAACTTCTGTTATAGACTATAAGTTATACAGAGAATGGAGACACCTCACATATTGAATCCTACATAGATCTATTACGGCTACCATCCCCAGAAAGAAGGGTCTAAATGAAGAAATTACAGGAGGTTACAGGCCACAAGACACGCGGAAGTCCCTAACTTAATTATTATCTATTACCTTATATGATATATTCCAACTTTATTATACAAAGACCGTTCGGAAATGATTTACAATAATAGCTTTTCATACATTACTTATTAATAAAGTGATGCAATGTACATGGGACAGCTCAATATACTCGCCACCAACGTCAATACACTGCTGTCACCTTTCTGAGGAACTTCATTATTGCGTCACGGAACCTTTGACGAAATTGAAAATAATTTTAGAACGTCCAACCTGACACTCCTTCAGAAAAAAATCAATTTTAAATGTTCTTTATTTCTTTCTCTTCGTATATTGTGCGCGCATTTTTTAAAATTTATTTGTAGGTGGACATTACTGTATTATGGGTGCGCCGTAGACCGTTCGCCTACCATCCAGGTGGCCCGGAATCGAACCCAGGAACCTGCATGTGGTATTCGTGGTGGATGAAGCGGCCAGGGCGGGTTTTCTCCGGGTTCTCCGGATTTCCCCACCACCTCATTCCACCGGTGCTCCACCTTCATTACATGTATCACCAGTGTCACTACCTGCGGTGCCGTATGTAGTAAAGGCGGGCGTTAAACACTACAAAAAAAAAAAAAAAAAAAAAAAAAAAAAAAAGCATCGGCGCGTCTTGTGAGTGTAAACAAGTATCATGGCGTGTCCTGTTCTTACTATGTGAGTGTAGGCCAATCAGAATGCCAGTTTTACTCCTTTTCTCTCAAAACATTACACCACCCTGCGTCGTGTTTACAAGCGACCGCTTGTTTACATCCAGAAGTCGGTTCAGATCCCTGACCAACCTCAACGTAACGTACCGAGTTACTTCACGTCTGAAAAACTGCTCGGAATATTCCTTAAATTCTTTTAAGTGATTAATTATTTCGAAAGCCTGTGTGATGTCCCATAATTACTACCAAAGCTGTATCAGAAATAAATTACTCTACGCATCTTACAAGTAACAAACTATTATCTTCGTACATTCTCTTGAAATTACGCATCCAATTTGGAACAAAAACCATTTATTTTTTCGAAATCGGCTGGTCAAAGAACTAAATACCATTAAACCTTTTTGTATGTAATGTTTCTATGAAAAAAATTATTTTTTCTCTAAATTTTGATAATGTTTCTATGAAAAAAATTGTTTTTCTCTAACGTTTTGTGTTACTAATATAGATTATTTTATCAACGGTTTAAGAAGAGTAACTTAAAATAATATTCAGTAACTTTAATCGTCTTAATTTGTATATAATTTTTATCTATACTTTTTTCTGTTGTGTGTTGTATTCATTTCGTCCATTGAACCTTTGGTCATCAATAGATGTTGGCTGAAGTCAAATTTTAAATGAATGAATAAATAAATAAATGCAATCTTTTTATCAAAATGTTGATAGTGTTATTGATATAGATACTTTTGTAAACAGTTTAACAAGAATTTAAAATCTTATTAAGTAATTTTGATCATATTTGGTATTTATATAAGTATTTTAGGAGTTTTATTCAAAAGCCAGGCTAGGTTACTTGGTTAGAGTAGCGGCACTAGAAGCCAAAGATCGTGATTCAATTCCCGGCTATGACACTTAACTTTCCAATCTGAATCTACCCTTTTTACACGCTACGGAAGAACAGTTATTAACTCTTAAGTTTCACAAACGTTACCAAGAGCATGGTAACAATAAATTAAGCCGATTGGCAAAAAAATCTCTAAAGCATTGATGAAATTGAATTATCTCAAGATATTTATTTGATGTTTCAGTTGCGGGAGTTCCAAAGGGTAAACCAAGACAAATTGAGCTACGCAGAGAGAACAATGAAACAACTGTCGGAGAACTTGCAGCTGCGAGTTCGCTGGTTCAACACTCACTACACATCAGTTGCTGGATGGCTTAAAAACTTCAATGCCAATAGAATATAAGAAAAAGTGACGAGCAGAAGTCGAACTTTTGAGCGAGTGGTCCAAGTTACCGTGTGAAGGCTGAATGTGCCCAAAGAGTAATTGTTAACATTCAGATGTGGACATTATTTTAGAAGTACAGGGCTTTAACGATAAAAATTATCAGCTCACGTGGTATTTTTTCTTCTTGGTCATCAAGGCACAGTATCCTCAGTAACAATGTCTATGTTCTTAATTTATTATAACTAAAATATCATTCCCCTGCGCTAAACAGCTGTTGGGCTTGACGATTACGTTCGAACGGAGTAAAGCCTTTTATTCTTTTAGTGCGTAAGTATTTATTTTACTGTTTTAGCCCTTTAATGTGCAGTGTGGCATATGAGCAAGCTATACGTGTTTTGACATACTAATTTTCTGTTATGCTAACTGAAGTAAATGGAATTCCACATTTACTGCTGGTTGTATAATATTGTAAAATATTTTGAATAAAACTGTAGTCGTTTTTTGTTAATAAGAAGCAAAATCCTAGCCACTGTAGTGAAATTTAACCTCGCCAGCATCAGTGCCATTACACCGATTATTTTACCCCCGTCCTTTACAACTGGCACAATTGATTGCAGTTGCTTGGATTCAAACTTTGGATGTTTTGCTTTAAATGGACGGGCTGTCCATTACATATCGCTCTAACGATCATGGCTATTCGCTTCGGTTGTGGTGCCTCCGAAAGGGATATGAAAACTGATTTAGGAATTAGAAGAAGAACGCATATTTAGCAAAATAACTCACCCATTAAAAGCTTAATTTAGATTCCTTCACAAACGCAAATACAACACGTGGGTCATACAACATTTTTCTCGCAACTGCTGCACAAATAACATACCATTGGTCAGTTAATCTTCATTCACTGATGAAAGAAACCACTCACAATGAGATAGCTTTGAGTTTTAAGTATCATATTTCCTCATGGGCAATAAACACAGAATCGTCGTTTAACATGTCAATGGTGTGCAGCACAGAATTTTAGAATAAAGTTGCCAAAAGTTGACGTTTTTTACTGCATAACTTAAGAAACATCTAAGGCCCATAAATTCAAAATCCATCCTGACTTTTTTATTACAAATACCTATATAATGTAGGTTTAAAAATAAAAATAGTTTTCATTTTAAATTTAGAGGTCTTTGGCAATTTTTTCAGCACAGTGTTTTTTTTTTCCCAAATGTATATTATCCAGTTTTTATCCAATTATTCTGAAATTTGCCAAGCAGTTTCCTAAAACGCATCATAGGTACCCAACGGTTTTTTGGATATTAATTTCAAAGCGATATTATCTTAACGGAGGAATTGAAGTGTTATGAGGCTGAAAAGGGATACTTTTACAATAATAAAGACGTAAAATACCACAAGAGCGGACAATTTTTATAAGTAAAGCCCACCAGAACAGTCATGTTCGTGGTTTATTATTAAAATATATCTGAAACTCCTGTTCTAGTTAAGTAGCCTTTTGGTTTGATTCATTTTGATTTTAGTGATATAGTTAATCTCAGGGCAGCATTTCTCATACTTTTTGTAAATATTTTGAAAACAAAGTTGTAGCAGTTATGAACATATAATATGTCTATAAATTTGCGACTAGTTGAGTTTCATTTATCTTTGCAGGAATAATTAAAACGAGGATGCAGTGTGCTATTATATATTCATATAAACTCATTTTTTGTCATATGTTAGGGATAGGGTGTAGAAGAGGGGGACACCTCACCCACTGTGACTATGTGAGTCTTATTGTGACTCCGCTTCCCAGGTAGGAAAGGATAAAGTGAAGGAATCGCAGGAGGCTATGGATCACAGACGGATTGGCCTCGGAGACGCGCGGAAGATTCTTACAGCTTATATATACCTTATATATTAAGGTACCAATTAGTCGCCGTTTTGTATACACTACGTTTTTGTACAATTTTCTTAATTTAATCAGCTTCAAATAGGCTACAAATGGGAAGGTATACGTGACTAGAACATTCCTTTGCGCAGTAGAGGAAGGATTCAAACTGTGATATGCGTAACTGTTAAGCTTATTTGATTAGCAAGGCTTCCGTACTGCATAAAATAAAACCACTGTCATTCAAATACTAACTTAACGTTGGTAAATACTATGTGCTTATACACATTTTTCACATGCGAGTTAATCTGTTACACAGCTTGTCCGGTTGTGGCAGGCATATTCTTTACTTCCATGCATTAGCATAGCTTATCTCCGCAAATGAAACAACTAACTTCGTAATGATTCAGACTATTACAGTAAATTTACAATTGTAATGAAATGAGATCTTACCTTGCCAATCCAGATGTTGCAGATGTCCTCCTACGTCTATACATTTCTAGCGCGTTTCGAGGGAATCGTCTTTCACGGGCTGCAGTTCAGCTTCTGAAATTAAAGTAAATTTTTCTGCTGATATTTCCACACAATTCTTCTAATATTTGTGGGTTTCATTTATCTCATTAACATTCCTAAAATGTGATCAGCAGAAATTAGCATGTGGTGGTAGTACTTCTTGAAAAGTTGTGTGTTTTTTTTCCAAAATGTGCTTGTTTTTCTCTAACTTCTTTAGTAAATATACATTACCTTACCTTTCCCTTCTTATCAAGAATAAAACACGTTTATATAAATGTATTTACGTTGCTTGGAAAACGCTTTCTATTGCAAATGATTGAAATCACATAAGAATCGTACATAAAAATCTCTTCCTGTAATGTGTATTTATCTCGAAGTATTACCACAACACAAACTCAAAAAACGTTCGTAATAACTTGTAATGTCACTTCAGAATCACACACTACATTTGTAGAGTCTGAAGCATGATCAAAAGCACACCAAAGTAAACAGCGCAACGATAGTTTGCCAGCGAGAGCTGCGCAAGACTTCGGTGCTACTCGCTTCATTGAAGGTCACTTCCACTACCCACGTTGTGACTGCCACTCCAACTGTGCTCATTCACTGCGATATGCACACCTCGAGACGTTGTTGGATACTGGGCCCGTAATAGGGATACTGTCGCCCTGCAACAGGCATAACGGAACGCTACGAAAATAGTGATCTGCGCATGATGCATATTGGCAAGCTTTCGTTGCGCCAGCTCTAACGTGTGGTTACTATCAGTCTGCCATTACATGCTACCCTGACCTACCTTCAACTCGTGCCGCGACGATTACGCGATGGGTCAGCTCTACTTAGTTCTACTCAGTGTTGAAGCAGAAGGGAGAACTGTTCATGGTTAACATTTCCAATGTTTCTTATTTAGGTTGAATTTATTTTGCATTTTATGTAAAAAGAAACTGTTTTAGTGACCAAAAAATACAATGAGGTGATATGTTCAAATTTTCTACGCTTTGAATGGGAGAGTACTGCAATATCTGAAAAAAGTTTGAGAATGCTGCCTTTTATTTATTTAATTCCTCTGCATTTTACTTGGTATTACAAAAAATACATGTGGTGTATTAGAGTACTGTGTTAATGTTTGTACATATTTTAATTAGAGACTGTAATGCAAAGATAATTGTTTTTACTAACAGTCCACAATGAGTAATCTTTTAGGTTATTTTGTTGTAAGTATTGAATAAAATGTAAATTAAAGACTGCTAATATATGTTCGAAAAATTATAACTGTGTTGTCTTATACCCAAAATCAGGAATGAGAATGTCGGGTATTGAGAGATTGTGATTTGTACCGGGTTAGTGCAGAGTTGACAGTAGCACTTAAGACACCCTGGGACTGAAAATGACCAAACAAATTACCAAATTGACGATTTTTAGGTTTATGCATATACATTTTCCCCAAAGCTTCAGTCATCAATTGGCAATAAAACGTTTTAGACGGCTCCATTTTTTGAAGGTCTGCCGCAGTCTTTTAAATGTCATGTATCCTAATTTAAACGCCCCTTTTCTGCTTGAATTTTCGGTATTATTTGAATAAAAAATGGGACAAGAAGGTCTCAAAAACAACCAAATTCAGCGGAAAGAAGTGGTAAGCTACGAATCAGAGGATCAAAGAGGGCAAGTGTGACAAACAGGTAACCTGATTCATGATCATGATCTATGTTTATAGAAAAATTGGTTTTTCTCGACTTCATATTTTTAATACAATATTTGCTCCATGAGGCTTAAATTTTGTACTATTCTCAAAAGATGTTTACAGTATGCGCTCCATTTGTGTCTTCAATTTCAGTCTTTGGTTTCAAGATATGAACATATTTTAGCTTTAAAAATTAAACACATAAAAACGGTATAAAATAAAGGTTTTCAATATCTATTAAAGCAAAGAAATTAATTACTTTAAAAGTAATTTTTTCTTCCTATACGAGGCTGGTGTTTGTTGGGCAACTAGAATTTATAAAATAATAAAACTTGTGGTATCTTAGATTTTGATGCGCATGGAATATTTTGAATATCAAGGCACGTTTGCATTATGGAGATGGAGGAAGGTGAACAGGCAGAAGCAGCACCAAGAAGGAATTTGCTACTGGTAGTCGGAGGACCTGCGGTTTACCAAAACAAATATTATTAATAAAGGCCGGAGACATGTGCGTTTTTCCATAGGTATACTGCACATGGACTTTACTGTTATCGCTCGCGCATGTAAACAACTGCAAGTAGGTACAGCCTGAATCCTTTGCTTTCGGCATTTTGAATTTAACACTATCACTCCACGTCTGCAGCTTACTGCGAGAAGAAACAAAACAGTCGCTTTATACTGCGTCTGCATACACTTACAAGGTAATGCTTCACTAGTTCGTTACGTTATTTTCAACTCTTGCTTCTAGTGGCAGTTGTGTGCACATTTGATGGCCAAGCTGCACTTCTGACGTCATTCATACTCTGCGTCCAGCTAACCTGTGTCGTCTGCGAGCGCACATCCCTCCGGCCTTTAATGATTAATGTAATTTTCTAAACACGCAACACAACATTTATTTTCTACATAAATTCTGATTACCCTGGTGTACATTTACCACTTAGGTCGAATTTTGACATAGTTTTGCCTCATCTAGTTTACCAATATAGGTACAATAAATTTAGGAGTAGAAATTCCCAGTGTCGTCTCCAAGGCAGCATCAGACAGACATCCTGCTGTTACTTTTATTTAAATTCATAATTGAAAACCTATGTTCACATGTATAAGTTATAACGAATATTGACACAAATTTTTAGGCAAGTGCATGCATTTTGGAACATTCCTGTGGATTAACACCTTTGTCAAATTTAATAAAATAACCACTGTAGTGGTAGTGATACGTGTTTTTAGGATGGAATCACACTTTAGTTTTATCAGCTCTCTTTCGAAATTTGACGGTGCTTTTTCAGTTAAAAAATTATATTGTTTAACGACGCTGTCAATTGCCAGAATCATATCAGGGTCACCGGTATGCAGAAATTCATCCCGCAGGAATTTTTACATACCAAATTTTTGAGTTGAGTTCCTACTTCGTCTACTCACTGAAATATGCAACAGAGAAAGTAAAAATATCACATTTGATACTTATGTTTGGTATCTTCCAAGTGTGGAGTTATTGTGATAGTTTAATGAACAGAAGTATCATCAGTGTTCAGTGTAACCAACATAACTGAAATAAAGACGGTTATTATTCCGGCAGATATCATGTGTTTATTATCACACGCTCACATACCATGAAGTATAATGAACTCCGATTTCTACTGAAACCGACCTGTATAATTTCCACCGTAATGACCTGCACTATGATGTCGCTTCGCTGATTCAAATAATTTTTCTTACTCGGTGACAAAAACCACAGACCATGCAGAGCAACACACGCACATAATCCTCGCGTGCATGAATTTATCTTGACTAACGTCATTGTTTATTTTTCATGTTGGTGAACAGTTTGTGTAAAAAACACAATTCTTGTTGCACCACTCTAGGGCAAAGTGGAAAACTTTAACGCAGTCGCGATATGCAGTTGTATTGCAGCATTGTTCTGAAATAAACAATATTTAAGAGCAGATTTGCTTTTGGATAAATTCCACCCAGAGCGCAATATTTTATTTTTGAATTTCTTGGTATTAAACGCTGCACAGTCATTCTCGTGCATAGAAATTGCTGTGTAAGAGAAAAACTGAATGGTGTTCTAAAATCGAATTCACTTTGTTTGGTACAAAAATAAGGTTGCCTATCTCCGTGGTTTGGAAGTAGCGCATCCGCTTCACATTGAAGAGCTCCAAGATATGACTATTTTTTGGATTCTCCTTTACCCTGAGAGTATATGTAAGATAAAACACAGGGCATATGAAATTATAACCTAAAAGTCTGAGTCTCTATGATTACTCTATTCTTATATACGCCTTTTGTTTTTTCTGTTTTACGATAAGAGAAGTAGCAAATATTTTCATTACACATTTTTCATCGCTATATACTGACTTTGAAAAGCCATACTGTAACACGAGAAACCAGAGATTGGCGACTTAGAAGCTTCGACAAAGTATATGTTTTATCCAGAAATACATTTTCCGCGTATTTAGTTATCTGCTTTAGTTTATCAGCTATACAAAATCAAACAATTTTTATCAATTGTTCATGGTATCTATTTATGTAGTGATTACATACCGAATTAAAATACTCTTTATTTGAACTATAAAGTATGAACTATTGAGTTATGAGTTTGTTCATTCTTATTTATCTTCATTAAACTTCTGAAAAACACTAAGAACACTAAAATAAGCCTGTTTATCAACATTGTCGAACCATCTTCAGAAAATTCAAGCTGTAATTGTATTATTTTTGTAAATATTCAAAACAAAAATCGTTAAGAGTGGATTTTAAGGAAGTAAATAACGAAGCTGTTCATGTGAGGCGATTTTCTTAATACTGGTGTCACATGCTTGAAAGGGCAGTGAACTTTCCTAAGTTTGGAACTTATTCAAATTTCGTTTTTACTTTCTCTACTACGCACAGCAATCAGAGGAACTATTGTATTCCACCCAAAAATTCGATTTCGGCATTTCTCCGGACACTTCACGGACAAACACAGAGATACATACACGCTCGCGGGCGAGAATATTGCTCTGGGAATGTCCCCCCACCCTTTCTTTTCTTTTTTGATTCAGAGGAACTCGGAACTTACTTTCAGTGAAATTTCGGTAACGAATGCTTGGGTAGACTGCGATTTTTCTCTATCCACTATGTACGTTTTAGAGAAAATAACAAAGGAAACAGAAACAAAGAGGAAAAAATCCACCGCTTTGCAGTAACTCCCACAGGGAATATTGGCTAAGTTCAAAACTTGTTAAAATAACTTCTGCTTCACGTTTTGTCCTTTAAAAACGGTTTGGAAATTACTGGTCTGAACAGTGAAGCAGTTCTCTTGAAGAAGCATCCCTGCAACTGGTGGAACTATTATCAATCACTGTTCCGAGCAACTCATCAATATCACGCTCCGTCCAGTTCGAGGATGAAATCAAATGAGACAGAATATGCTCCGATGCGACAGGTTGACCTTGAACTTTCGGGAATCCGCTGAGAGACTGAGGACCGTTATGAAGGATGAGATTGCAATTCACGCCGGCACAGCAAATGAGGACATCAAGTGTTTTCTTGGAACTGCTCCATTATCGACTCCCACTCTTTAGAAAGCGTATGTGAGTAAACGACTTAGGCCAGGTTATTGATCCTTTCGTGATGCTGTGTTCTGACGCAAGTTCGTGAACTGCTCAACCCACCCTCCCACCATCTTAAACAATTAAGTAACCTTCTGGTGTTTGGCAATGTACACCTGGAGTTGTGAACCGTGACTACGCTACCCTTTCCGTCTTTCCATGTCAGCGACCTTACAACGGTAATTTGGGATGGCATAATACTGGGGCGAGTGTGGTAGATGGTTTCTGGTGCTTGCTTGAGTTAAAGTCCAGTAGGAGAAGCCAAAGCTCGGGACGGCACCTCGATACCTTGACACGTTCGATAATTGGTGTATCGAACTATCGAGCTACATCTGCACCTAACATAAGCACAGAAATTAATAACTATTGAGACACATTTAATGCACCCTTAGGAGTGTGTGAATGATTGAGATTTGGAAGCTCTCAAACGTAAACTACATCTCTTTTCCTTGCCCTAATCTGCTGATCCCCAGAATGTTCCAGTTGAACTTCAACCCTAACTGATTTATGTTGTGATACAGATCTAAAAAATCTGATGTGTTGCAATCACATGGCTTTCTCTACTCCTGTACTAACCATTCTTACAAAATCTTATCTTCTTCGTGTTAGCTGAGATAAACATTTGCAGCAATTATCCTATTGCTCGTTTTCTTGCAGGTGCAACGGGATTATGGGGATACAGTAGACTTTGAGCGATAGTCAAATCTTTTAAAGTTTTCTAATTCCGTTCTCTTTGCACGGTTAATATATAAAAATGAATAGCGATGTTCCATTTGACAAAAGTATAATTTCTCCAAAACTTATACAAATAACAAGGAATATCTCCGAAATAGTTCACTCTATAAAAAATTATTAAGGCATAAATTGTGTGTTTTAGCAAGATCTACATTTTTGTGTAGTAAGATTTGGTGTATCTCTTACGGTTTACCAATTATGCAAAAGCCATCCACAGTAAATAGGACTTCATGGGCTATAGCCAGGAAATTCAAGATATGCATTTCATTTGCCATAAAAATATCTCATACATATGGTATTTTAATCAAAATCGATAGAGCCATTTTCAACAAAATCAAAATCTTCGAAAAATTTTGCATGTAAAGGATAGTTTAGGGAGGAGCAATGTTTTTGAAAATCATCGTGTCACATCCTTGAAGGACAGTAAACTTATATACCAACTTTGGTTTCTA
The DNA here is from genome assembly GCA_030765045.1 of Tenodera sinensis. NCBI lineage: Eukaryota > Metazoa > Arthropoda > Insecta > Mantodea > Mantidae > Tenodera > Tenodera sinensis. The sequence continues at coordinate 49,732,331 of CM060970.1, forward strand.
ACCGACTTTTCGTTTTTGAGTTATGCTGTCTACAGACAGACACAGAAACAGATACTCACACAGCTGCTTTTTTTTTATTCAGGGGGCCTCAAAATATGTTTCCGGTGAAATCTCGATATCGAATTTTTGGGTGGAATGCAATACATCGTCTACTTTACTAAACGTACTAGAGAAAGAAAAAAGGCATATAGTCATAATGATATTGAGTTTTTATTCAGCTATTGATTCCCAAACATAAGCAGAATTTCGCAAATTTGCTGCAGAAATTATGTACTATATGTCATGCGTTTACGTCTGCCTTGAAACTTGCTTCTGTAATTAATGATTCTCCAAATATTAAGATGGTGGAGAAGCACACAGTAGGCATAATAAATGCGTAATTAAGTTCAAAGCGTTACCATAAGTAGAAATTTTAATATGGAACTATTTGTATTTTATATTTCAGGGGCAGTCTGTTTCCTTTTGAACTGTGCGGTTAAAAGTTATATAGATATTCCCTATCCTTCGTAGTTTTAATATTTTGCTTTTGGATATTATTTTTGAATAATTATGTTACTATTGTATCGTAATTCATATTAAAACTTTATGATCACAGAATCTATGTAAATAAATACTTTTAAACTAAACAGGAAGAAACAATAATAAAAAGAGTGGACTTCATTTCCCATTCGAACTTTGTACACCTATTTTTGCTAAGCTTTTCTTAATACCACCGCTACCTGTGTGTACTACTTGGCGAAGCGAAGAGTTGTATTGACCTTGGTAGTCGAGCCCATAAGACCATGAGCTGCGGAACAAGACAGTACACTGTCTCGCCGTGTTTGTGTGATAAGCTCACGTTAACTGCTGGATTCTTTCCGATACGCCTCATGGCTTGTCCAAGTAGTATAGCAGTCTTTCTCGGAGGGCTTCTTGGCCACGAGTACTGTCAAGGTCACGAAAGTGCGCTCGTGTGGAAATCGCTGTTCTAAACATAAACCTAACCTTCGCTTAGAAATAGCAAAGGTTATGAAACTTATTTATGAGAAATTTGCCAGCAAAGAAATGCTTTTGTAATGCGTACATGGGAAGACCCAGAATAACAATGAGTGTTGCAATGGCATAATATGGGAACAATGCGCAAAAGAAATGTAAGGTTTAGTGTGGGTAGTATAAAATGTTCATTTATTATGCCAGTCATTAGAAAAATTTTAAAACATTTCTGACTATAAGTATAGATTTTTGTTCCTAACCTGAGGATGTACCCACCTTATGCTTTGAGATAAATCTTCCATACATGTTTGATACTTTTAAATGTTTAAGTTTTGCATTATTGAATATTCTTTTTTTTTTCTTTTCTTTTTTTTTTTTTTTTTATTTTATTTTTTTTTTTTTAATTGCCTCGTTAGTATCTCCAAAGGAGTTGCTGCACAAAGATTTGATAGAACTGTGAATGACTGCAAAATTCCATACCCTCGTGTCTAAACCAAAACATGTATAACAAGGGGAAATAGCGGAAGTGCTAATGTAACATGCAGCGTTAACTAAGTTGTGGATGCACTAACGTCTACAACAGTCTGGCTTGGCGAGTCTGTCAGTCTTGTTACGGTTACGGGGATACCGGCATATTGTGCGCCAGACCCCGAGAGGATAGATAAATGAGGTACCCTATAGGCGGCCAGAGAGTAGGCCTACTCCGGTGGGTTCCTAACAGATGCAGGCAGTCTTTCAGCCCGACTGAGTTCCAGGCCACCCAGTAAGGTTACCATCATCCAGGTCCGACTGAGTAGACAGTCCTCCTGGCCGATTCAGCCAAACCAGAGGACAACCTCCACCGCAGCGCGTCCTACAGGTGACCCCGTCACAGGAATCGAACCCGTGACCTCCTGAATGCAGGCCACACGTTACGCCTGAGCTATTCCCTCGGTGGGTTGGCGAGTCACTTGAGCGATTAAATTTACTTCTTTCAATTACCAAAATCTGTAAATCCAGCAGAAATAAATCAGAACTCGAGACGTGAAATAACAGTGCGTGAAGATATGTTCTTTTTTCTGTCTATCATTTTTGTTTATCAAATCAAACTTGGGTCAGTACCGTACCCAAAGACTAATTTTCTTTTAAAATAAAGTGTTGGAGGAGGATATATGGACCAAAGAAAGAAAATGGAATTTGGCGTCTAAGATGGAATAACGAAATCTCTGAATTATATAAAGAGCTTAATATAGTTGAGGATATTAAGATCAGAAGACAGATGTACCGGGCATATGGCAAGATTGAACGAGGAGATGATCCCTAAAGGGGTTTTGAAAGGAACATTTTATAACAAACTAGTGTGAAGACCAAAAAAGAGATGGAAAGATGCTGTATTTGCAGATTCTGGGAGTATAGGATGTTGGGGATGAATGGCGGTAAACTTTTAGGGAGGCCGAGGCTGTAGTACTATACATGATGAATGTTATCTAACAGATCTCAAATCTTAATTATTTAGGCTGCAATATATCGTTAAAAATAAATTGAAAATACTTGTACAACAGGTTACAAAAGGTTCGATACATATGTCGTACTATTAAAAGAAAATTAATTTAAAACAAGAAGGGAGACAAAATTAAAGGTTAAAAACTATGGGCGTTCCCAATTTAATGTTTGGGAGCGAAAAAAAAGTCCTTGAGAAGAAATGCTGGCGGCCAAAATGAGATGTTTACTATGTGTGGCAGCCTATACAAAATTGATTGCATAAAGATCTACGCGAAGAATTAAGGCTGAAGAAACCTCCTCTTCATCGCTGTCTTCTTGTTTTTCAAGGACTAGGGGTTATGCCGTTCAACGAAAAAAGAAGTTAGTTATTGGAATCGATTCATCTATCTCGTCCTCGACCTTCCTATATACCATCTTCCCTTTAGACTGTAGTCTCTCAGAAGACAGCGTACTGACATCGCGTACCACTTCTCTTATTATTTTTTTGTGCATATTGTCGTTCGATTCATCATTCTGGCTATTCTTTTGACGTTTATAGTAGTTTCCGTTTTTACATAGACGAGTTAGTAACACGTCGCATAACGCTCTTTGGGGGATCCGATTTTTATCAGGATTTCCTCCCTTAGTTTTTGGAGTTCCTCCTCCCCCGCAAGACAGAGGTTTCTACCGGAGATGGTTTGCCCCTTCCTCCAGCTTCGACGATTTGAAGAATCCCCTTCAGGACTCCGTCCCTATCCCTGGATAGGGGCTCCAGATATTCCCCGGGGGACTGGAATCTTGATAGCACTTAGACACTAAAAGTGTTCACCCCTGCGAAGAGAATGCGCTGTTAAGAACTACCCAATTGCATACAGCTACAGCAACTTGCTGCCTGTAAACGTTGCGCCGGGTTAATAATCTTGTATGAAAACAAGATTGAAAAAAAGCAAATAAATAAAGATAAGAAGGTTAATAATAAATAATAACGACGACAACAGCGACGACAACAGTTTATTATTACCATAACGATGACAATTGTAACAATTTATAATAATCATAGAAAAGACGTGATTCTGGAAGACAAGGGAGGGACTTTAGAGAACGAAAATGGCTAATATAAATCAGTTTAAGTCTGCAGCTGATGATATTTAACAGAGTTTACAGTTTTGAGTTATACTTATTCTCTTTCCTTTTTCTCCCTTTCCCTCTAACGCGCTTGTCCCAATCCACCACAAACACGCCTTCATAATTCTTTTCCCAGAAACTCTTCGGCTCAGGGAATCTCAAAACAGTATTTCTGGTGAAGTTGCGATTTAAGTTTTCACTGCCTACAATAGATAGTAACAGTTCATGAAATAAAACGAATCCTTAAGTTTGGGATCAGTAAATACTTAATCAGGTAATTCTTTAAGCTGCATTTTAAAAATGTTTTAAAAAGTGGTTGTGTGTAACTGCTATACCCCTAGTTCATCCATACCCTTTGGCTTCATAGGTGTAAGAATAGATGGATAGATAAAGCTAGAAGTGCTTCAAAATCAGCAGACAGTCGATTGCGTCAAGTGTAATGAACTCACACATTGATGATAAACCAGCTTAGTTGTAGGTGCAAACTAAAGTGAATAAAGTAAATAGGTCTACTCTTGGAGCTGCTTTCAGGAAACCTTCTGCACATTAACATTCCTATTTTTCTCCGTCTTTCCCTTCGAATAGCGTGACAAAATACATGTGCGTGTTCATATTTTCACAAAACCTTTAGTAACTGTATAGCTAAATTATTTGGTTGTGAGTCATTTGATATCCAGTTCAGATCTCGGAGTGTGTGTTACGCCCGCGCGTTTTAATATCATTGCAGTGATTGTTTAAGATAACTACAAATTCCACACAAATGTTAAGTCCTTTAAGGAAGGCAGCTATACTCTCTTGGGCTCATATACATTGAGACACGGAAAATTGGCCACAGCTGGGAAGTCTCACGAACGCACTGTAAACTCTTTGTTCTACCGTGCTCATTGTTAGGCGTTTTCTCCCCGCCCGGTGGTGTGAGGTAGCTTGATCTTAAGCGTCATTTGACGTGCACCGGCACAGCGGCCCGTGTCACAATCTATTGAGGCTTTAATTTCCAAGATACTCCTTGTTATGGATTTTAATTTTCCAATGTCTATATTTCTGAAATGGAAATTCATTAGTATTCTTTTCTCTCGTCATACAAAGAGAAGGGAACTTCAAAGTCTACGCATAGCGACCAGCTCTTAAAGGTTTTGACTATCGCTTAATCGTGCTGTATACCTCTAATCCTATTTTCCTAGAAGGAAATCTATAATAAAACAGCCCCACAAATATTTATTTTGATTAAATGAAATAAATGAATAAGCGTTTGTAAGAAAAATATATTGATGAATTGATAAAGTCGTGTCAATATAATACATCTGATTTTTACTTTCCTACGTATAGTAAGAAGAGGAAGTATTGTATTCGACCCAAAATTTCGGTTTTGCGAATCAAAAAAGAAAAGTTTTAGAAAAAGGTCCAAATGATTTTGTGTGTGTGTGTGTGTGTGTGTGTGTGTGTGTGTGTGTGTGTGTGTGTGTGTTTGTGTATGCGCGCGCGCGTGTGCCTGAACAGCATAACTAAAAAACCAAGGTTAGTACTAGTAGTAGTAGTTTTATTGGTTCTTTGGATCATAATACATGACATAGAACACGTCCAAGATCTTTACAATTATTTACAGGTTTATCAATATTTACAATATGTACAAGTGATATAATTTTACAAAATTGAGGCATTACCTCTAAATACTAAATAAAAACATGTATACATTTATAAAATACCTTAAAAAAGTAATTGTCAAAGTACTTATAATATTCATTTGTACTATAAAAACAATGGAGTGAGACTAACAATGGTTAGTAGTAAGTTTAATATCTTTCAAGGATGCGACACGAAGATTTTAAAGAAAATTCCTCCACCCTTAACTTCCATTTACATAGAAAATTTTTTGAAAACTTTTTATCTTCTCAAAAATGGCTCTAATGATTTTGATAAAAATGGCACATGTTCAAGATATTTTATGGCAAATGCAACGTATATTTTGAATTTTCTGGTTGCAGTCTATGTAGTTACTCCTGCTTACTTTGGCATAACTGGTAAACCGTAATAGATGGGCCGTATCTTAACATACAAAAATGTAGATCTCGCTAAAACACCCAAGTTATGTCCAAGCACATTTTTTGTGGAGTGAACTATTTCGCAGATACGTTATTTGTTGGAGTTTTGAAATAGTTAAGCTTTTCCGAAATGGAAAATGGCCGTGCAAAGAGAATGGAGTTTCGAAGCTTCAAAACATTCACTATCGCTCACAGCCTACTATATTACCATGCTCCCCTTGCACCTACAAAAAAATTAGCAACAAGTTAATTTCTTAAAATGTTTATCTTGACTAACATGAAGACAGAGGAATAAGGGTTTGTGAGAATATTAGTCCAAGAGTGCAGAAATTGATGTGAGGCAAGGCCTTTGTTATAAGAAAGGAGCAATATTTAATGCTAGAACTTACAGCCCTTGCATGAACTAAACGCTTTCAGAAAATGAGTAACTTCGTGTAATATATGGGGGTCTTGCTGCTTGAACTCATATTGCTTATCCAGTGGAAACAACCGATAAACGCAATTGCTGCAGATCTTGGTGATTAGGCGATAAAACGTTGCGCCAGAGAAACTGGTCTTTAACGGGACATTAACTGCAAGGACCTTGCTAGTGGGCGTACAATTATCAACACAACTCTCTCTCTCTGTACAAGGATATTGCATTGGACTGCACAAATCTGCAATTTTTCCATTGCTTGCGACTTCAAAACAAAGATCTTAGGAAGTTCAGAAGTTCTCATAGTTTCATAAATATCTGCCTACATTCCAAACCCTGTCGTGCATAAAAATAGTTTCTGTATATCAAAGCTTCAAGGAAATCAGTATTGCTTAAGTCTGCTTGGGATATATTTTGTAATTTAAAGGTGTCAATTGATAAAGATCAACATGAATTTTCATCACTGCATTCTATTTTTGTGTGGCAATGAAGAGAAATTTAGGTTTCAGCCTCTATATTGAGCAAAAATTACGGTGTTGTAGAATTTAAATAAAATAAACTGATGTGTTGCACTCATTTGACTTTCTTCATTCGTTGTTGCGCAAACTATTCCTAAAAATTCTTATTACTTTTTTTACTTTCTCTACTACATACAGTAAGAAGGGGAAGTATCGTATTCAATCCAAAAATTCGATGTCAAAATTTCACCTCATATGCTTTTAGGCCCTCTGAATAAAATAAATAAATAAATAAATAAATAAATAAAAATAATAATAATAATAATAATAATAATAATAATAATAATAATAATAATGCTAATAATAATGCTAATAATAATAATAATAATAATAATAATAATGCTAATAATAATAATAATAATGCTAATAATAATAATAATAATAATAATAATAATAATAATAATAATAATAATAATAATAATAATAATAATAATAATAATAATAATAATAATAATAATAATAATAATAATAATAATAATAATAATAATAATACTAATAATAATAATAATACTAATAATAATAATAATAATAATAATAATAATAATAATAATAATAATAATAATAATAATAATAATAATAATTTAGAAAACGGTGCGAGTGTGTGTATGCGCGCCTGTAAACAGCGTAACTCAAAAACGAAAAGTCGGCATAATACCAAACTTGGTATTTAAGTTTAGAATCTTTGACAGATGAGCCCAAAGATTTTCAGGAATGTCCCCCCACTACAGACCAATCTTTACATGAAACATTTTTCCAAAATGTTGTGTCTATGGATTGTGACTTCATTATAATTAGGATAACATACCTAAAATATTTATGACAAAGTAAATGTACATCCTGAATTTTATAAGAATGTGCTCAGATGTCCTCTTAATTATGTATCACTGTAGAATAACTGCAAAACCTTAAGAGGTAGACAATATCGTAGTGCATAAAAAATGTAGATTTACAATAAGATAATTTCAGTAAATGTTTATCACAACATGAAATAGTTAAACCGTTTTACTTTCTCTACTAGTAAGTAGAGGAAGTATTGTATTCCACCCAAAAATTCGATGTGTAGATTTCACCGGAAATATATGTTTTGAGGTCCCCTGAATCCAAAAGAAGCATTTTTAGAAAAAGGTCCGTGAGTGTCTCAGTCTGTGTCTGTCAGTCTGTGGACAGAATAACTCAAAAAAGAAAAGTCGCTTGAAAACCAACGTTGGTATTTAAATTTAATGTCTTTCAAGGGTGCGACACGAAGATTTTGAAGAAAATGGCCCCACCCTAAACTACCATTTACATGGAGAATTGTGATTTTCTTCAAAACGGCTCTAATTATTTTGATTAAAATGGTGTATGTTTAAGATATTCTTATGACAAATGAAATGTATATATTGAACTTCCTGGCTATAGCCTATGTAGTCCTGTTTACTCTGGATGACTTTTGAATAACTCGTAAACCGTAAGAGATAGGCCAAATCTTACTATACAAAAATATGTAGATCTTACTAAAACACACAATTCATGTCTAAATAAATTGTTTTGTAGAATGGACCATTTCGGAGGTATTCCTTCTTATTTGTGTCAGTTTCAGAAAACAAAACTTTCGTGAAATGGAAGATCGTTGTTCATTTTTTTATATGTTAAGTGTGCAAAGAGAACAGAACCTCAAAGCTTTAAAAGATTTGACCATCACGCAAAGCCTACTGTATTCTAATATTCCCCTTGCACCTAAAAGCAAATAAGCAATAAGACAATGTGTACAAATATTTATCTCGACTAACACGAAAAAGATATAGGAAGAAGAGTTTATAAGAATGGTTAGTACAAGAGTAGAGAAAGTGATGTGAGTGCAACACATCAGATTTTTGAGTTTGGTAATGATCACAGTCGCACATATACACATATAACCTTTTTCTAAACATACTTTCTTGGGAATCGTGGTATCTCGGAACATGTACTGCTGGTGAAATCTCGATATCGAATTTTTGGTTGGAATACAATTGTTCCTCTACTTGCTGTAAGTACGTAGTAAAGAACGTAATGAGTATAGAAATCTTGTTCTCTCGGAAATATTGCTGAAAAGCGCACCCAAAACGCTGAGGGTCCTTTAAACGAGCTTGGAGTCACTACATTGTGTTTTATATGAAAATCAGAAGGAGAACAATGAAGCAATCATTTGTTCCACGGAGAAGCCGTTTCTGACGGCTCTTCACGTTTTAAATGCCTTTCCACTCTCTTTGGCAATTCTCATTCCCATTAAGCATCGCTGATTTAAGGCATTCAACTGCCTTAGTTTGTGCTGTGAATGGTAACCCAATTTCACTGAGTAAAATGTTTGTAAATATGACACAGCTCACAATATCAGAAATAACATTTGACTGAAGCATGTTTTAAATGCAATGTTACTTATTTAAAAGTTGAATTAGCTTTACAAAATACGCTTTAAAAGTGGTGAGCAAAATGAAGATTTAGTACGAATTATGTAAGCTTTTGCATAATAGTTATATTGCCTGTACTGGGTTCGTTCTTCAGGGAATTGTTACTCATAATTCACGCTTATTATCAAACCAACTACCTGCCATTTTAGACAAGACGACATATTTTAATTTATGATAAATTTATAGTTAGCATAAAAGTTTTATGTGCCAAGTTAAATTAATGTTTCTTATTTTTCTGGCAATCGTATTCTTAAGTTATTCTAAGCAATGCTAGTCACTAATTTGTGTAACTGAGGTATTGGACGGTATAGATATGCTACTAGGTTTTTATGGATCCTATAAGACTGGACCTTTCAAAGCCTAAAATAGCACCGAGTGCAATCCGCCGTGCAGCGCTTCCTTACACCGTGCATCGTGATTGCTCGGTTAAGCTCGGCTCAACTCGCGCGCTGCAGAGCGAAGAAGCGAGAAAGCGTGCGTTGATAGACGTCTTGCTTATCAGTGAAATAGATACATGAGATACGTGCAGTGTAAGTATATCACGTTGAATGGCTTGTATTAGGGCAGTCGATCGATGAAAAATTACACGTAAAAAAGTCAAAATATCAAATTTTAGATTTTCGAACTGTTCTTTCACGATTCTTTGCGAATTTGTGATCATTGTAGAAATTGAATAAAGCTTTACAAATGCTACCCACAGTTGTTAAACAATGTTCCTGAAGTTAATAGAGATAATCGTAAGAATTTTGAAATAGGAAGTAGTTTGTAAAATAATATAGAAAAAATATGATAGAAAATGTACTCAAGGTTCCTACGGTTGGCAAGATGAATTTCATTCTCCCACACAAGCATTGACCTACGGTTGCATTTCAACTTTATTTCTTTATTATTAATTTTACTTCTGTAGAGTACTTGGCAGAGGACCAGTAAAGTTTTTCCCTAGCGTACATATTCACAAACTTTATGTTAGCTTTGTAAAAGAAGCAATTTGGCAACGCCGTTACCATTGCTTTACGCTACGTTATGACGCAACATGAACAGCAATATGGTCGTAACGTGCATACTGCTAGGAACGATGGGGTGTAAGACTTTCACTGCATCTTTATGATATTCCGGTGTTGGCCAACAGATTATTACAGTTTCACGCCAACGTGATAATAAGCGACAAGGGAGCGGTCAAATTTCCTTCTAAATGCATAAGGCGGTGCGGTTAGATAATCCAGTTACACACTCTTACACATAGAGAGAACACCTATGTTAGAATGCGCAAATGTTAGCTATTTAAAATATAAAAATCTGAGGTGTCGAATTCACATTACCTTTTAATCTCTCCTTACAAAGGCTTATTCTCGTATCTCCTTCATGTTAATCGAGGCAGACATTTGTAGAAATAGTTTTATTACATATTCTATTGAGGACTCTGTAGCAGCCTGTCAGACTTGCAGAGGTCCTGGTGGACGATAAACATGCGGTGGAAACATTTTTTCTAAATTTTCAGGAGCGATAAACATGAATAATGATTTCGAATTTTTTTATATCGCTATTTACTTTTGGACACCTTTATAACCTTTTTTAACTTTGGCTTTTGCCTCACGTTGGCATATTTATCTAGTATATATTTACTTTTACAAGTATTTTATTTCATATTGAAATTTATCTCTGGCTTTTACCATGATATATTTTAGAAGGACGCTGATGATCAAGTAGTTGATCACCCTTAAACCCATGTCGTCGTCATTATCATCCAAGAGCACCAGTGGTGTTGGATGTGCTTATGTTTATGGCACTGAATCACATACCTATTCAATTGTAGGTACATACAAGAGAATAGGAGAATAGAATAAGTTTAAACGATGTCGGAATCTTATAAATCTGATGTGAACTTATGTAATTTTTTTGGAGATAACCGCTTCCAAAATATTTCTTGTTACTAATTAAAATACTTATAGGAATTCTTTATTATTTTTTGTATCTCTTGGCCATACAAACTGAATTTTAAAGGAGTCGCAGGCTGACCACCTCTTAACGGATTTGAACATCGCTTATGCCCACTGTATTCCCCATTTCCCATAGTGCTTACAAGGAAATGTGTGATACGATAATATATATAGTTACTTTCGTTAATAGAGAGCAGCTAGAACAAAGCTTTTGTAAGAACATTTTGTTCAAGAATGGGTAGAGAAAATCATTTGAATGTAGCAGATATTTTTTGTTTTCAGATATGATTTTTACACTCCAACAGATTTTTTTTCTATTACTCTACGTTGTGATCATGCCAGCAACTTTGTATTTTGGAACTGTGGCGTTTAATACAAAGTAGTTCCTCTAGAGTAGGCGATTTTCTTGCCATGTACCAATATAAAATCAACACAACTGTCCTCGGCAGGGAAGGAAGTGATGGGAGGTCAGCTATAATTCATTCGCTCTAACAACGCCCAGGATTGATTTACTAAATGTACTTGGAACTGACAGGGTCCATAATTTATCGCCCTGGACTGAATACTGTATTCTGCACAAGTCTTGAATGGTACGCTGCTGAAGCTATTGATACTGCCAGAAGAAGCTAGGTATTCTGTTTCTACAAAGAATTATATTTGGGTAAGGGTAATAAATATCTCAGTGTTAACTGTTATGTTACCAGCAACTGCGTAGAAAATTAATTAGTTTGTTATTTGATGCCATTTGCTTCTATATTTCCGCACATATACGCAGTTTGTGCAGGTGAACTAAGTTATATGGGAACCTAAATATAAATATCACGTGAACAGCTAAAGCAAAGGAAAGTACAACATTACTGCAAACATAGAAATATCTAAGCATTTAATCTCATAGGATGGTATATGAACATGGTAATGGTGTTTTGGGAGGCAATGTTGCTAGAGTAGAGAAACATTGACACCCAAACACACATTGTCTTAAAATCACAAAATAGGCAGATAACCTCAGTTGCATATATTTGTTATTTTGGTAACCGTTATTGAGTACGTAGTTACTTCACATTCGTTACTCTGGTAACCGTTAGTGGGTAACTATCACGTCTGTCTACATTACTTCAGTAAGTCCCGCTGTAATCGCTGCATTATTTCCTACTCACCCTTGGTTTGTACCATATCGTTTTCGTAAAACAGAAGACTATTGGACATAAAGAAAATAAATTAATAAAATAAAACATAAAAAAAAAATGTCCATGCGCACTTTTCCATAAATCTGTCGACAACAAAATCAGAACACCAAAATGTAATACGTCAAACATTTAATTTCTTCAATTCCTATAAAAAAAATTCCCCCAAACCCGTTTTACATTTTTACGTTTCTGTAGCTTTATTTTTTCAACACTGTCTCTTAAGTTTTAATGGAATATTACGCAATGCATTTTCTATATTATGAATGAATGTTCTGTATATGTTAAACAACAAAATCTTCTACAGTAAAACCCACTTATATGGGAATTTGAAGTAAGAGCGAAAGAAAGGAAGACAGAAATTAAGAGAGAAAGAAAGAGAATCAAAGAAACAACGAAATAAACAAAGAAACAAGGAAATAAGCAAAGAAGCAACGAAACAAAGAAAGAAACAGAAAATAAACAAAGAAACAAAAAATAAACAAGAAAAGAAAGAAACAAAGAAAGAAAAAACAAAAAGAAAGAAAACGAACGAAAGAAAGAAAAAGAGAAATAAAGAGGATAAAGAAAAGAGAAGTTTCCATATTTCGACGCAACGAGGAAAAAATCTTGGAAGCATTTTAAATATGAATATGAGGACCAAAGTTGATAATATATACAGTTTGATGTTGTGCACTTTTCCTTTCGCATCTATATCAAAACATAAAGGGGGGTTAGATATAAAGAATTATTTTCAAGAATAAATAAAACTAATCGAGACTTCATCAGCATTAAATTTAGACATGTCATTTAATGTATTGGGTGGCATACTTGAAATTTTCATTCCTAGTTTTTATCCTGAAATGTAACCAAAAGTTAATTAATAATACGTTGACTGGTTCGAAATTCATATACCCCAGTTTTGAATTCCAATCAGTCGCACTTAATTTGGATTTTTAAATTATACAATGCAATGTACATTCAACATTATTGTATGGACACAAAATTTGGTTTATCGCACCACAATTGTTTAGAAACTCCTATTTCGTTCCAATGTAACATTATCTGCTCATTAAAAGTTGTCTGATAATAACAGACCAAACCAGAAGCCGAGGTATCAAGAAAGAATTCGATTTACTTTCTATGGCTGCAAATAAATGAATCCATAAAATAAAACGTACAAATTAAAAAAAAAAAATATTGGCTTAAAAGCACAGATCAAAGAAAATGATAATCCAATTCGGAAACATATTAGCCTAGCCTGTTTTAATAAAATGATATTCGTATTTAGATACTTGTTAAGATTTGATTTAAAATAGTAACAGACGTCAAACAGAATCCAGAAAACCACACAGAAAACATTATACCTCCCAGGAAGAGGGCTGTGCTTAAGCGCAATTGATCCAACAGATGAAATAGATATTCGTAGAACAAAGCGTAGCATTTACTGCTCAGAAAAGAAATGAAATGATCATGAGCGGAAAAGATCACATTGCAAACCAATCATACCTGTTTTTCCAGAACATATCCGGAACACGGCTACTTACTTCTCTCCGATGTAACAACACCACTCGGAGCAAAATGAGTTTTGTTTAGAAAATAGTTTACAGAAATATAAATTTTCACACTTCCTATGTGAAGTGATACCATTGGTAAGGCATTTAAATGCGGAAAATTGTTATAAATACTACATAAAATCATAGTGATGAATGCTTGGCATGCTTTTGGATTTAATGCTATTATCGAGATTGTGTCATTATTGCTGTTATTTATATATTTGGATTGTATATCGAAGTTGTTGTTGTAGTGTTTAACGTCCGCTTTTACTACTACGGCACCGCAGGCGTATATCGAAGTAAAATATATGTTGTTGTATTATTGCATTCCAACAATAAATTTGATAATACTGTGATTTTAGGAAATACGCGTTTTGAGGTTCGTGAACACAAAATCAGTTTACAGTGTGTGTGTGTGTGTGTGTGTGTGTGTGTGTGTGTGTGTGTGTGTGTGTGTGTGTGCGCGCGCGCGCGTGTGTTGTCCGTCATTGTATCACGTGAACAGCATAGCTCAATAACGAAAACTTGTTTCAGTACCAAACATATATTATTTAAGTTTGTCTTCCAAGAATGCGACGCTAACTTTTTCAAGAAAATTCCCCACCCCCGAACTATCCTGTATATAAAATATTTAGCTACCTTTTGTCTTGTAAAAACAGCTTTAAGGTTTTGATTAGACGCCATATTTTAAGAAATTTTCATAACAAATGAGGTGTATTTATTTTCTTAAAATGCCGCGTGAGGTCCTTTCATTCCATTTGACTTAATAATTTTTAAACCGCAAGAGATAGACAAAATCTGAACTAAGCTAAGATGGAGATCCCCCTGTAAAGCACAATATATGTCAAATACATACTTATGGAGTTAACAATTTTCGAGATATTTCTTGTTGATTACAATTTTCCAATATTTAAATGTTTATCAACAGAAAGTCGTTATTCGTCTTTTCCGTCCTGGCCACCCAAAAGGAATTTCAAGGCAGTCACGTAGCGACCAGCACTTATAAAATTTGACTATCGCTTAAGTCTCCTGTATTTTGCTATTGCCATTGTACCTAAAAGAAAATATATAATTAAACAATTTCTATAAATGTTTATATTGCTTAACGCAGAGTAGAAGTTCATGATGTACACACACACACACACACACACACACACACGCGCGCGCGCGCGCCTTTATGCTGACGAATAAACCTTGTTCTATTATATAGGTGGTTAAAACCTCTAATAATTGAAACCAAATAGAAACAGCAATAGAACAGCAACAGTAGGAGTATAGGAATGTAATAGATATGTTTGTACACAGTGATTTATAATTATAATACATTTGCGAGAATAAAAATCTCTGTGATTAAATAAATTACTATCTTGTTATTGATTAATCATGTTTAGAAGCTAGAAATAAATACATGAATATGACAATACATATTACAAGCGATTAAACGTTATGGTTTTGTCTACATGTCTGTTCATTCTTATTATTGGCAATAAGTTAAAGATAAATTAACAAGTTATAGTTTGAGATGGAGGGAAAGTGTGCTACTTTATTTATTTACTTATTTATTCTCTTATTTATTTATTTTTGCTTGCATACAGCAACAAACATTGATATCACTCTGAGAATGCTGTTCTATTTACTTTTTTCTTACAAAGTTCTGCTTTGCTATGTATTTAATGCACAACATTCAAACTTTAGTTTGCATCCCCAGAAAAACGTCTCACACATACATGCATTTCGCTAATAACCGGGGCGCTCATCAGGTTTTCCCCTTTGATTTCAACCACTTCAAAGGTTTGTCCTACATAGGAATAATGTGTGACTGCCAACCGTGATAAGAAATCTGCGTGATAAACTGAACGCACCCACTCCTGCGAATTCGGTGCAAGTGTAAACATATTGTATCCTTTAATTTGGTTATTGGTTAAGGATGACACATCCTTGCTTCGTAGTCTAAAGCAACCAATGAAATGATCAAGACTTCGTATAATGTGAAGAGAGATTTTCTGTATACTTACATGTAGTAAATTATAAATTACGGGGAAACACGAAAAACTAAATGAACAACCCATATACTATATATCAATGGATGTGGAAGTGAATTGAGATTTCATTAGTGACAAGGAAAACAAATTGGTTTTCTTAACCTCAGAAACTATAACGTGTCCTTAAAGAAGAAAGAAGGAATTAAAGTTTGAGCAAGAACATGTTAGGAGCTTTATGAGCAGAAATGTGAAGGCCAACTTGCTCCATATTGTGAATGGAAAAGCGGAAGACAAGAACAGTAGCGGACCAGGAGAAAGTACAAGAGGCACTGTTATGTTCTGGTAGACGTAACGTGAACTTGACAAACCAGTTGTACACACACGAGCCAATGAAAACACTTGGGGGGAACACACAGGCAAGTTCAAAAGTTAACACACTGTGCAATACCAGGAGAGGGGGTGCTATAGATACTCCTTGCACACTTCGGTCATGACAATCAGTCTCTCACAGCCTCAACAATGATCTATGTGGTGCTCCTGTTACTCAGCTGTTTCTCGGCTGTTTTGGGGTTCCCCGATGGCGCTCCTATTGATGCGTGTGTGAAGCCCAAACCAAACAGACCGTACCATGGCCAAGCACAACCTCAGCCTCCAGAAACTCTGCCATACTCTGTGGTGGCCACAGGAAGCGAATATGGACCAGGATCTAAGATAATGGGTAAATGCTAATATATCTCATTATACGTACTAGATCTATTGTTGTGGGCTTTTTGCTATCCTCAGAAAACACTCTCCGAGAGAGTGCATGCGCAAAACTCGACAATCCCAAATTTCCAATAGACATATTTGAAAGTTGTTTAGTTTTAATTCTAAATATCACTTAAAACACCAGCTTTCACGTGTAAGGGTTCTTGGTTCTAAAATTACTAACTTCTATATATTTAATCAATTGAGCTAAAAGTTTCGCTAAACTGAATCACAGTGAACAGTGAATTTTCAAAGCAGAACGTGAATAACCTTTGAGGGATATAGTTTTCAACAAATAAACCATGTCGCATAAAAACTAAAAATGTTAAGTATTTTAAATTTTGATATTACACTGATTTTATTCTCGAATCGAAGATTAAACTTCGTGTAACATTAAAGCATTCAAGGGAAATAAATAATAAAGTATACAAAACTTTATTACTTAGTTCCTTTTTGTCGCTATGAAATAGATAAACAGAAGTCCCAAATTAATGCAAAACTGTATTGCACGTTTGTTTTAAAGTCCTAAGGTATAAAATAGAGTCCTTGAAAATAGCTTTCAATTTTAAACTCAATGTGACAAAAATCTCTATAACTTTATTTAAAAGTTGGCATCTAAATACGAAACGCTCACAGGCTGCCAAATTTACATGAGCTATTTCATGAATACATCAAGAAAACAATTCCGAATAGAAATGTCTTGAATGTTAGCCAGCTGTGTATTCTGCCCATTTATCGCTATTTTAATTAACCTACCCCATGGAGTTAGTGAAGTATTGCATTCCAGTCAATAATGTAATATATATTCATCAAAACTACACATTTTGAGAATCTCTGAATCCCAAAAAGTGCAGCTTAGAAAAGGTTGCAGTGCGTAAAAGTATTAACTCCAACACGAGTAGTGGGTTAAATACAGTTCGCCGTCTTTCCAGGAAGCGACACAAACATTTCCAAAATATCCCCCCCCCCCCTGCCCTCAAACTACCGTTTGAAAAATTTTCGAAAGTTTCAGTTTCCTCTAAAATTGCTAACGATTTCGATTGAAGTAGTATATACTTAAGATATTTCCGTGACAAATGAAATGCATACTTTCACTTTTCTGCAAAGAGACTGGAATAGCTCATTCTGAATTACTTTTGCATGACTTAAATTGTAATTTGTACCAAAAAAATTTATGTCTGGTTAAAGTACAACATTTATATTGTTCTCAAGTTGGAAGTCGTTAGTCGTCCTCTTTCTTCTGCACTTCTTTAACTTTTCTACTGGTCATGCAAAACGGAATTGCAAAAGCATCAAGTATCAACAGCCCTATCGCTTAAGCCAGCTGTATTCCCGTAATCCATTGTAACTACAAGGATATATGTAATACATGCATTTTTACAGACGTTTATCTCCAACATTAAATAGAAGAATGAGCTCTTGTAAGAATTGTTTGTTGAATGGGTAGAGAAGTTCATGTGAATGTAGCATCAGCTTTTTAAAAGCTATTTTATCTTTGTAAAAACATTATTTTGTTCACCTCGTCAAGTGTTTGTCAGTAGATATCTGAAATGATACTACAGACAGCAACTGAATATGAACGTGACTTGTGATATGAAGTCGGATCGTGATTGGCCGTGACATTGGACAACAGATTAGAAACGGAGAATTAGTATGACAAGTAATAAATGAACGCCGTAACTACTTTTGGCGCTTTAAGGCCCACTCACTGGAGACCATGAAATTCACTGGTTGACTTCTAAGCGAAGTTTTACGAGTACCTGCCAATATATCAAATTATAGTTATCAGTGTCGAGAAATAATTTTATGTAATCCTAGCATTAAAACGACTTGTTATGACAGCATAAATCGTACCTTCTTTCTGGCACCAGTTCCAGAAAATGAATTATGTAATTACCATGGCAATGACGTCATCATCGCCACAACATAATTTTCTCCATGTAAGAAATCGCCACTCACAAACTAACGCATCTTTTATTTCTCCATGTACAAAGCTTTTCATATTATTTTTCGTAAACATGCTTTTGTTTTTTCTGGAAGTAATAACTTTTAGTACTCTTGGGTTTGTTTAAAATATCAAGCGGAATACAAGCCATATTTTCATTTGTTTTTCCATTACCTTCCATTTTCCTCTACAAGTATTTTAATGATAGAGTTGCAAAAATGTTGTATACAACACGTGTATAATATTTTCATTGTGACACTCGTAAAAAATTAGCAACATACACCAGTTACATAAATAACTATTAAAATTTATTTATGCCAACAAACTTAATGCTGGTGTTTTTAAACACACAAGCCATGTGTGGGCAATGTTTAAGGTGGAATCAAGACTGAAAAATGCAATGCCATAGCCGGGATTTGAACCTCAGATCTTTCGCTTATCGAGCGGCTGCTCTAACCACTAAGCTATCATGGCCAACAGTATGACATTAAATTCTCCAGCCGATTCGTACTTGCCTGGTTAGAACACAGGGGAATCTCACAACAAAGGTAAATACCCCAAAGGTGACTTACAATAGTAAGTACTTTATGCCCGGGTTTAAGTAACCTTTAGAGTTTAGATGGTAATTATTATTTATTAATGCCAACAAACTTAATGCCGTGTGTGAATCTAAAAGCTTTAAAAGATGTGACTATTGCTCAAGGCCTATTGTATTCCCATATTACCCTTGCACCTACATGGAAATAAGCAATGAGATAGGCTTTAATGGCCGGCGTTAATCCAATAGAACGGAGTTTCAGTGGTCCAGTCGATGAATAAATATCTGACGTTTCTTCAGAGAGAGAGAGGATGCCCAACGCAGTCTTAGGCGAAACGTCAGATATTTATTCATCAAGTCCGGAAGCTACGTTCTAAGTACCAGATGTCTGATAATGCAACAGGGGTTGGGATTGCTCAAAACTAAAACAAACATATGTTTCTGAGATATGAACCATTTTAGTTGTGTTGAGTACTTGTAGCAGACAATGGACTTCAAGTGCATTCTAGGGAACACTTTACTATCACTAATGGTTAACCCAAAATTGTAGGGTAAACATCCATAAACACCAGCCAGGAGTTGTGATCATTCCTGCCATTCTTACCTCAGGTAACATCTGCACGTTGTGTCGATACTACTACAGGACATGCTCCATGTGGTTACCATCATTTTTACACCATGCTTCAGCTCCTCTTCTCAAAGAATCCAGAACTCCTTCGATCATACCTAGCTGCTCTTGGATTTGGGCACACGTTCTTGTGACGTATGCACATTGTCGATGGGTTTGGTACACAAATGTCCCAACAGCCAAAAATCCAATGGACTGAGGTCCGGAAAATTGGGAGGCCATGCTACTGGACCTCTTTGACCAATCCATCTGTTGGATGAAGTCTATTGAC
This sequence comes from Tenodera sinensis, assembly GCA_030765045.1. Lineage (NCBI taxonomy): Eukaryota > Metazoa > Arthropoda > Insecta > Mantodea > Mantidae > Tenodera > Tenodera sinensis. The sequence continues at coordinate 49,752,054 of CM060970.1, forward strand.
TCGTATCTTAACCGGTATTTGTTTTCGGACATGTTTATAGGAGCGTTTATTGTAGGTTTGCCCAATCCCAGCTATTGTTGCAGTTTTAGCACCCGGTATAAATCACTGCACTTCAAGCCATTCGCCACGTCTAAAAATACCTTTTTATTGTTTTTTCCCTCCCTCCCCAAGATCGAAGCATCTTCACTTCCTGATGCAGTTATTCGTGGTCTAGTAGCATCTATTAAGCACGTCGTACGGAAAGTAAAAGTAATGAAATGCGAAGCTCTAATCGTCAGAAACTGGACCTTGTTGATGACATTTTGTTCACCTTGAAAAGAAGTTTTCCACTGCTTGCAGTGTCAAGGCAATTGGCCAATTTGCATCACACTCAGCCTCCCCAGTTATTTACGAGTTTCAAGTTTTTAGCAGGTGAGATGGAAAGCTGAATCAGCACGCGCTGTTGTGTTTGTGGTCAGCAACGATTGTGTCAAGTACAGAGGGAGGATTCATCGTGTGGTTGGACATGAGTGCATCTATCTGTCATCATTAATCACCAATGAGAGAAGTGATTAAATCGCTGCAGAGTCCTGTGTCACGTACCATCTGACCTCATTTCACACGATATTAAAAGACATGTTCCGCAAACAACTTCATCGGACCAATTTTTTATTTCATTCAGAGATGAGTTATTGCTATTACTTTCGGGACCAGTAAAATGCTGTCAATGTTTTGAATATATGTCATCATGTTATACTTTCTCAATGAAACATTGGAGGTTAACGAAAATGTGGGGATTGGGGCTCTGTTTCACTTTAAATAACCGTGCTATAAAAACGTTCCAAAATATCGTGTTATTGGTATTAAAAAACTTCTGTTCACTTTCCAACACCAAAACCTTGTGATCCGTTACATTCAGAGAGATTTCTCTACCCACTATTTTTACTTTCTCTTCTCCATACAGTTGGTAGGGGACGTATTGTATTCGACCCAAAATGTCAATGTCGAGAGGTCACCGGAAATATATGCTTTCAGGCCCTCTGAATAAAAAAAATGTAGAAAAGGTGTGTGTGTGTGTGTGTGTGTGTGTGTGTGTGTGTGTGTGTGTGTGTGTGTGTGTGTGTGTGTGTGTGTCGAACAGCGTAACTCAAAAACGAACAGTGGGTTAAAAACCAAATGTGTTATTTAAGTTTAATATCTTTCAAGGATGTGACAAGATTTTGAAGAAAATTCCTCCACTCTAAACAAACACGCAACATTTTTTGAAAATCCTGATTTTCTCGAAAACAGCTAACGATTTGATTAAAATACCACATGTTTAAGATATTTTATGACAAATGTAATGTATATTTTTAATCTTCTAGTTATAGCCCACATAGTTTTGTTTACTCTTGACGACTTGCATAACTTAGTAAACAAAAAATGTCGATCTCGCTAAAACACGCAATTTATGTCCCAATGATTTTTTTCTTTCGTGGAGTGAAACATATTGGAGATATTGCTTGTTAGTTTTGTCCATTTTGTCAAATGGAAGATTCTTATTCATTTTTTTATGTTTTTCAAAGCTTTAAAAGATTTGACTATCGCTCAAAGCCTACTGTATTGTAGTATTCCCCTTTCACCTACAAGGAAATAAGCAATAAGATAATTTGTACAAATGTTTATCTCAACCAACACGAAGAAGGTATAGGAATAAGATTTGCATGGGTGGTTAGTACAACAGTAGAGAAAGTCATGTGAGTGCAATATATCAGATTTTTATGTGTAATAGATAAACTAATTTTTTGAAACTATTCGCGTTTCACTTTTTGTGAAATTGTTTGATCAGCTTATAAATCTTTGCTGAAATGTGCACAATTTAATAAATGCCAGGCAACTGGAGCAATAATTACAATGTATTAAATATTCATGTCAACCTTCGGTCCTGTGAGTTAGGCCAACTTAAAGAAAGCTAGTTTAATCTAAGATATAGATTATCTTGAAAGTACTAATTTTTGCACATTTATGAAAATAAATTGCAACACTTATGTGGAGTATGCCAGAGCAAAACTTTACAAATCTATGTTATTTGCATTTGAAATATTTACAGAAGTATTTATAATGGTAACTAAATACAGCTACATTTAGTATTACGTGGACAACCTTCAGAATATCGTAATGCCTGTAACGCCGAGGTACTCGTAGAATCATGGGTCATCTATGGTTGCTGAAATCCAAGCTTCAGTAAAACATCTACTTAAAGCATGGAAGGATGTAGGTTTCAATGGATGCCATCTCATTGTGGAATTCAAGGCAATGAGAGAGTCGAGTTTTTAGCAAAAAAGGGAACCAAAGTTTCCATCAACAGTACCTACAGTTTCATTGAATTCAACCAAAGTACACATAAACAAATCATTCAAATAGGACACGTTCGAGAAGTTCAGACAACAAAATTCCAACAAAAATTGGTCTAGCCTCCTGACAGAGGAACACACGATATCAGATTATCATAATTATATGAAAATATGCATAATATAAGTTTTAGCATGCTTTTATTTATAAAGTGCATTAATGATCTCACTGCAAAACAAGCAGAAGTTACTTTCGCTAGAAGGTCTTCGCAAATCATATCATGATCTGTAGTAAGACCAAGAAATTTTGTTACAATGTTTCAGTGATTTCATTGTCTTCAAACTTAATCCTTATGTCTGCAACGCTTTTATCCTTTGTGCGAAAATGAACATTCTTAAGTTGGTGTGAAAGGACGATTAAGTATTATTGTTTGAAAGTTTCTTTTGCTATCTGTTTCAAGTCGAGAGATAAAGTTTTGGAAAAAATAGCTAAGTTACAGGTTTTGTTAGTTACAAGAGGCATAAAGAAAACCGAATTTCCCATCAGATCTTTAAAAGCGATTAGCCAAATGCTGGCCCTGAAAACAATTCGTTTTCCATTACATCGCGAGAAAATTGAATAGTGACAGCAGTTTAAAATTACTAAAAAAGGTTATTGGAGGTAAATTAAGTTTTTAAAGAAGTATATTTATTACTCAGAAAGTGTTTGTCTATCTCTTATCGTTTAGCAGTTATCCAGATTTATACAAATTCAATACAGAATGAAGACTTCACGGGCTATTCTGTCCAAAACGTAAACCCTATTGTACCGTATGACATGTTAGGGTTATGAATAAGCTATCGCGAAATGCGGCGATCACAAGTTACCTGCCAGACAGAGCGTGACGTCATTGCGCGCGCACAAACACTGCCTAGAGGGCAGAGTATTTCTCGAGTGTGTTCACTAGTTCCAAACACAGAGCAAAATATCTCCAGTACGAAAACTGAAATATATATTCACGTATTGCTGAACTTTTGCAATAATTTGAGAGTGAATAATTTATTGCAAATGGTGACAGCATTAAATGCAAGTTATGCAGCAGAGTTATCTACAACATTGTTGCGCCGACTGTACCTGGGCTCCACTGTGTTGTGATCATGTGACAGACTGAGCCCCTACCACTTCCTATAGTCCTAACTTCGTAACCTCTTGTTTCCTGTATGAAGGTTCGCTCCCTACTGATGAATAATACACAAATAAAAATATTTGTGTTTTACAAAGGCAATAAAACATTAAATTCAATGAAAATCAGCAGGGATTAGAGAGCATACAAATTTTAACGGTGCCTATAAATGTTTAAACGCACATTCAATGAATTTATAAAATATTAACTAGCAGCATTTCTTGAGAAAGAAGTTGTTTAAACGCTTTTGAAAATTATTACAAGATATATTTATTGTGATAAACAAATAAGGATTTTTTTGAAAAAGAAAGCAGTAAAAGAAGAATTCGTTCTGCATTTTGATTATCTTTTGCACAGATACAAAATGTGTGTTTTAATCTTGAAGTTTTCGAAATATACATAAAATTTACCGGACATTATTTGAGTAAGCTGAAAATTGGACGCGATATATTTACATTTTAACGTGTACCATACAGCGGGACAAAATAATAACCTTTCTTATTAAAAAAAAAAAAAAAGTCATTTTTCAGAGTATCAAACATAACCCAAAAATGTGCACAAATGGGTAGCAGTGTGAAAATGTTTGTCTCTCACTCTCTCACACACACACGCATACAAAACTCTTCTTGTTTGGATTCATGGGGTCTAGGAAGACCTTTCTAGTGAAATTTCGACATTGACGTTTTTGGATTGGAACATTTTCGCTACTTACTTTACATAGTAGAGGAAATCAAAATAAGCTATTGTGAAACATATGAAATAAATGGTAATGGATAAAGAAGTGCAATATGATGAGGATTTTAATTAACAGAACTATGTATTCAATTAACTCACTAAGACTTTGGAAGCCCAGCACTATTTCTTTATTTTAATTCATTTCCTATTCCCTCAGCCGCAAGTTCACATTCCGCATTGCTGTTTGCTTTCTTCCTCGGAGTGTTTTACAACTTGATATGTTGTTGCAGTGGTCATTAGCGGAGACACATTCCGGGGGTTCTTCCTACAAGCGAGAGACGCCGCGACGGGCGCCTGGGTGGGCACTTGGGAAGAAACGGATAACACAAAGGGACTTCCCGAATGCAGCGCCATCACCCATGGTGACAACAGAGACAAGCTACAGGCCACCTTAGTGTGGACGGCGCCTAGAGATAGTCCAGGTGGCCAAGTCTACTTCACGTGAGTATCTTCTCTTACTGGTAGATCGCTTGTATACACGCTGTTCATTTCTATCTCTACCTTCGCTTTCTAATTTATGAAGTAGTGAGTCAACGGTTATGTACAAATGCACTCCCGCTTAGTACATCTGATGGTGTTAGTTGTGATATTCCTATCAGCCTCGGTAGCTAAGTCAATGGCTCGTGCTATTTGTAGAGCATTTTTCACTTGGAGTTGCCCTCTAGCGACTGTTTACGGAATTAACGTGACTATACCGTAAGGGCGTCCTTAGGATTTGTCCGCATGATATGACAACAAGTTTTTCAAAGCTTTGAGTGCGATATAGCATATCTACGCTAGTGGAGGGCAATAGGAAGCTGATAATACGCACTGTGTCTACATGTTGGAATGCTATCGTACAATTGTAAGTCTCTGATGTGAGATTCCCTTGTGGTCTAACCGGGAAAAAGTACGAATCAGCTGGGGAATTTAATGTCGTACTGGCAAGTTGGCCATGGTAGCCTAGTGGTTAAAGCAGCCGCTCGATAAGCGGAAGATCCGTGGTTCAAATCCCGGCTATGGCATTGAATTTTTCAGTTTCTGATTCAACCTCGTATACTTTGAGTTTTCTGGTTATAGCCTATGTAGTCCTGTTTACTCTGGATGACTTTTGAATAACTCGTAAACCGTAAGAGATAGACAAAATCTTACTATACAAAAAATGTAGGTCTCGCCAAAACACACTATTTATGTCTCGGAGGTATTCCTGTTATTTGTGTCGGTTTTGGAAAACTTAAAACTTTCGTGAAATGGAACATCGCTGTTCATTTTTGTATATGTTAAGCGTACAAAGAGAACGGAACCTTAAAACATTTGACTATCGCTCAAAGCCTACTGTATTCTAATATTTTTCTTGCACCTACAAGGAAATAAGTAATAAGATAATTTGTACAAATGTTTATCTTAACTAACACAAAAGATATAGGAATAAGAGCTTATAAGAGTGGTTAGTACAAGAGTAGAGAAAGTCATGTGAGCGCTACACATAAGATTTCTCAGTCTGACGGTCCTCTAAGTTGTCATATTTTAACGACTTTTACAATATTCATTGAGCTACATACCCGAGCTGCATAATCATAACAGTTTAAATAAGCTCAGCTGAAAATACGAGAAACGAACATTCTTTAGGTTAGTGATAAGAGCTTCACGGGTGATCAGCCGTGTTAAATTTAAGAAGGTCGAGGTCATTTTAGTCCTGAAGATGGCCATGTAGAGTATAATGGCCGAAAGCTCGACCTTCTTAAATTTAACACGGCTGATCACCTGTGAAGCTCTTATCACTAACGTTCGCCGTGAAAGCTTCAAATCTTACATTCTTTAGGTTCTTGACAAAACCTAGAAGTTTTTATAACTGCCTTTAATATACTAGCCAATTGTAGACCAAGTTGGAGGGTTGAAACAGTTGCAAAGCTAAGTCGAAGAACACCTGCTCTTGCTCAGGTAGGTACATATTGATTTTAATAAGCACAGGCTGGTAATGTCGCGTCTAATGGCTGTTTACTCGCACTGCGACATGAGATACATAACCACATGGTTCTCGTGATGGAGCGAACCCCGCCCGGGCCGGGCCGGGCCGGGTCGTGCCTCCTGGGGCCTGTTACGTCATCCCCATATATGATGCAATGTCACACTCTCTCTATTGTGGTCCACATGCTTAAAACCCGGAATTGACGGAAAAACACATGTGTGCAGTTTCCCTGCTTTAGCCTAAGGAGGAGGTAGAATGTATTTCCTTAGTGTAGCAGTTATTTGACTTTCTCTACTGCGGAGAAATATTGCATTCGACGAAAATTTCGATATCGAGAGTTCAACGGAAATACGTTTAGAGGCCCCTGAATAAAAAATACGCATTTATAGAAAAAGGTCCGTGTGACTGTCTATGTGTGTCTCTGAACAGCAGAAACAAAAATCCGAAAAGTCTGTTGAAAAACAAAGTTGGTATTTAAATTTAATATCTTTTAAGTATGCGACACGAAGATTTTGAAGTGTTTAATTTTCTCAGAAATAACTAACAATTTTGATTAAAATGTCATACGTTTAAGGTATTTTTATGGCAAATTAAATGCATATTTTGAATTTTCTGGCTATAACCTGTGTAGTCCCGTTTATTCTTGATGACTTTTGCATAACTCGTAAACTGTAAGAGATAGACCAAATCTTATTATACAAATCTTATTAAAACAAACATTTTATGACCAAATACACTTTTTGGGGAGGGAACCGTTTCGGAGATATTCACTTTTTTAACTCTTGGGGGTACAAAGATAACGGAGTTCAGTAGTCTTCATGTAGCGACTTGCTTTAAAAGATTTGACTATCGCTCGTATACTTATAATCCCCTTGTACCTACAAGGAAATACGCATTAAGATAATTTCTACAAATGTTTATCTCAACTAACACGAAGATGTAGGAATAAGAGTTTGTAAGAATGGTTAGTACAAGAGTAGAGAAAATCATGTGAGTACAACACATCAATTCTTTTTTAATTTACTAAAGAAATATGTTGAATTCTTCACTTTATTTGATCTGGCCCTAGGCGCAATTTGTAGCAGATTTGAAATATTTAAAAGTCTTGATCTGGCTGTAGCCGTAAATCTGTGGGATACCTTCCTTCTGTGATCGGATCGATGATATCCGATTCGAAATAAATCCTTTTTACATATATCACTCATAAAGGGCTTTATTTTCTTCTTCCACTGTTAACAATCTAGCTGATTATTTGATTAGATAATTATATACAGTATTTTAGACAAAATGACCTTCGTTAATGTTAGGAATCGTTATTTGCAAAAAGAAGATCGGCTTCCGATGTCTTTGAATTTTAAATTTGGCTAGAGGGCTTAGATATGAAGTGGCCTCAACAGCAAGACTCATTTTCTCGGACTGTGAACTGTTTTAACGTAATTTTCTATGTGTAAGTATACTTAAACCAACAGAAATTTTCAATCATCGATAAAAAATATTATATTCAAACGTGCATATCGAAGACAAAACTTGGGTTTTCACTTTTTCTGCTGAGGTGCCCTAATCCCATTGTTATTATAATGAACATTATGTATTTAAATCACTTGTTCAATGTGTTACACATCTTACGATGATTCTCATCCATTCTTTTCTATTGGTACACTTGCAATCTTTTAAATTCATTCCCTCTGTGACGATATCCTTCCAAATTTAGTCCATCCTCTTTTACCTTTTACCACACCTTTAATATCTAAGGCAGCACCTCTGAGGGTGCAAAATGTGACTATGAAAAGTTGACCTCATTATTCGCTCTTACTCTTCTCTCGCTTTACCGTCCCACCCTGCCTCACTTTCAGCGCTGCTTCTTCGTCACTTTTGGATAAAAAAATATTTTTTCTGCAAGATACAGAATCCTGCGCCTAGGTTTGCGTCCAGTGCGATTTTAAGCCTTGAGAGAGCCGTATCTAGACCCGCACGGCGGCTTTTCACCTTTGAAACAACTGCTTCATCAGCTATGAGGTTCACACGCTTACTGGTGTTAATCTTTGGGTTTCTATTACTCTTAATTATTATATTAAATTCAGACTCACATATCCAGACTTAGACTCTAGGAAGGATGGGGAATAATCCTGGCTAAAGAAAAATTCCCAGGAATTGAATCTGGAGCTTCCGGACTTGAAGGTTAGCATGCTTTCCACAGAAGACAGGGACAGTTATTTTATTTATTGTTGAACTTTTGCATTTGACCATTTTTTATTACGAGTGGCAATGGACCATTGAAGAAATTCCCAAACTGGAGGACCAGGTATTTACCGTTTAGGAGAAGTTGACTCCAAAATGAGTGTCCAGCAAGATTTACGAGGTCCAACTCCAACGTACTTTGGTCCGCAGGAGGTTCAGATCGCGCGTTAGTTCTTGACAAATGAAAAGTTTAAAATGCATTTACTCACCTCTATAGAAGCACCGGCACACAGAAGCAGGAACAGCAGACAGCTGTTGTTTGCATTACTCTCATGTTTCTGCGCTGAAGTAGTGCAATAACTGCAAAGCAAATTATCACACATCAACCATATGAATTACACTATCAATATCTATAACTGTTCCTCCTGAACACCCCCCCCCAAAAAAAAAAAAAAAAAAATTCGTCATGACTGTGTTCTGTGGAGTCTAGTACACGGTTTCACTGGTAATATTAAATTATACGCGATTCCAATGAAGTCCTGTTTTAGTTTAATTTACTACTGACTGAAACTTACTCAAGGGAACCTAACCAAGCAAACACTATTTTTTTTTCTCAAATATTATTTGCGGTTTCCAGCTTAAAATTATACACCGTTCACTCTTCCAGTCACCTCATAAATGCCGTATTTCTTGTAAATGTGTATGCTACGCTTAAAAATTTGGAATCTTTAAACTTAGAGGTTGGAAAAACTCATTTTCTCTTTTTCTCTTGTGTAAAAGTAGGGGAAATATTGTATTCGACACAAAATTTCAATGTCAAAATTTCATCATGTTTTGATACCCCTGAATCAAAAAAAAAAAAAAAAAAAAAAAAAAAAAAGAAAGGTATTTTTAGGGAAAGGTCCGTATGTGTCTGTCTTTGTGTGTGTAAAGCATAACTCAAAGACGGAAATTCGGTAAAAACCAAAGTTGGTATTTAAATTTAATATCTTTCAAGGATGCGACCCGAAGATTTTGAAGAAAATACCTCCAGCCTAATTACCCTTTGCATGGAACATTTTTCGATAATTTTGTTTTTAACAAAAATAGCTCTAAGGATTTTATGAAAATGGCTGTCTCTTGAATCACCACTCGCATTTCTATTTGTTTCTGATAAAGAAGGGACGGTTTAGCAAGTTGCCTATTTGTGTGACATATGGAACGGACTATCAATAAACTCATGCTGCATGTTGGAAATATCGACTTGTGTAAAACGCGCTGCAACACGACGAGGGATTTAGAAATATTCTACTCTACTAATGCGCTCAAATAATTTTTTCGATGGCTGTACATTTTCAAAGTTCTTCATTCGGTACGGCCTGAGAGGATTTTCATACTTCTGACTCAATCATCTGAAATCATCGGAGGTACCAAATGTGAGTGAATTTATTTAAATACAACAAAACTTTGGAAGAGTATTACAGTTTGGAGTGTTAATCACAGTACGCTAAATGTCCCGGATGAAATTTTACATCAAAAACCATCCACGCATAAGATACGCGGGTTTCTCCTTTTTCTTAAAGACATCCCAACGTCTGTGCCTCCTACAATGAACGTGAGGACTTTTACGTGACCACTCGTCCTTAGGATTTGTCTCGAGGTGCTGCCATACGTTGTTAAACTCGCTGTGTTTTACTGCAACAGCTAGCGGATATATGCCAGTCGTGGCTTTATGACTTGCATAGAAGGTCATGCTTTTCCCTGCGGCTATGTTGAACCCCGCCTTCCTCCAGTTTTATTGCTCAAATTATTATCTTTGTTTACATTAAGTGCAGACAGTCGTATGAGTTTTACTCCGACGACCTTCTGAATAAAGACAAAGCTAACAGCACAGAATATTTAGCATTTTAAAAACTTAACAACTAGAGTGGGTGCATTTATTACGGTGTAAGGTACATAAAAGTTAGCAGCTTTTCCTAGAACTCTAGGGAGATTTAGCATCAAAGAAAAGCCTAGTGCATCTTTATTTTGTTTCTACGTTTACTACGCATAAGAACTAGGAGAAGTATTGTATACGACGTAAAAATTGGATGTCGAAATATATGTTTTGAGGCCCCTGAATCCAAAACAGCGTATTTTGGAAAAAGGTGTGTATTTGTGTGTTTCTATCTGTCTGTCTGTGGACTTAAAAACGTAAAGTCGAATAAAAACCAAAGTTGGTATTTAAGTTTAATAACCTTGAGAGATTGGACACAAAAATTCTGAAGAAAATTGCTCCACCCTAAACTACCGTTTAGGTGGAAAATTTTGATTTCCTCAAAAATGGCTCTGACGATTGATTAAAATGCCGTAAAACTAAGATATTTTTATGGCAAATGAAATGTATATGTTGAATTTTCTGTCTATAGACCATGTGGTCCCGTTTACTCTGGATGACTTACATAAATAGTAAACCGTAAGAGAAAGACTAAATCATACTATACAAAAAATGCCATCTCTTTAAAACACACAAATTATGTCCAAATCCATTTTTTGTGAGTGAAACATTTCGGAGATATTCCTTGTTATTTGTTCGAGCTATGTAGGTCGTTACTCAATTTATCTGTTTGGCTGTGCAAAGAAAACGAAATTTCAAAGCTTTAAAACATTTGACTATCGCTCAAAGCCTATTGTATTCTCATATTCCCCTTGCATCTATAAGAAAATCGACAGAGATAATTTCTATAAATGTTTATCTCAACTAACATGAAGAAGATGTAGGAATAAGAGTTTGTAAAAATGGTTAATACAAGAGTAGAGAAAGTCATGTGAGTGCAAGATCAGTTTTGTTTATACAAACTTCATGGGTCAATGCTACATGTAGAATGTCATGATAATATTGGACTCTACCTTTGCTGCTTTTACACAATGCTTCCCATTCCGGTTTTGACTTAGTTCATGACCAAGCTCTTCCTGATAATTTGCAGCTTCCTGTTGATAAGGTTTCCGGTAGTGTTGAGGTTTCAATGTTAAAATTCACAATCAATCATATCTGCATACGTAACTCCTTTGACCAAGCTATCTAAACTGTAATGATTGGAAATGATGTGGACGTCAAAGACCCTTAACTTCGCTCACAGACCTCTTTATCGGGCTTGACATTTTATTACTTAAATTTACAACACGACTTCCCTTCCCACAATTTTAACACAACCTTGCGGTACATTACATATGACTATTTCGTATACAGAGGCTATAAATTATAAGTATTGGCACCTGGCCATTCTCGTTTTTAGTCAGTGTCGCCAATTGTATCACATAAATCGTTGAAAAACAATTTATTACGTATTATAATCGATTAACAACCATTAACAACTGTGTTTTTAGCAAGTTCTTCTACTAATCAATGTACTTTTTTCGGAATAAAGGTTATTTATTAATAAAGGCCGGAGGGATATGCGCTCGCATACGGTACAGGTTAGCTGGACGCAGAGTATGAATGACGTCAGAATTACAGCACGGCCTTCAAATATGCAAACTGGCACTAGAAGCACGAGTCGAAAACAATGTAACGTAGTACACTGCGAGCTAGTGAAGCATTGCCTTTCAAGTGTGTGCAGACGCAAGGTCAAGGTGTAGTAGGTATAACGCGACTGTTTTGTTTCTTCTCGCAGTGAGCTGGAGATAGTGTTTTTTAGTGTCCATATGATGCTTGTAGGTTGTGCTGCAGTGAGGCATCAGTCATGGTCAGACTACCTACCTGCAGTTGTTTACATGCGCATTATGTCTAAGATATTGATATGCTTATTTTGAATTTTCTGGCTATAGCCTTTGTAGTCCTGTATACTCTTGATGACTTTTGCATAACCGATAAACCCTAAGAGATAGACCAAATCTTACTGTACAAAAATGCAGATCTCCTTAAAACATACAATTTATGTCCAAATGAATTTTTCTGTGCAGTGAACCATTTCAGAGATGCTCCTTGTTATTTGTATGAGTTTAGCAATACTTATACTTTCCACAAACGGAAGATTATTATTCATTGTTTATATCTTAGCCGTGCAAGGATAACGGAATTTTAAAGGTTTAAAAGCTTTGACTATCGCTCAAAGCCATATTTCCCTTCACTTATATCAAATAACGAATAAAATAATTTCTGCAAATGTTTATCTCGACTAAACGTGAAGAAGATAGACGAATGAGAGTTTGCAACAATGGTTAGTACAAGAGTAGTGTAACAAACCAGATTTTTTACTTTATGTTCACCTTTATGTAATGTTTGATTTGTTTCATGCCTTGCTGAGTTAAAGGTTATACTACTGTTATTTCTTTCCTTCTGTGATTTTTGTGTGTGCTTACACTGTTTAAATACACCGTTTCACTTTCTTTAAACGTATACAACAAACATACGCTAAGGGAAGTAGGTGCTATACGTCCGAGAAAACCGGGATAGCCCTCTTACGTGGGTTGGGTAAAGTGTAAAGGGTTGTAAAAGTCCTGGACTTACAAGATATACGTTTTATGACATGTCATTTTCATGCTGCTTCTTCTTCCTCGTTCCTTTCTGTCTTTACAGCGCAGGGGTGGCTTGATCAATCTATTTTCTCCATTCACTTTGCCCCTCATCATTCTCCTCATTGCTCTCCTACCAATCTTTTCCATTCTGTCATTCCACACTGTTCGGGCCTCCCATTTCTCTCTCCCTGTATTACTACTGCTAGTATCTGTTTAACTTTACCATAACCTTCCATTCCGAATGCATGTCCCTATAACTTCAATTGCCCTTTGTTCCTTTATCTCTTGCAGTAACCTTTGTCCCACCTCTTCTTTAATTCCTTACCCTGTGCATTCTGTTTTATTTACAGCTCTTCTTAAATATTTAGTCTCATTGTATTCAATTTTAATAATTTGTTCATCTTGTAATGGTATGTTTTCCATTTCATATGAGTATAGGGACCATTACCGATATATACCGGGTGTAAGGAAAGTCATTACATTAATTTAAACCAGTGGTAGATCTCGGTATTTGGAACACATTTTGTATCTTACGTTTTTTGTCTCTGACCATTTCCTACGGAGATATTTTAGTTTTGTCGAAAACAAGCTGGCAACACTGCAGATTGTGTGGGTGATCACTTTCCTTAGCTCAGTACATAAACACCGTAACGGTGCATCTTGAAAACAAACTCATACCCTGCCTTGTCCTTCCGTATTTACTGTTCGAGTGTAGGCCAATCACAAGCGTTAGCTCCCAAAACATTAGAGCGACAGCGAAAGCGCCTGACCTGTTTAATCTATAAACCAGGTCAATTCCCTGATCAACCTCAACGCAACGTTGTCGACTTACTTCAGGTCTGAAAGAGCTGCTTGGATTATATTAAGTGATTATTTCGAAACCTATGTGATGTTCCACAATTACTACCGAGGCTGTCAGAAATAAGTTACTCTACGCATGTTACAAGTAAACTGTTATCTTTGTACATTCTTGTGGAATTACGCATCCAATTTGGATCAAGAACTTTTTTTCAAAATCGGTTGATCAAAGAACAAAATGTCATTCGACCTTTTGTTTGTAATGCTTCTATGAAGCACATATTAGAAGGAATGTAATGATTTCCCTTCCACTCTGTATAATTGCATTGTTGTATTTTCATACTTTCCAAACTGAAATGCATTTGACATTTTCCTCATCCTAATGAAGTATTTAAATATGATCTTCACTACTAGATTGGAAATTGGGCTGCAATCGCTTTTGTTTAAATTTATGGATAAGTGTTTGCAAGCTGTCGAATACTCTGTTTCTAGATGACTATTGACGTTTGTTGACCACGTGCTGGTTGACTCCGAAAACAAAGAAGGTAAATACGTCACTCAATTCACATAGAACCAGCAAAAGCACTAATTTGAACATGTAAAGTCTTTTGGCAAGTAGTCTGGGTACAAGAACATCGAATACTCAAAGTTGAACTGTGTGAAAATTTTAACTAACTGCCAACATCAAAGTACAACAAATACACCATTTTAAGGAACATAATTGCACAGGGTGGTCAGTATAGAGCAAAACAAGATCCCTGCTCTCAACCGACCAGCGGTGCTGTTTGCTATGCGCGCCGAGCAGGTCAAGCACACTTAAGTATACTACGGTTTGTCGTGTAAGTTATTTTAACAATGGAAATATTCACTGTATCAAGTCAGCAGATGTTGGAGTGCCTCTCTTCATTGTTCAGGCATTACTAGCAGCTACTTAGGAAATTGGCCATTACAAGCTGCAGTTCCCACTCAGAAATAGCAAGTTCTTTGCGAACGTTATTTTTAAGTTCCTCTTAAGATAAAAATATGATGTGTTGCTCTTACATGACTCTACTCTTGTACTAACCATTCTTACAAACTCTTATTCCAATATCTTCTTCGTGTTAGTTCAGATAAACTTTTGCAGAAATTACTTTACTGTTTATTTCCTTGCAAGTAGGGTAAGTTGTGTTTCACCAAAAATTCAATGTCGAGATTTCATTGTAAATATGTTTTGAGGCCTCCTAAATCCTAAAAAGCACTTTTAGAAAAAGGTCTCTGTCTATGCCTGTGTGTCTGAATTGCATAACTCAAATACGAAAAGTCGGTTAAAAACCAAAGACTGTATTTAGTATAATATCTTTCAACGGTTTTGAATAAAATTCTTCCACCCTAAATACCCTTTACATGAAAGTTTTTCGAAAATGGCTACAACGATTTTGATTAAAATGCCTTATGTTTTTAATATTTTTATGGCAAATGAAATATATATTTGGAATTTTCTGGCTATATCCCATTTAGTCCTGTTTACTCTTGATGACTTTCGCATAACTGGTAAACCGTTAGAGATAGACCAAATCTTACTATAAAATGTAAATCTCATTAAAGCACTCAATTTATATCCAAAGACACTTTTTGTTGAGTGAACCATTTCGGAGATATTCCTTGTTATTTGTATGAATTTTGGAATACTTATACTTCTCTCAAATGGAAGGTCTTTATTCACTGTATCTCTTAGCCTTGCAAAGAGAAGGAGATTTCAAAGCTTTAAAACATTTGACTATGGCTCAAAGCCATATTCCCCTTGCGCCTGCACGAACATAAGCAATAGTCAATTGCCTCTGCAAATGTTTATCTCAACCGTGAAGGAGATAGAGAAATGAGAATTTGTAAGAATAATTAGTGCAAGAGTAGAGAAAGTTATGTGAGTGCAACACATCAGATTTTTTTTGTTATCATTTCTTCCTCTACCCCCGCTTTATGGCATATATTTCTTTCTGTACTTATTTGTCAACTGGTTTCAGCGAAATGGCGCCCATTTCCTTTATGATTCATATAAATTTCCTGCCATAAAGCGTGAACCTGAGACCATTAACATCGTAAACACTGTAGGGAATTAACTGCCGTCTAACAGGTTCCTTATGCAGTTAACAATAACGACAGTCATGCAAATGTCAGCTAGCCGGCTACATGTGCCAGCCTCTTGTGATCAATAATTTACTGAACTGACGAGTGTTTCGTAATGAATCATTCATATTCACAAGTACCTACAAAAAACATATCAGCTAGATGGAAATTAGTAGCATATGTTAATATTCAAATATTCCGGCTCCGCTATATTACACACAAATATACATAAATTCGGGTTAAAATTAATACAGCTAAAGCTATTACTAAAATCAGTAGATGTAGCATCAGAGTTAAAACCTAACTGAAGAGCACAGTCTCAAAAGTCTTATTTTAGGCCATTTTACTTTCTTTCAAATGCAAAGAAATTTTATTTATTATAGACTTTAGTCCATCTGCCCCTTTTAATTTCTGCAGATATGCAAGGCGTTAGGCATCCTTTTGGATATATTCATTTTAATAAAGAAAGAAAAATGTTCAAATTTATCCTAATGTGATACATTCATGTGCTTAGAAATCAGTTGTCCGTGGTAGGAAGATGCAGTTGTTAAGCTCGTGCGTATAATTCTGAATATCAGGAAGCCACACAGTAAAAGCCACGCTTCAGATATGAATTAACAGTTCAAGAGTTCACAATATGTGTAAGAACATCGTTAGAGGTAGCCATGAGTCGGAACTCAAGTTAATAAAAGAGTGCACATTTCTAAAATTAGCGTCTTTTCCTTCGCATTTTTACAGTCTTAGAAAACTGTCTACTATGATCTAGTATTGGCATCTCCTAGCGCTCAAAGATCGCGCTCCCCGCTCACATTACTACTACGCAAACAATTATTTTCAAACCGTAAAGTCTGGGTACGTCAGGAGTTAACAGATAATTCACTAGTTAAAATATCATGCGAGAAAATTCAGAAACAATAATTCCTTACGAACAGCTGACAACTAACTTGAAATAAATTATTATTAGTAAGGTGTGGATAACGTGACCGATTTTTGTGAGGTTGCCTTACCTTGTACTATAGACGGCTTATGTTGAAGGAGAGAAGGTGAGTCCAGACCTAAACAACTGGCACGCCATACAGTGCTGTACAGGTTATATTAGAATATTGCGTATACTATGGAGTAAATGGTCAAGAGGGCTCCGGTACTTTTTGCAGCAAGACGTCTTAATAATCACACATTACTGAAAAACCAGTTTTTTCTCCTAACAATTCTGGATTTATCGTTCACAATTTCCTAACTTCTCCGGTTTTGATTCCCTTAATTTTAATACATACTTCTTCGTTTATGATTATAATCTTTGGCATATATCACTCAGATGTTTCTAAGGAGGTTAGCACATTTGATAAACCCCTCAAAGGATCCCCTTAAATACGAATTCTGCAACTGGAATTGCTTATGACTTTGGAATATAGCAATCACGCTGTATTTCGGTATATTTGTTTACTCACAGTCTGTACCCAAGGGACATGCGCCAAGACGGTATGCTCCCTCCATCAAAAATTTGAAATCACGGACAAGTTATTCTAATCCGCCCTCAAATTATTAAGCTGCAGTTGTTATCAACTTAAGTAATGTTATCCGTATACATCCACCCAGGCATACGTGAGATAAAGATCTCTTGGTTCTTCACTGGAGCACCTGGCAGCAGATACATTGGAGAATGAGATTGGAGTCAAAGTTGATGAATATTAATCGCCAACAGACGATAAATCAGCATACATTTCAAGTAAACATGGCCATTTTTCAGTATAGTTAGTGAAATCCAGAATCATATCCTATCCGAAATAAAATAAAGTTGCCGCCTAAGATATAAACGGGTTCATTCAAAAGACAGACTACGTCATCAGGAGAAGAGCAGAAACAAAATAGAAGCAACGAAAGAACGAGCTCAGACGTATACGTTATGTTCATGGTTAGGCAGTGAAAGGGTTAACCTTGACCCAGGTGAAGTATATAAACTCAACCTTCCGTCTGCTTTACCCGCTATGAAGGCAATGTGTTTATAAAAATCCAAAACTCTATAGATTTCCTCTTATTTTGCTTTTTAACACATGCTGAGAGCATAAAACAATGTAAAATTTGTAAAAATACAATTTTATATTATTATGAGACTATGTTCCTTGGTAAAGAGTACATAAATAATGAATGGAGCATTATTATTATTATAATTATAATTATTATTATTATAATTATAATTATAATTATTATAATTATAATTATAATTATTATTATTATAATTATAATTATAATTATTATTATTATAATTATTATTATTATAATTATTATTATTATAATTATTATTATTATTATTATTATTATTATTATTATTATTATTATTATTATTATTATTATTATTATTATTATTATTATTATTATTATTATTATTATTATTATTATTATTATTATTATTATTATTATTATTATTATTATTATTATTATTATTATTATTATTATTATTATTATTATTATTATTATTATTATTATTATTATTAAAAAAGTAAAAGTGTAGAATGTTTGCAATTCTGTTGCTTTATTAATTTACTAATATATCTTATAAAATTATTATGGCTCAGAAAGTTCAACTATGTGTTCGCCCTCAAATTTAAGCTGTCTACCTCTCATACTTTCTGAGAAAATAGTGCATGAATTTGATATGTTTTAACAGTAACTTTTATTATTTTTCTGCTAAATAAAATAATTTCTATAGACTTTACCACGTCAGCTATTAATGCAAACAACCGCTTGAAAAAATTGTCATGATTTATAGAATAATTTATAAGAAATTAGGGAAAAAACCAGTGAGAATTTTAAGACCATGCTAATTTAACTCACTAAGGCGTAATTTTTGTATGGTCAAACTACCTTGTCCCCTTAATGTATATTTGATCAAATTGATATTTCTGAACAAACTGAAGAAGCTAATAAATCCATGGTATTGGCACCACAATGGCCCTCCTATTTCAAATCAAAGTCGTAATACCACTTAATCTTACATGTACAAAGTTTTTCGTTGCAGATGCAGAATTCCTTGAACGATCTTTCTCCACACAATGTGTGTGGATAGTAAGAAAAGTAACGATTATCCAACTGCATCGTTAAGAAACCCAAGTAGATGTTATGCAAACACACGAAACGTAGAGTTACAACATGCTCTAGTGGCCGTGGGGCGTGTGAGTGACCTGGCGGCAGGGGGAAAGTAGGAAGATGGTCCATTTACTCCCTATCTATCACATGTTACACAAGCAACGTTACGTCACATCCCTTTACATAATGTGCACCGCTCCAACACTTCTAATTAATTTACACCTCGGCTATGCAATTCTACTAATAATATCCTACATAATCACCTCATTTCGTATTAGATTTAGTGACAAAGTATTTTACATCGAAATTCCAAATTACTTTATCAACCATTTAAAGGAAACATCGTATTTCACCCAAAAATTCAATACATACTGATTTTATCGTTTTGAGTTTCGTGAATTCAAACATCTGATGTGTTGCATTCACCTTAATTTGCTACTCACTTTCTACAAACTGCTGCCACAGAGGTCTCTTTTAATCGAGATGAGCACAGATAACTATGCTTCCCTCTTTTCTTTTGTAACTTTGTTGTAATGTTGCCTTTTGCCTCATTTGCTTGGAATATTTATCTATATTATTTATCTATATTATTATATATTTATCTATATTATTTATCTATAACTAGTGTTTTTATTTCAAATTGAAGTTTGTCTCTGGCTTTTGCTATGATCCATTTTACTAGGGCGCCGATGTCCAAACAGTTGAGCGCCCTTAAAACTATATCAAATTCAAATTCCAGTGTGAAACTCTGAGATCCTTTTTCTCAGAGTACGCAAGGGTGATTCCAGAGCAGAAAACACCGTTTAAATTGGGTGAGAAATGTAATCCAGGCTAATAATGTGCTGTTTGAAGCGATTTGTCAACTATCTGATGATTCTGACGCTTTTTCTCTTGATGTTCCATGCCGCCTTTAACATCAAAACTCATACCGGTAGCTTTTAACCTCTTGGAAGAATTGGTCAACAGCAATGGTGCTCACTCGCTTAGCGGTGGCTTTGAACGTTGGGTTTCTATTACTTTGGATTAATTTTTATAACACACACGACACACACGCTAGTTGCTTATTGCCTTCCTGTACCATCTGCCTGAATAACTTTTTGGTAGATTTCCTCAGTTGTTGCTTCATAATCTTATTGCGCAGTCGCCTTCCTGCATCATTTATTTTATTTACACTTTAGTTTTTATTTTGCGAAACTTTAGATTAGAATAATGAAAACCCATATAGCTGTTTTCTCATCAGATTTAGAGGTTCTAGTGCTACATTTCCGGTATTTTCGAAACTTGGGCAGTTCATAGCGAACTAAAAAGCGGAAAATAATTATAATCTGCACAGTTTAGGCAGAAATCTTAGGTAGAGACCCGGGGAAACTCCCAAAATACCCATGGATCAGAAAGGTCGGCCACAAGAATTTCACCAACGATACCTCACAGCTTTGTCGTTCGTTCATCATGTTATTATTAGAAACAAGATATTTTAATAAAAATCACAAGATAGTTTGCATACAAGGTTATAGCTTATGTAAAGAGACAGATGCGGCGCACACTGCGATCTACTTTTGGTTACCGCCCCCAGAAGAAAGTGATATGAAGAAACTAGAGAAGACTAAAGACCACAAAGACGTGCGGAAGCCGGTAACTGTTCCAGATCTGAAGAACCCATCCACTGCTGGTAGTGCCTAGAGAAGACGAATGACCAATAGACCCTTTAGGTCAACGGACTCTTCTTTGAGTAAGCATCCGTGCCATCTGTCCGGCACCGCCTTACCGCTACAAACCTTAAAGTACACTTAAAATGGGAAGGAAATGGAGAGAAAAAGAAATTATGGAAATAAACCCATGGTAGGTGTGAAGCCAAATCAGCAATCGTTCTTCGACTAGGAAAACCAAAAAACCCAGTTCAGAATGAGCGGTCTTCGGGAATCGAACCGATGTCTCCCGAATGCGTGCCTCACACGTTACCTGGAAACTATCCTAGATTACACACAAACAAGCGCGTACACACACAAACATGCACCCCCCCCCCCCCCCCCCCACACACACACACACAGCTACATTATTTTTTATTGTTCAGGGGCTGAAATCTCGATGTGGATTTTTGGATGGACCGTAATACTTTCTCTATGTGCTATATATGTAAACAAAGGAAACATAAAACAAAATAACTATTGTTTTCAGAATGTCGTTTGGCTTATGTTTGAAGTACCTTTTGAAGAAGCCTATACTCAGAGATAGAGCGCCAAAAGGGGTCGATTGGAATAACAAAGTTACAGGTGCTCTAGACAGGGAAGCAAAACAAGAGTGAGAGACGTAAATGGAAGAAGAAACAACAAAAAAGAAGGAGAAGATAATAGAAAGGGTTTGTTCTGTATATGATGTTTCTCTCTAGGGATACGACCACACCCAGGAAAATGTGACACCATCCATGAGAGAGCTTGTGTGTCCGGAGCTTCCTGCAACTGAGAGACTTGGTGATATATTTCCGGCAGGGATTAGTTAATCTGCAGCTTCTGATGCCAGATTTAGGATTCATATTATGGAGTCCTATACGTGGATAATGTCTTTATCCATTACTATTAATTATTACAAGTTCTATGGTAAGAAGTTGAAGAACGCATTCGGAATCATCCAGAGCTTTTACTTTCTCTACTACGTAAAGTAGGCAGTGGAAGCGTTGCATTTGACCAACAAATTCGATGTCGAAATTTCATCGGAATTATGCTTCGTGCCCCCCTGATTAAAAAACACTTTTATAAAAATATACTTGTGCACATGCCTGTGTCTGTTTGTGTGTGTGATTTTGAAGACAATTTCATCTTAAACTACCCTTTATTTGGAAAATGTTTCGAAAATTTTGATTTTCTCAAAAATGGTTAACGATTTTGCTTAAAATGCCATATGATTAAGATATCTTTATCGCAAATAAAATGTGTATTTTGAATTTTCTCGCTCTGGCTCATGTAGTCTTGTTTACTCGACTTTTGCATAAATGCTAAACAGTATGAGATAGAACAAATCTTAATAAAAAAAAGATGTATGCCTCGTTAAAACACAGTTTATTTTAAATGATCTTTTTTGTGAAGTGACTTCTGACTTCCTTGTCAGAATTGTGCAAGGAAGGTCGTTATTCACTTTTCTCTCTCTCTCTCTCTCTCTCTCTCTCTCTCTCTCTCTCTCTCTCTCTCTTGGTCATGCAAAGAGAACGGAATTTCAAAGTCGTCATATAGCGACCACTCTTAAAATAGTTGACTATCGCTTAAAGCCTACTGTATTTCCTTGCACCCACAAGAAAATTAGCAATAACAATTTCTACAAATTCTTATCTCGATTAACCTGAAGTAGATAGAGGGACAAGTGTTTGTAAGGTTAGTTTGTGAGAAGGTCATGCGAGTGCATGAGGATGTTAGCGGTTGATGTTATTTTGATAAAACTGTACCTTAATATTGTAACTTTTTTGTGTGGGTGTGAAGTAAAGAAGACAGATGTAGTCGAGATAAAGAAACACTTTTATTTCCGTAAACAGTAACTTTGTACACTGGTTGCAACAAGAACGTCTTTTTCGATTCTCCAACAGCACGGCTGCGAACTCGTAACACAAAGAACTGTCCCTTCTCCGTCGGCACAACTCTTCACATCGTCTGTCCGTCTCCGTCGGCACGACTACTCAACGCTTCACATACGTCTGACTCTCTTCTGTCGCACTTTACCGCTATTTATATCTCCCAGGCACTATTCTGGAAGCTTCAGGAACGTTCAGTTATTGCGGTGAGATACAAAGCAGAGAAGATTCTCGAAGTCTCTATCCTTTTCTCTCTTTCGGCAAGCGCCCCAACAATGCGGCCATGCTCTGTCTCTTTCCTTCGGCTCCTTTGCGGTAGTGCCGACAATAATGCGATGGGTGACACTGCTGTTGTCGGCAATTAGATGCGGCGGGCGCGGTGACAATATGTATCCACCTCGATTTTTAGCTGATTCTTTTTTTTTTCGTTTGGTCTAACAGTTGTGCCACAAAACGAACAACGCCTGTCAATATAGGCTATCCATTTTGTTTCTACGTGCGCACACCTCAATGTGAGTCCTATTGCCCTAGGTAGTGTGAGGTCTTGGCCTTGCAGATAACATTCGAACTATGTGCCATTACAACATTCGCTACCGCGAGCACTTGCCCACTCTAAGTTGCGCCTTTGCTCCGCGCGTTTGGAGGAAAATAAATATGTGCGGCTTATGTTTGCCACACCACTTAGAATTTTAGTTCTTAAGAGTGGTTTATTTTCAGGTTTACCTTTAAGTTCACAAATGAAGCAAATATTGATGTAACAATGTAATCACTGTCCTTGGTTATCAGTATAAATATCTGCATTTATACGGATAACCAAAAAATAATCTTACAAATTAATTTTACAATGACAAATTTATTTAGTTTAAATCTTAAAATAAACTATCCTCATAAAACAATTTTATTAATTTCAGGTTACATCGGATCGCACGATAATTTCAGTGTAAATGAAAGCCTTAACTTTAAGTTTAATCTGATCGTCTTTCTCAGCATGCTTTGACTGCTATGATTATTATTTTATAAAGAAATATTAGGGAGTTAGTTACATAATTACAATAAATAATTTACACGTGTTAAATCAATGCATAATGTCACAGTAACACGCTCTCGGAGCAAACAGTTCGGTTGCCTAATCCATATAAGGGTGGCACTAATGTCCTCTTGGTTGAACAATAGCCCGAGCAGAACAATTGCTTCCAGCTGCAGAAGATCTGTTTGTGGTAATGTCGGCAGGTTTGCTTTCTAGAATCTTCCCATTCCATCCGGTGCCATCGATTCGGGTGCAGTTGAGAGTGAATAATTTAGTAGAGTTCAGTGGGCAGCACCAATAGCAATTCAGTTGTGAATTTTGAATTAACACTCAGCAATTCAGTTTTGATTCTAATCCACATTTGTTAATCTCTCATCGTGGTCCGGGTGAAGGGGACTTATCCCCATAATCCCCGGATAGATGAGATTCCTCGCGTCAGGATTTGTGACATTCTGGAATTGTTGAGTACTTATGCTTGCCAGCGCGCATCGGATTTTGTCACGGTTCGAGTCTCCCCTTATCCCTGGTGATACATTAGACATGATTTACTGAAATGACCTGCTGAGCTTTAGTGGCCATTGTCACTGACTATCCTATCTTTTTGTTATCTGGATTTGCCAAATATAAACACTAATCTTCTGTTTATATGGTTCATAACCCAAGGACATACTAAATTTACTTTCTGAATTTTCTAAATTTACTTTTAATTTCTGGAGTAATTTATAGAAAAACATTTTCTACATAAATCTATATCTATTGTTATGTTTTGTTGCAGGGGTTCGGTCGTGAAAGACTTCGTCACTTTCTGGACGGACATTGTTTCTCAAGCAGCCCAGGCGAAATGAAGACCAAGGGATGTTAAGGACACAGGATGTAACCTGGTGTCATCATAGGTTATAGTTCCATACACTAAGTTATTACATTTAGATAGTTATCATGAAGTTTCTTACCAAGTTGCAATGTGAATAAAAGAGGCTAATGTCATAATCATCTCATTAATTATACTTTGTTAGGTATAAGTTCAAGCCATTACTCAAGAACTTTAAATCTGAGATGCTCTACAAACAATGCTTGGAGACAAAAGATAACCGTTCTTGAGGAATTCTCTGATGTTACTGTGAAGAAATCAGATGCATTCCAAACAGATGAATAACGTTTATCAGCTATCTGTTTATAATTTTTGTTAATTTTGTTTTATATACCATCACAATGTTATACCTGAAGGTTTCAAATTGGAACATCTTTGCTACTGCAACTTTATACGACTGATAAATTATTTTTCGAACCTACCAGCTGGGCATTTTCTTGCATATACTGTGAATGCACAGTTGAGAAATGTTCGGATATTCTGGTGTGCTATACACTTTTTGTTTATTTAATGTTCGCAGAATCTTCTTATCTGTGTTCCACACTCGCCCTGGATGAGTCAGTCTCTTATTGGTTTGAATTCAAGTCAGGCACAAACATATTAGCTCCTGGGCATAGGTCAGATCTAACTGAATGTTGGAAAAGTACGGAAATATTTCACTTGAGTGCTGGAAGGATTGCTTGGCAAAGACTGTCCACATCAATACCTGATTGAGTCCGCATTGTGTTGGTACAAATATGTTGGCACTCAAACATTAACGTAAGAACATAAATTGGTTGCAGACCCAGGAGCGATGGAAAAGGGAGGTGTAAGACAAACGCGAAATGAAATGCTGCACCCTAGTAAGAGGTATCCACTGGTCGTTGGCATCCCATCCTGTTGTATGCAAATTTGGCCGGAGTTTCATCAACGAATAATTCATAGTTTTAGGATTTCATTTGATTGAATTAAGCAAAATTGTAATTTATTCTTCTCCCACACATGCTATATATAGAATGAAGCTGGCAAGGTAAAATAACACTGAAAAATTCACGATAAAACTGCAATTTGAACCACGAATGGTTTATCGTTGCGTTACCTTGGTAACAACTCGGTGCATTATTCCAACAATAAGGCGTTCTCATGTGTATTTTGAGGCAACATATCCTAATGGCGACTTAAAATTTCATAAGTTCTTTAAAGTCTCGGGCTTCCTAGTTAACTACTACTGGGTCAAACATTGAACACATGCCGCCTGTAGGCTCAAGTAGAAATGGCTGCTCAAAATGTATTTAATCCCTCCACCAAGGAAAGGTACATAGGAGTAATTAGGCTTTTAGTACATCCTTTAAAGTTTAAAGCAAGAGTCATAAACTTCGTAATGTTACACCACCGACAACACAGGAGTATTTCGGTGCAAGTACCGCAATTTCATTGCGTTATTGCATCAAGGTAAACATTTTAGAAAGGGGAATGTGCATGTACACAAACAAGACCCACCCTTCACGTTTACATTGCCTCTTACCATTACGTAAAATCCTTCCTTAATGGCTTCTTTGAAAACATGGTTATTATCCTGACTGTCTCTAGTAGGGTTGTCTGAAACTATCAAAGACCAACTCTTGTTTGTTGAACGTTGTTCAGCTTTCATCATAATATCAATGTTAGAGTAGTGCAAAAGTTAAAGGCATGTGTGTCGTAATGAACACTCCTGGGGGTCATACTTGCCATTCCTACCAGCGGTACCAAATGTTACATGAGTGCATTGAACTTAGCATGGTCTGACTATTATGAACAGGGACTTTTTAGGTAAATTTACTGTCGAAAATCCTCCTGATATACTAATTTAGATTGTAATTTAAGGGATTAGTATGTCTATCAATGGGAGTGCTGAACTCAACTTATCAATGTTTAAAATTGTTTCAATCTAAGTTACCTTTAGAATTTGACTATATGTAATGAAACATTGTAATAGATCCTTTAAGAACAATTTGAATCAGGCCTCATTTATGACCATTGCCTGAAAACATATTTTCTCAGATTTATCATTAATACTTTATAAAAATAATTTGATCCAGCTTAAGTTTTAGTAAAATTAACACAAAACTAAAAGATTTTTGTATTTGTTTTAAACACAAGAATATTTCACTTGGACTGTTATGATGTTTCTGTAGCTAGCTTCGTTTATAAATGAACAAAAATTTTTGTTTTAAATAACCATAATTATCAAATATATCTTATATTAATTTTCTGCATATAACTTGTCTAGAGACTCGAGCAAAATTTTCAATTTCAAACAGTTTCTGAAATATGTGTACTTAAGCATTAGCTTGTTTAAAATTGAAATAAACTTTAAGGTTTCATAGTTTAAACTATTCCTAAACCTCTTTTATAAGCTTCTAAAATAATGTTGCATTACGATTCAAAATTCTTGCATAGTGAATGTATTTACTTTCCTCCTCACGTACTGGTCTATTGTACAAAGAGTCTCAAAGAAAATCTCACTGTAGCTCGCACCCATGTCACATTATTTGTCCTTGTATGCAATTTCATTGGTTGCTTTATACCACGGTGCAACGGTGTGCCACTCTTGGTAAATAGTTACGTCAATCACCACAACAGAGATTAAAAAATGGCATAGAAACGAAATATATATTTACGCTCTCGATCGTATTGGATAAAAGAGAAAGAGGTACAGTTAGTATACTCAATTTGTCATATAGACCTCTTATCATGATTGGTAGCAATATCAGCTAGTACAGATTCCGCCTTTGAAGCGGTTAAAATCTAAGGGGGAGTGAGCGGTGTAAAATCTAAGCGGTGAAGCTCACGCCTCAAAAGACCGCAAAAACGATACAAAATCCATCGAAGATTTTCTTCGGCGCTCTTTGTACTATTGTAACCAAAATGCATCTTACAAACAATTGTAAAACCTTTAGGCGAACTGCCTATTGGCATTTGATATTAATTTAATAGCACCAATATAAATATATCCTTAAAGTTACGTTTATATCTACGTTCTCCCATTGCAGCGTTTTTGTAGCAACCGATTTAAGCAGGCAACATTCCATAACAGTATTACCAATAGCTATTTGTTATAATTTTCATTCATTGTATCCATGTGCTATTTTTGTCATTATTTCATAAGCTATAAATGTTTCTTTTTGCATGTAGAATGTATAAATGATTTGCTGTTTCATGTACTATTTTTAGACATTTAATAATAAAAAAATAAATTTGTATACCTCTTTAATTCTGATTACATCTCCCCTGTCCTAGCAGCAGCAATGGTGTATCTTTCAGTACTAAAAGGTAAGAATAATGGAAAAATCCTGAAAATGTGTCTGAAAAATTATGTTATTCTTTACTGCTTCTTTGTTTCGGTACGGGTCGCGTCTTGTTGGCTTGTTTAAGTAAATACAAATTAAAAATTATGCCGACGTGAAAACTCTGTTCGGCTTCTTCAATGAGCCACTGCAAAAAATCCAACCAATTAGTCACTGCCTACTCTGATTGGCCTCGTTATCCCATCTCACTCGTAATTCTATTGGTTCCTTCTCCTCCAACAGGAATTTGACCTGCTAACAGTGCCTTCCATATCGTGTTGAGTGGTTTGCCTGTGTCATGGTTCAGACTGCTCTTTTATTTAAGTATTTCTATGCTTTCCCTCACTATACTTTAAGAGAAATCGTCACAGGTTTCTAACATTTTTAAATTGTCAAAGACAATGTGGTGGCCGGTATTTTCTGCATGTTCCGCGATGGCAGATTTGTCTGAGAGAGTTTCATGTATCTTATATGTTCCTCTGGAGGGCATACTAGATACACTGTACAACAGGATGATAGTTACACAGCCCACAAAGGCCCTGAAATGCCCCAAGAGAATCACTCAAAATTAGGCAGTCAGTCAATTTATGGCGGCGCACATGTAAAACGGCTCGGTATATAGCATACAGGTCTGCAGTATAAATGGAAGTGCTATTATGAAAACCGAAAGTGTATCTAATTCAAACCTCGGTCACTGTGGCCTTGCAAAAATACTAAAACAATTGCGGATAGACGTAGACATCTCGGATTTTCGATATACAGTCATCCTAAGATTCACATGGGATGTGGCATGCCCCTTCGGAAACATGTTAGGCATTTCAATAGCGGAGGACGACGATGGATTTTTCGGCATATAAAGCCTTAGTATGAGTTTCTTCGGAAGAGCACTGAAGCCGATAGGCCCGCTCGTAGATTTACGACACCTAAAAAGACTTCAAGCCTGGTAATGCTATTTCTGAACAAAATTAAGCATCCTTCACTCCCAATATAAAATGAAACGTTGGTACCATAACAGTTAAACAACATTCATAAATAAAACCGCTGTTTCTCTTTTAAGAGCTTCTAGCTATAAGATGGCTTTGAAATTCCATTTTCTTTACATGCCCAGAAGAAAGAAAGCCAACAAAGAGAAACAAGAGCATCTCCCCAGAAAAGTATTAGAAAATTCAAACTAACTCAAATATCTCGGAAATGGTCAACTCCACAAAAATATATTTTGACTTAAATTTTGTGTTTCAACAAGTTTCACATTTTTTGCGTAGTAAGGTTTTGTTCGTCTCTTACACATAAGTAACGCTAAACGTCATTCAGAACGAAGAGGTTTTGAGGGGCTATTCCCAGAAAATTCAAGGTATACATTTAATGTGTCCTGAAAATAATTAAAGCACATGGAGATGCAAAGAAAATCCTTATAGCCATCTTTGAAACAGTGAGCTTTTCAAAAATGTTCTGTATAAAGTGTAGTTTGGAATGGGCGACTTCTTAAAAAAATAGCACTTTAATAAGAAGTTGGGTATTTAACTTTTTATATTGAATTATTGTGATACGATACACCACAAACAACATAGCACACATACTTTTATGCAGTGTTTCATGGAGTATCATGTAGTATTTCGGGTAAATCTCAATATCGAGCTTTTAGCTGGAATACAATCTTCCCCTTTTTATTCTATATATTAAAAAAGATGGAAAGGAAGGGATTTCCGTTGTTAACGCAATAAAGCAAGGGATCTTATGGCTTACAAATGAAGCAATTCAACAATATAGCTGTCAGCTAAATAAAAATCTACATCTAAAGCTATCGTAACAGGAGATTTACCTCGTAATAAAACCTTTGCAAGAAGGGTTAGGGTGCTACAGCATAGAATACAAAACGCAACCTCCTTCTCTTTAAAATGAGGGTAAGTGGAAAAGAAGAAACGACTAGGCAGCATAGGCAAGGCGATTTACTAAACTCTCCTGCTATCATCGGGAAGAAATGCGCTCAAACAATATCCATCAGTCTGGTTTTCTAGGAATTGTTGGAACAAAATACATTATTGTCTATGTCAGACAAAAAGTGCAATTTTTTCTCTCCCAAAAGTTATGTTCATAAATGCCGTTCATCCAGTTCGCGTAACAATGAAAACTGCAGTATCTAAATAAGTAGGAATGGTGCTAGAAAATAGTACAATGGTCTACTATTTTGCTGGTAAGGCAAATTCCAAGGTTGGTAAGCAAATATGTCTATCGTATTTTTAATTTTAGCTAGCACTTCATCAGGAACGACATTCTTTCATGTCCACCCTATAAGAGCCCTAATTTTTAAGTCAATTTCGTAGGTAGTTTTATTGCACTGGGGTAAAAAAAATTTGGTATCACAAGCTTCACTAAAAAGAGAAACGAATGCGATAGTGGTCTTAAGATGTAATATATAAAAGTATATTAATAAAGTTGCGAATAAGCTTATACAGGCTGTCCAGTATGATGTTGGCAACACTGACAAAATATTTTCGCGCGTTAAGACTTAGTTACCTCACACCACTACCTTCCTAATCGCCGACCTGCAAAATGCGACAGTGTGTTGGTTCAAGACCATGACGCTTTGCTACTTAGTGACTATACAATTTTTAACACTTGGAGGAATGTAGAGAAAGGCAAGGAAAAGAAAATCTGAGCATTCAACAGTGCTGCATTGGGTTAAAAATCCTCAAAACAATTGTAAGAAGCATTATGACAATATGAATCAGACGAAGTATGGTTGTGACAGTCAATGAAAAGATTGATAGCAACCAAGGTGAACTTTTGGAGACGGTCTGCAGGGATATACAGGCGGGAAAGGGTCAGAAATGAAGTCACCAGGAAGAAAATGGATTTCAAAAGTTCGGTTATTGATTTTCTGTAACAAAAACAACTCATATGACATGGGCTTAAGAAAATGATGTCAGAGAAGAGATTGCCACGACAGATAATGAGAACCAGGAAGGAGGGAAGAAAAGACGTAGATCAACGGTCAGATTGATACAAGGAATTTAAGCAATTATAAGAAATATGGCATAGTCATAAGAAAAACTATTGCAGAAAGATGGCAGAAATGGAGAGAAAAATTTAAATTTGGCGTATTATCTTGGGTTACATAAGATGTAAATAGATTTTAAAAATAAGAAACAATGAATTTCAGGCAACTTTTGTCCATCTATTTACGATATCGTGAAGAATTTACTAGTTTGTAGTTCAGAGATATGATGGGCGAAATTCACCATAGAAATCCAATGAGGGGTAAATGAAATGTCTGAAATCCTCTTTCGAGGTTTAAAAATCCCCTTCTCCGTACATCTTTGCGAAAGCCAGCTATTTTATAAATAAAAATGTGTGTTACACTTATGAGTTTATCTAATCATTCCAAAAAATAAAGTTTAAAAGTCAATTCTTCTCTCTACCTCAAAATAACCGAGATAAACATTTAAAGAAATGTTATTGCTTATTTCCTTATCGGTAGAATGGAAATAGGACAATAGAATAATGCGATATTCAAATATTTTAAGAGCTGTTCACATAGTGTTGTCTTTAAAATTCAGTTTTCTTTGCATGACAATGAGAAAAATACACGAATAACTGCTCCCAATTTGAGAAAAGTATAATTACATACATATAAACAACAACAAAGAATCTCTAAGAAATGGTTAACTCCACAAAAAAGAACGTATATACATAAGTTTGCTTTAATGAGGCCGACATTTTTGTGCACTACGATTTTGTTTGTCTCTTACGGTTTACCAGTTGTTTAAAAGTCATTCTCTGTTGAGAACTTTATATACTATTCAATTAATTCGTTAATTATTTCTATTTTTCGTAGTTTTTTTCTCCTTGTGGTATCCTGAGTAACCTGAGCATTATAATTATTTTATGTAAAATAATATACTCGTTTTAATTTAATTCAGCAGATGTAGGTATATGAAAGCTACGGTCTACCGCGTGAAACACTTCCTGCAAAGTACTCACAAAACCATTTGAAATGACGCTATCGGTTCCAATGAAAAACGAGATGCATGTTCAAAAAAGAGCATCTAATTTGTTTCCAATATCAAAGAGATGTTAAATTGAAAAACAAGATATAACGAGCAACAAGCAATCACAGATAGAGCGTATAGGCACAAAACAAATATTAGATACTGTCTGTAAATTGCAGAGCATTGATTTTCAATAGCTTTCGTATTAT
Source organism: Tenodera sinensis (assembly GCA_030765045.1). Taxonomy (NCBI): domain Eukaryota; kingdom Metazoa; phylum Arthropoda; class Insecta; order Mantodea; family Mantidae; genus Tenodera; species Tenodera sinensis. The sequence goes on from CM060970.1 coordinate 49,783,802, forward strand.
TGCTATTTTTCCCATGTCATGTGAGAAACAAAGAGATAATATATTAGGTGCGATTCCAGCCATGTGGAAGGTTCGGGTTCATGCTGGGCGCTCAAATTGCTGACTAGATTTTGGCGTTCTCCCCAAAAGCTTAATGAGCCATTCATTCATCAGCTAACACAGATTTTCTGCACTATTTTTAATATTTCTGTTCCACTGAATCCGGACTGGCTCACATTTAAGGTCCACTGTTCTCTCATGGCCAGCTTCTCTAGTGCGTTTACAGCGATTTTGC